>OY728136.1:1660731130-1661331130 GCA_963277665.1 Viscum album | reverse complement strand
ATTCATGTAACACATGAGTACTGTAGCAGTACTGTAGCTAGTACTGTTTGGTACACTAGAATCTGGAACTATTCACCCGATTTGGTCCTTCAGGTCACCAATTTGTGTCTACGGGTCTCAAGAGCCTTCAGGTCATAAAAGGCCTTCGGGCCACAGGGCCTTCGGGCAACGAAGACCATGGAGTAGCCCAATTCACATAGAATAGTCCCCAGAAGAGGATCAGAGAAACATGAGTAGCATCCACCAAAAGCAAAGCTAACTGGATTGGATGAATTAGAGGGTATGGAAGACACCATCGGGACCAGGAACCGTGCATAATTGTATGGAGAAATGCTAGTCTATCAACAATGAAAGGTGGGGAGATATGTGATCAATGAAGCAGAAACTGGGGAGGGTCATTTCAAGTGTGTGAGGCCTACGGGTAATGTATTGGGCATAGTATGCATTTGGGCCTTCGGGTCATGTATTGTGGGTCAGTAAGGCCTTGTTCCATGGGCCTACGGGTCATGGTTGGGTTCCCTTTCAACCCATAAAATGTGGATTATCCATAATATGATAAAATAAAGGCCTTCGGGCCATTCGGGTAAGAAAACTATTTTTTAAAATAAAGGCATAATGACTTTCTATTTTAATTAAATAAAATATACTTTATTGATAAATGATTTTAATGAAATTTATTGATAATGTATCTAAATATATGAATTTAAATCCACGTAATGATTATTACTAGTTATATAGTAAATGTAAGATCATCTTATGATTAAAAAATACATTTCTTGAAGAAAAAAATTGATATATTTTGCAGGTTTATTTTTAAATTAAATTCTAAAAATTATGTGAATTGAATTTGAAAAAATGGAATCTATATTTATAATCATAATAATTATTATTAGGTAATAAGGTAAACTTAATTTTTTTCATGATGAATTTTAAAAATAGTAAAAATTAATTACCACGATTATGGTAAAACAGGTTTACTGAAGGGTTAACCTAAAAAGATAAGGGTTCAAATGACCTAGACACTTTATGAAACCCCATTGGTTTTTTGGATTTCAACTTTACCCTTATCCCCTTTGAATATGAGTCATTTTGGATCCATATGTTTGTTTCATCAAAAATATGTGGATAGATTGGCCCAAAAAGTATGATTGTGGGGGTTCAATGTCTTGTATAGTCATTCATGTTGGGTTCACCATTTTTATCTCTAATAGAAAGTCCCAATAGTTAACACATCCATAACTAAGTCCAGATCTATTTTCCAAAGGCATCTGGTCCTTTTGGGTTTCATACCCAACAACGCATAGGAACTCACATTGGTCGAGAGGATGGGATGTCAATCTCATATCACCCTATTGGGGGGTATTTTTTCCTACTTTGGGACTCTTTTATAGATTTAATTTATGTTTGAGAATCTCTTCCTAATATCAATACAGAACCCATTACCCTAACAAAATAATCAAGTTTTGAATCCCTCTATGTGCAAAGGGGTGCCTATTAATGAATCCATCTATATGTATATGAGGTTCTTCATCCATTTCCCATTAATGGGTAACTTATTATATGTTGAATTAATATAACCTGGAACTTCAGATTTTGTTGTTATCCATGGAGGTGATTAATAATTCAATTATGGGATTGTGACATTACAAGGCATCCTATGTATCCATTTTATAACATGAATCAAAACACACGTAGTTCATCAAACCCATTTTTTTAACATCACACAGAAATAACATATATGGGGTCACTTAGGAACCATTTATTGAGCTTGATCCTTATGGAGGCATACTATATATCATATTTATTTCAAGAATCAGAGTCATCGTAGTTCATTCACACCCTTATGACATGCCTTGAGGTAGACACTAAGGTTTTACTCAAGCCTCATCAAGTATTTATATCATTCCACTAATCAAGACACTAAGGTTTCACTAGCCAGTGGATATACATGATGTGAATGATATGACCACTGTAAATCCCAAAGATTTCATGAGACATGATCAGCGAAGAAAATAAGGGATATCAAGTAATCATTCTCACTGCATATGGATGCAGAACTTATGTGTTGGGACAACACTTTGGATGTTTAATACGTATCTCATGCATTAGGAAGGCATCCTACATATCCTGGTTATGGAAGGAATATAATTCATCACAGTTTAGTTGTCCTCTCATTCCTCTAATGGATGAGGAATAGAGATAACTCCATGGGAAATATTGGGTCCCGAAGGTTGGAATGTCGAATACATGGTGGTTCTTGCACTAAAGTAGATGCTTATTTTATCTCTAACCTTAAAAAGGATCCCTACATATCCTGATTATAGTAGGAATCAGAGTTATCATAGTACAGTTGCCTTCTTGATCTACTGGTGGATGAGGTAGAATTATTATCCCATGGGATTTATTAGGTCCTGATGATTAAAATGTTGAATACATGGAGAGAGTCACAATGAGGTGGATTCCCATTTGATATCAGGCCTTAGGAAGGTGTCCTATGTATCCAAGTTATATCAGGAATTAGAGTTCTCATCATTCATTTGATTAGGGCTTATACACTGAGGTTTTCCTTTGGATATTTGATATGGATATATGAACTTAGAATAGAATCCTACATATCTTGTTTATGGAAGGAATTAAATTCATCATAGTTCATTGCGATCGATACTTACATGCTGATGTTTCCCTAATATGTGGGTAGTTATATCATGCCACTGATCTGGGATTACACACTGAGGTTTCCATAATATGGGAGGAGTCATATAATTTCACTGATTGAGGATTACACACTGAGGATACCCCAATGCATCCACTGTACATGGTTATCATGTCTCAGGACATTTTCTTGACATTGCCTGATTGTCTACTTGACATGTTCTGATTGTCTTCCTAACATGTTTTAGGATTTATGGACATGCTCTGGTTACTCAACGGGCATGCCTAAAGATAACCACATGATCCAGTTGACTTCTCCAAAGGATTTCGCATAACCTAAATGACATGTCTGGAGACTATTTCATAATCAAGGTTGACATGTCTAGAGGGTGTTTCATGGAATGTATGACTTGTCTAGAGGATCTCACATAATCCAGGCTGACATGTTAGGAGACCATTTCATGATCTAGGATGACATAGGGATAAAAATAATTGTTGGATAAATATTAAATTTTATTTTTAATATAATAAAATTATTTTTATGATGGTAATTTATTTATAATTTTTAGTTATATAATTTCCTTAAATGCTTATATAACACTATAATAATGCATGTGCAAGTGGTATAAAAATAAAGTAAATGAACTATAAATGTAATTTTTTGGGGTGATTTATAGTGTCTCATGAATTTTATAGATATATATAACATATTAGGGATCTCTTAAAAGTATTTATTTTAATTCTATTGTTACACTTTAAAGTAAAATTAAATGAATAATTTCAAAAACGATATTAATGATATTTCATAATTAAAAAATATTTTATTAAATGATTTAAAATTCATAAAAATACTGAAATTAGAAAATTTAATGGGATGTGTTTTAAATTATCAACCATGTTACATTTATAATTTTTTTAACCTTTTATAGTAACTTTATTGTCCCCTAAAAAGTAAAAAAATTTGATAACACGGTAATCATCAAAAGGATTAACATGGGGTTAAAATAAAGAGATAAGGGGGAAAATCACCTAAATTGTAAAAAATATATTTAATGAGAGTATTTAGACTCATAATAATATTATATTTTAATTATATTAATATTTATCCACTTCAACGTGAAAATTAATTTATACTAAATTAATACTTTAAGTAATTCCAAGAGTGCTCCTCCCCTCACTTATAAAAGGGAACCTTCTCTCTTCTCTTCCTCACACCTTTTTAGCACTATATTTCATCCAATAACTACCAAAATCCATTAATAACATCCCTCTCTATGTTATAGAGGTATTATTTTCAGAATAATACCAACTATATATGGTTTAAGGTTTAAAGAAAAAGAGGTTATATGAAGAAGAGGTATGGTTTTTAACCAAATGTTTTAGTTTTATTTCTTCTTCTACCTCATTCAAAAATATTTTAACCACTTTGATATAATAAAATAATTACCTAAAATATACTAAGATTATATTATTTTAAATTCCTAATATTAATAAATCTTCTTCTTTCATAAAATGAGAAATAAAACCATCATTCGTGTGTATGGAGGACTACCACCTCGCGAACCATTATAATTCATTTTTAGTCACCAACTCGTGATTTTTTATAATTATGGATTTAATGTATATATATGATATTAATGACATTATTATAATTATTTAAAGATAATATATCATCTAATTTCTTAAATTTTTCATCTTTTGAAAAATGATAATGTTGTTTGTGCGTATGTGTGGATTACCACCTCCATGAGGTGATGTGATCCGTTTCTCCTATATGAATTTCATGAATGATTATAAAAAAACTAATGTATAAACACGATCATTATGAAATTATTATTATTTTATACATGATTTAAAATTACCCCTTTCACCTTAGTCAACCTACTAAATCCATTTTGGACATACGAGTTGAATACCGTCAAAACATCTGACATGAACTTAAATAATTATGTAATTGAACATAACATGGTAATAAATAAAATAAAAGGAATAATACAATTTTAAAAAATCATAATTAATTAATATAAGTTTATTATTCAGGGAGATAAATAATGTACATGATGAGTCAAACTCGAGGTAAGGGGCACCTTAACTTAAAACCTCATTTTAAATGTCTTGCAAATTTTTTTCTAATTTTTTTTCTTCCACGTCCATATTATTAGAACTATTTTATGGATGTATTTATATGGAAATGAATTAATTATAAATGAAATTTAATTTTACTTTTTAATTTTTTATAAATTATTTCAAAAGGAATCTTTTTACATATTTTATAGAGAATGTTTTGACATTATTTACAAATGGTAAAATGAATGTTCTATTTTAACATATATGGAATCAATGGATTTTCCCACCACCAAAAATGTTATTTTATGTTTTATTAATTTATAATATTAAATTTTTTATTCAAATTAAAACTCTTATTCCCTTTGTTTAGGGTATTTTAGTTTTGAAAATTGGTTTTGAAAAGGAAAGGGCGTATCAATATCCAAAAGTGTTTTTCATATTGGTTCAAAAGAGTTTTTTAAGGGTTTTATGATGAAGAGATGTAATAATAAAAAACAATTATCCATGATATGGTACATTATAATAATAGATGATGAAAAGTGGTACCAATATATCTTATACTAATGGGTGAACCTGATACAGCTTATACAGACATGTGATCAAAATACAGCTTATATGAATGATTGAGCTCGATATAGTTTATATGGAGGGGGATCTTGATATAGATCTCCAATGAATTGGGTAATGCTTCTTATCATTAACTTTAATATGAAGTAAGTTAACCATGGTGGTTTCTCTTATGGATTTAATAGGGCTCCATTTATGTATAACATGAGTGAACACGGTTTATAAATATGATACTCTAAGTTTCCTAAATTGATTTTTGTTTGTTTCCTATAGTTTTAAAAAAATATTAAATAAAAAAAATATTTTCTAGGTGTATATGGTTTATTTTATATCCTAAAAGTATAAAATGGAAAAGAAAACAATTTATAGGTTTTCATGATTTTCATTGAACCAGCAGATTTCTTACTTTTATCTCTCTTAGTGAGTTTTTTGTTTTGATCATCCCATGTTTTCAAATGATTTTCCACAAGTCTTATGGATGAGTAGAAAATTTAATAAATTTAGAGTTCCAAAAATGTAATATTTAATTACTCAAACTATTATAATTGAAATTTACCTTTTAATGAATAAATAACTTATTAAACAATGTATTTATGGAAAAAACATACACTACTTTGGTAATTTGGGACCATTATAAAATATATATAGTTGGATTTAAAAGACCATTAAGAATCTTAACCATTAATAATACATCCTTCAATTAATTTTTCTAAGATTAGTATATATTAATGGTTTTGATGAAGTCTAATTAATATATATGGAAGAATCGATAACCTCAACCAGTAGGATTGTACCCTATGAAGCCCAATTATCAGATCTTACAAGGGAGATGGTATCACTTGGATTTTCCCTTGATCAATACCAAGCTGAAATTAAAAAAAATAAAATATGAATGAAACTATTTATGGGATAATTTAAAGCTTATCGATATCATGACCCAAATCATGTTCACTAAACCACCCCAATAAAGTGCCACAATCGCACACCTTACCCTTAGAGAGAATGCTAGAGTAAAAAGGGATTATTTATCTAAACCCCAGTAGTATGATTTTTAATTTTTTCTTTGTAATAAAATAATTATTATGTTTATCCATTTTTATTATTAATTTATATATATAATTATATATGAGTTGATGAAAATTAGTTTCTGATTCAAAGAAGCCAAAATTTTATTTTTGGAAAATATATAGTTTTAACACTATATTTGTTAAATTAAAGAATTTTGAAATAAAAATAACATTCATATAATATTATTAGTAAATATTATTATATGAAAATTATAATATAATCTAATTAAGTCCATTTTAATTTTTATAAGGGTCAATAATATTTTAGTATCATAGAAATAATAATCTTCTAGTAAATAAGGATTTTTATTTAAAATTGTAAATTCTCATATTTATAGAATTATTTTGATAAAATAAATATTATTTTTGAAATTATAATGTTTAATTTATCCAATGGTTATTTCTTTCATTATTTTCAGAGACTGATGATTTTTTGGATAAAAATTAAACACGATATAAATATATAATCTATATTATAAAATCATAATGGCTCAAAAATTAATGTAATAAATTATATAAAAGGAACCCCTGACTAAATATATATTTTACATTTAAAATAATGTGTTTTTGAAGTTATTTAATCAATTTTATAAACCTTTAATGAATTATCCAAAACCTATATTATATTTTATGGTTTTAAAATCAATTATTTATGAACATGGCCCACTTACACATCACCAATGGAATTATTTTAATATGATTTATTATTTTACTTATAAAATATTTAAAACAACTCCTCTTTTGTAGAAACCCAGGTAAAAAAATAGGAATTTTTGTGGTATTAATTATTTTATCATATATTGTCCAAAACCATAGTTTAGAAATTAATAAATAATTTCCATCTATTTTTGCTATAAATACTCACCTAAACTACCACTCTTATTCACTCCAAACACATTAAGAACAAATTTACTCTCCCTATACCTCTCTAAATCCCTCCCAAGGTTCTACCAACCTCTTAATAAGCTTCCACCAAGCATTTAGAACTACCTTCTCAAGGTAAGGGATCTTTTTCTCTTTCTTTTTATTTCAAGTAATTTCTTTTTACTAAGCCTTTTGATTTCCAATTGTTCATATTGTAATGTGTTTTTATGAATAAATTTATTATCCTTATTATTACCAAGTAATTATACACTATCTCTCACTCTCATCAAATCCTTCTATTAACCTTTATATACACCCGTTATTTTGTGGAAATTATCCCATGATTTTACATGCCAAACTTTTATGTTGTGAATACCCATCATCATTTGAATTAAAGGGTGTTAACCTAGATATATCTATCCTTAATTTATTAGAAACTTACATGTATATAAATTGTGATCCTTAATCATGGTATTAAAAGTGATTAAAGATATTCTTATGTTGTATGATCTATGTGGCACACAAATGCATGTGCATGATATGAATGTGATAGGTGGGTCCATAATTATATATCCCTACAGTGAATTAGGTGATGTTTTTATCTCATGAGAAACCATGTATGGTTAACAGGAGGTTATCATAATAATAATATATTATTATATTTCTATGGTTATCCTTGACTTATTCTTATAATGTCATGTTTTATGTTGTTATCACATTCCTATGTTTCATTGATGCTATCATCTTATATCATGATTCAATGTTCAATTTTATGATTCTAACCCATTTTATGTCACCTAAATATTCCTATTTACTTACATGTATTACTTTAATTTTTTATTATTTGATTATTCACTTATTGGGCTTTATAGATTACACATTTCTTATATATATCCCCAGGTTATCCCATGCAGTATTAGAAGATCGATGTAATATAAGAGAATGTTTCTGTGTTTTCAAATAATTTTTGTGTACCAATGTTTAAATTTATTATGATATGTATCTAATATCATAGACACTATACCTTGTGATATTTTGGGATTTTATTAAGTGTACCTTTAATTAATAAATCATGAATTAAGGTGTATTAAAGATATGGGTTGTCATAGTTGGTATCAGAGCAAGGTCTAGTTATGTTTAGGGATTAGGATTAGAAAACCTTAGTGATATTATTAGTGAAGATATTAAACATAAGAAAACATCCCTAAATTTTGGTAAATTATAGATTAATTGGTTTCCAAGCAATAAAATCCATGCCTGGATACTAAAAGTTGATATGGCTCTAGTACATCTGTACCTAGGGATAATAACCCTAAAAGTGTGCATTGGGTATTAACTCAATCATCACATGGTGAACAAAAAAATTGGCCTTAATATACTCATAGTTTGATACTCTTGGGGGATATGATTTTGTAAATTCATAGGCTCCTTATGAAGATTAACGAAGAGAACAAAAATTCCCATAAAATTTTATATTAGGAAATAGATCATGGATAACTAAGATTAAAACCTATAAATTCATAGGTTAAGGAATGTATGTTATTTATGAGTTATCCATTAAATATTTATAGCTTCCCTTTTATATAATTAATAATTTAAAAATTATCATCCTTAATTTTTAGTTTATTTTAGTTAATGGAATAGGAGGAACTCAGTTAACAAACAATGCAATGAAAAATTTAATGACTAACCAAATGAGATTTTCAAACTAATATGAGTAGGATTTTGGAACTTTATGAAAATAAATTATAAATTAAATCATGTTTTGAATATAAACTTGAATTTGGGGGAAACCCCCCCCCCCCAAGAAAGTTAAAGTTGTGATTGATACATTTATGTGAAAAGGAATCTTACTTTCAATGGATATTTTGATCCTTTAATCATGGAACAATGGACTAAATCTATTAAAAATATATTTTCCATCTTCAAATTATCTAAACAAGATAATTTTGTGTTGGATGTTTATAATGTAGAGGGAGAATCTTATTAATGATAGTTGTTGATCAAAAAATGAAACTCAATGAAGATATCGAAGCAATTGAGTGGAAATAATTTCATAAAATGTTTTTAGATAAATATTTTCCTCATAATCTATTAATTAAAATAGAAATAAATTTTCATGGACTTAATAAAAGAAAAAATAAATCCATTAGGTCGTATTAGGAAATCTTCACAATACTTTCATGATATTCCTACAACTTTTTTATTTTCCTAGAAAGTAAATTCACCTACTTCTTTGGTCGGCTAAAGTCAAGTCTATGAAAAAAAAGTAGTTATTCAATAATTTGATAGCAATGAGAAAATTTTACAATGTTCCCTAAAATTTTAAATGGAGATAAGTGAATCTAAATGGTATCACAGGTCTAGATATAGGAATTAGAAAATAGAGTTTAATTCTAGGGGAGTGGTGGAGAAATATCACATTTTAAAAAAGGTCCAACACCCCACTTGTCAAAAGTGTGGGAAGAAGCATCCTTCAAATTTTCTAAATGGGAAAAGGAAATGATTTAGTTATAGGAAGTAAAGGATCCTAGCTAGAAAATTTTGATAGGAGAAACCCACCAATGTGATATAATAAATGTATTCTCTAGTCAACCCTTATCCTGTTATTCAATATTTAAACTACAAGGAATAATAACACTATGAGAATTAATGCACGAAGCCAAGGTTTTTCAATGATAACTAATGAAAACAACTTCCAAGGGATATAGAGAAAGGGTGATCTTATTCTATCATAAATTCTATGATGGATCCTAATAATGATATAGTGACAGGTACACTAGTTATTCATTCGAGAATATAAAACATACTATTTTATTTTGATTCTATAAATTATTTCATATCATAAAAGTTTAATAAAACTATTCAAAACCCACCTCAAAACATGGAAGTGAAGCTATCTGTGAAGATAAAAATATGGAAATTATTTCATCCCAAGTATATAACTTCTCCCCTATCAATATTTTTAGGATAAAATTTCTAATTAACCTTGTGATACTCCCTTTAGTATAATTCGATACAATATTTGGTATGGATTGAATTTCCTTATATAGAGACACATAAAATTTCTAAGAGAAGGAAATAACCTAAAATTTCATGAATCACCCTTCAATTCTATAAAATTATAATTATATGTATTAATATAATTTTGAATCATCATCTTAGGCATTGATATTATTTCCTTATGAGAAAGCATATCTAGTTCAAATGATTGAGACTAAGGAAAATATCATCCTTGTTGACATGCCCATTGTAAGGAAATATACTGATGTGTTTCCTATAGAATTGTTTGGTCTTCCTCCTCATCAAGAAGTTGGGTTATCAATCAAACTTATATCTAAAATTTTTCCAATATCCAAGAATCTATATATAATATCCACTATTAAACTTAAAGAGCTGATAAATAAACTATAAGAAAATATGGATAAAGGATTTATACACCCAAGTGATTCACTATAATGTGTACTGGCCCTTTTAATTAAGAAGAAAGATGTGTCAATGTGCCTCTTCATTGAATGTCATGAGCTCCATAAGTTCAAGATACAGAACAAGTATCCTCTACCATATATTGATGACTTTTTTGATTAGTTATGTGGAGCCTCGTACTTCTTTAAGGTGGATCTTTGGTCAATATATTATCAAGTGAAGGTAGAGAAGGAGGATATCCCCAAGAATAATTTTTTTACAAGGTATGATCACTAAAATTTCATAGTGATACCATTTTTACTTAGTAATACTCTAGCTATCTTCATAGACTCAATGGATAGAGAATTTAGGGATTACCTAAAAAAATTGGTAGTCTTTATAGATGATATTTTTTTTACTCCAAAATAAAGGAGGAACATGAGGAGGATTTTAATGTTGTACTCAAGACATTATAAAAATAAAATTGTTATCCAAAGTACATTAAATGTGAGTTTTGAATAGATCAAGTAACATTACTTAGGCATGTTATCACCATAAAAGTAATATTTTTTTATCCTTCAAAAATAGAGGCAATTTAAGTGTGGTTCATACCAATATCTATGGTGGATATCTATAGTTTTCTTGGATTATTTTGGTACTATAATCAATTTGTGATAAAATTATCTTGATTTTAAAGCTAGTTAACCAAGAAAACATATAAGGGAGCGAAGTTTGTTTTACTGATTAATGTGAGGAGAGATTTAAAGAGTTAAATAAGAGGCAAAACACTACACTTGTGCTCACATTACCCACCAATATAAAAGGATTTGTAATCTATTATGATGAATCCAAAAATTATTGGGTTTTGTACTCAAGAAAAAATGAAAAAGTGATAGCTTATGCATCCAATAAATTAAAGATCCATGAGAAGAACTACCTAACCCATGATCTAGAACTGGTTATAGTAATATTCACATTAAATATTTGGTATCATTATATCTACATGGAAAAGTGTGACATATATGTGGATCATAAAAACCTCAAGTATATATTCACATAAAATATCTCAATATATTCCAATAAAAGTGGTTATATCTGATCAAGGATTATGATTGTTGAATACATTACCATCAAGAGAATTAAAACAAAGTGGAATATGCTCTGAGTATAAAGGAACCCTCAGATCTATCCATGATGAGGATAAAAATGGATCTGATCATCTTGGACATGAAAATTATGTACATGGGAATAATAAAAGGGTCTTTATCCTACCTTACTTAAATAACTTCTCAACCATCCATTCTTGAGAGGATTAAGTAGGCCCAAAAAGATAATAACAATTTATAGAGAAAGGTATCAAATATTTTGGAGTTAAAATTTTCTAAAGAAGGAGTTATAAGGTTTGGAACCTGGATATGTGTCCCAATAAAACTAGAATTAAAGGGGGAAATTCTAAATGATATGCATATCTCATCCTTTTCTATTCATCTAGGAATCACTAAGATGTATATATCTTTGAAGAAAAAATTATGGTGGGATAACATAAAGAGGAAAATTGTAGAATTTTTATCTCAATTATTGGTATGAAAACAAGTAAAGTCTGAATAACAAATGTCTAGGGGTGTGATAGAGGAATTTCCCATATTGATTTGAAAATAGGAAAACATAACCATATATTTTATCATATGAAACCCTAGGACATCCAAAGGTAATGATTCCATCTGGTTGGTAGTCAATTTCCTTATAAAGTTAGAGCATTTAATTTCTATTAAGGAAGATTTATCTCTTACCCAAATCACAAAGATATATATAAGGGAAGTATTAAGACTACATAGAGTTCCATAATCTATTGTATATGATTGTGATATGAGGTTTACCTCAAGGTTATAGAGAATCCTTCAACAATAATTGGATATAGAGTTGAGTTTTGGTACTATTTATCACCCTTAGATGAAGGGTAAGTATAATTGATCCTTTAAAACTCTAGAGTATATGCTGAGATTATGTTTAATATATTTACAAGGATGTTGGGATTAGCACATTACCCTATTGGAGTTCTCGTATAACAGTAGTTTCCATTATATCATTCAAATTGAACCTTATGAGGTCTGTATGGTAAGAGGTGTTGGACTTAAAAATGCTAGGATAAATTTGTAGAGTAGAAGATTATGGGACCTAATATTATTAAAGAGATCATAGATAAGGATCAAACCATTCAACATCATATTGAATCTACACAAATTTGACATAAATCTATGCAAACAATCATCAATGAGACCTAGAGTTTGGGGTCGAAGATAAGGTGTTCCTTCATATATCACCATGGGAGAAAGTCATGAGATTTCGTAAGAAGGGAAAGCTTAGTCCAAGATACATAAACCCATTTTAAATTCTTGATTTCATCATATTTGTGGCCTATCAATTATCACTCCCACCTAATATATCCCAAGTACGTTATTTGTTCCATGTATCCCTCTTCGGAAAGTATATAACTAACCCCTCACGTGTACTAAATCTATAGGTGGTACCCTTGGAGAAAAATCTTTTATACAAGGATAAACTGGTGAAGATATTAGATCATAGAGACAAAGTTCTGTGAAACAAGACAACTCACCCAACCAAAGTGTTGTGGTAGAATCACAAGTTCTAGGAAGAAATATGGGAACTGGAAGAGGAAATGAAATAGAATTACCCTCATCTATTTTAGTCTATGAAATGAAATTTCAAGGGATAAATTTTTGAAGGGGGATAAATTAACAACCAAAATTTTTATAAATTAAATTTCTTTTTTGAATGAGTAAATTCCTTTTTAAATAATGTAGTTAAGAAAACACATGCACTAATTTGGTTATTTTGGACAATTATAAAATGTTTTTGATTGGATTTAAAAGACCATAAGGAATCTAACCATTAATAATATATATTTTGTACATTTTTTTAAGATTATTATATATTAAGGGTTATGAAAAAACCGAATTAACATATATTGAAGAATCGATAGCCTTGACTAATAGAATTGTACCCTATGAAGCCGAATTTTTGGAGCTTCCAAAAGAGATGGAATCACTAGAATTTTCCCTTGACTAAGACCAATCTGAAATTCAACAACTAAAACATGAACAAACTCGTTTATGGGAGATGTTCAAGCT
This sequence comes from Viscum album, assembly GCA_963277665.1. NCBI lineage: Eukaryota > Viridiplantae > Streptophyta > Magnoliopsida > Santalales > Viscaceae > Viscum > Viscum album. The sequence continues at coordinate 1,661,317,359 of OY728136.1, read as the reverse complement.
TATTGAGATCACAACAAAAACTGTGTCCACTAAACCACACCAGGAAAGTGCCACCATCTCACACCTTACCCTTGTGGCGTACATTGGTGTAATTAGAGATTATGTATCTAGACCCTAGTGGTATGAATTTTTATGTTTTATTTATAATAAAATAATGATTATGATTATATATTTTCAGTATTACTTTATATATAAAATTATTTGTGAGTTTATGAATATTATATTTTGATATGATGAAACCAAAATTGTTTTTTGGAAAATATATAGATTTAACACACTTTTTGATAAATTCAATAATTTTGAAATTAATATTACTTTAAATACTATAGTGGCACTATAAAAGGACTATAGAGGTAATATATCAAGAATGTAATGGTAGTGGAACAATAGCACCAGCGGCACTGTAGTAGTGGTCGAAAATTTGGGCCTTCCAGGCCATGGAATGTGATTTCATGCCTAGTGGGACTATTGTCCATGTAATGGGATTCATGTCCACTGGGCATATGGGCTATGTACTAAATAAACAATGCTTGATGGATGGGATATCCCATTTGGGGAGGGCTATGGCTTGCCTTTTCAGCCTGTGTGTGTGTGGTGTGTGTGTGTTTAAATGTAATTTTACCCCCCAAAACCTAATATATTTTATTAAATAATATTTATATGCAAATGATAATATAATTTAATAAGGTCTTGTGTGATTTTTATAAGGGTTGGAAATATTTCAGTATCATAAAAAATATTTTCTAGTAAAAAAGATTTTTTATTTAAAAGTGTAAATTCTCATATTTAGAGAATTATTTTGATAAAATAAATATTATTTTAGAAATCATAATGTCAAAATTAAACGATGGTTATTTTTTCATAATTTTTTGAGATAGTATTATTTTTGGGTAAAAATTAAATACAGTATAAATATAGAAGTTGTATTATGACATCATAATGACCCAAAAGTGATGTGATAAATGTTATAAAATGAATACAAGACCAAATATATATATTTTCTCACTAAAATAATGTGTTTTTAAGTTATTTATTTAAATTTATAAACATTTAATGAACCTCAAAAACATATATTATATTTTAAGGTTTTAAAATCAATTATTTATAAACATGACTCACTTACTCATCACCAATGGTATTATATTAACATTTTCAGTTATTGGCCTTATAAAATATTGAAAACCACTCCTCTTTGGTTGAAACCATGGGAAAAACCCATGGTAAGTGTTGGATTAGTCTAGTACCTCTGTATTTTAAAGATCCCAAAATTAAACTTCTTATGTTTCTAATGAATTTCATGTTTTATGATAGTCAACTATTTTTTGGAAAAAATAATAAAAATGGATAAGTATTGAAGTAACCATGACAACCTACCACGTTTTTAATGAACCTACCAAGTTAATAAATTCAACTAACCATGTAGTTCAAGTGACCATGTGGAAGTGATCGCATATTGAAGTCTAAGTCACTGCATAAACATTCAAGTGATTGTGCATCAGATGAGATAATCCTATCTAAGTCGTGAAGTGATCATGCATTGAATTTCAAGTGAATTCATGTGTACTGAACCTACCACACATTAAATATCAAGTGAGAACATGAAGTATTAAACCTACCACATGAGCAACCAAGTTACTATCCATTAGGTGAGAAAATTTTTCCAAGTCTTGAACCGACCGTGTGTGTGTGTAATGCAGTGATCGCAAGAATAAGTCAAGCTATAACATGAAGTAAAGAAGCTACCACACGAATTAATAAAGTGACTGTGTGAAGTAATAAATGGAATGTGAGAAGTAATGAACCAACATAAAGAACAAATGAAGTTACCACATGAAGAAATCAGGTGACCAAAAGAAGAATTGAAGTGATCGTGTGAAGTAAAGAATCTATTTCATGAGGAGTTCAGGTGAACGTATGACGAAAATAATATATTGCAAGAACAAACCAAGTTACCATGACAACTTACCATTGCAAGTGACTATAAAAGTTACCATGGAAAGTGAATATGGTAATTAATCATGTGAAGTAACCATGATCCAAAGTAACATCACTTTAAATGAATACTGAGTGACCATGTCTAACTTAAAGAGTGGGGTATTTTAAAATATATAATGAGAATATTTTGGATCATTAATTTCATATATAGTTCATTTAATAATTAAATGAGTATGAGGATTAAATTATTAATATCCTACAATGGATAGTTTAAATAAAATACCTCTTTAAGATATAGAGCCTCTTATGGACAATAAGAGCTGGTAATACATATGTGCTTGAGAGATACTGATACACAGAAGAATTACACTCTACTTCCACAACACTCTGTTCTCATGAAATATCTATGAAAACTCAGTTAATACTTATAAAGGACATATTCAAAGATATTTTATCAACAAAATCTTATTAGATTGAGTTTCATAAAATATTATCATCTCTTACCTTTTTCTCTATTTGTTTTAGCTAACATTTTGATCTGTATTTATGAAACTCTGTTTAATATTCAACACAAACTCTTGTATTGTTTTATAGAATTTTGTACACTCTCTCATCTATTATTTTACATAATTTATCCCATGTAAAACTGTGGAAGAGGTTATGTGTATCTTGGACTACCAAATTTCAGTTTTTTATATAAAATTTGATCTAGGTTATGGATCAGTTTATTATTTAATAAAATACTTGGCAGTAGATGATTTCCAAATTGAGAGGACTAGGTATCGAATTGAGACTGAATATCTTATTTTAATTCCATAGTGTGTTTTATTATTTTTTTAACTCTATTTTATAACAAACTTGTTTTAGTTTTCAAAAAAAATATTGCAAAACATTACTTTGATAATTAACTTTAATAAGTGTTTTATATACAATTTTTGATTAAACTGAATTTATTTAAAAAGTTAAAAGAATTTTTTATAACATGTTTTAATTGAGTTTCATCAAAATTTTGAGAATAGTTTTGAAAAATAAAATTATATACTTATAATATTTTATTTAACTATGATTTTTTAATAAATTTACGGATTCCATTTGAAATTATTTTTAACAAAAATGATTTTAGAAACTCAATTCACCCCCCTCCCTCTTGATTTTTTCACTCTAACCAACATTTGGTATCAGAAGTTTTATTTTTTATTACTATTAACTATAATTTAGTTTTAATCAAAATATTAAAACATGTATTGTTTCTAAATTTATGACTTTATAGATAATAATAGAATATATAGGGTTACTACTAATAGAACTCCTTATTTTAATAGAACCAATTATTCTTAGTGGAAAATTAAAATGAAAATTTATATTGAGAGAATTTGGGTTTTATATTTTAACTATAATAGAGGATGGATATGAAAAACCCAAAGCTAATATATTTTAATGGAGTTAATTCACTAAGGCCACTTATGACTATAACTATAAATCCATTAATTCCTTATACTGTTTATTAGGAGAATATTTGTTTAATATAATTTTTTCTTGTTCTAATGCCTCTTAAATCTGGGATACACATGTTTCTTCTCATAAAGTAAATTCAAATGTTAAAGAAATTTGTTTCAATACTTATACCATTAGTTATGATAAATTTAATATGAAACCTGATGGAATATTTTCTGACATGTATCTTAGGTTCAAGGATATTGTAACCAAGATGCATGCACTTGGGTAGAAAATTGAAGATAAAGAACAGGTGATGCAATTTCAATGATGCTTGCTAGATTGGTGGAGATAAACCTCTATTTCCATTAGAGAATCGTGCACCATAATTAAATTACTAATGAAGGATCTTATTAGAAATCTTATGGTGTATGAAAATAAACTAAAAGTGAACAAGGAAGAATATGAACCAAATATAAAGTTAGTTTATTTCAAGACTGTTTAGTTAACACTAAAGGAGAAAATAAAATATGATAGTTTAGGTGAGGACGAATCACCTTAAGATAGTGATAAAAAGATAGATCACATATCCAAGATATTTAAAAGTTCTAGAAATAGAATAAATTCTTCAATAAGTAAAATTATGGAGGAAGATATGATAGAATATGGATTTTGAAAAAGTAAAATCAAATAGGTGAAGTAACTTATTTTGAGTGAAAAAGGAAAAAAATATCAAAGCTAAATTTCCGAAATTTATGTATAAGAAAAGATGTGAGGATAAAGTAAAAAGTCCAAATAAGGCTATAAAATTCACCAAGAACACCTCTGAGGATAGTTCCAGTGACTCTGATTTGAGTAGAAAAGAGAAGAATGAAAGAGAAAACATGTGTTTCTTGAAAAACACATTTAATTGTTAAATAATTCCCTTAAATCTCATATTATTATTTATAATCATTTTGAAACTAAAAAAATGATGAAAATATGATAAATGCATATTTATTTGAATTCTATAATATATTTGAGGAAACATTCAATGAACTTTAAAATAGTATACAATTTTAAAGAAACAACATGCTTTATTAGTTCATTTTAAATATGACTTTTCTATAGAAAAATAAAAGAATTATAAGTTATTAAAATAAAACAATGAACTTAAATTATCAAATTAGAAACTCAAAAAGGATATATAAATGTTTAAAATGGTATTAAATCCTTGACCAGGATAATTGGTAAATATACCACACCCAAATATGCAACTGGAATTAGTTACTAACATGGTCAGAGGAGAATTTATAAGAATAAATTTTTTCCTAGATCAAGATCTTCCAACACTATAAATAGATCATATTCTTATAGACCTAATAAAGTTTTTATTTCTAAAAGTATTATATATTTTTATGGTAAACTTGTTAAACATCTTTGGATACCAAAATATTTTATTACTAATATTTATACACCCAAAAAATCATGGGTACCAAAATCATTTAATATTTAAATGTGTGGAAGAAACCTTATTAAAGAGCACTAGTAAACACTTATAGTATCTGGAAAGTGGATGTTCCAGACACATGGTTAGGGGATACTAAAGCTTTAAAATTCTTATCAAGGTGGATGGTTGATATGTCACTTTTGGTGTCAATTGCAAAGGAAAAATAATTATACTCGTTTAAATTAGTAATTCTAACTCTGTTTTAATTTCTAAATTCATATTTTTTGATGGTTTAAAATATAATATTCTTATAATCTCATAGTTAGTGGATAATGGTTACCATATTAAATTTGAAAACAATTCTTTAATATTTTATTATCCGAAATATGCTTTAGTCTTTACTTATTTTCATAATGATGGTGTTTATGAAGTTGATTTAGATTCTTTATTTTCTAACAATATTTCTTATTTAAGTACCTTTAATAAAGAATATTGCCTATGGAATAGGATACTAGTCCACTACAAACTTCACTCCATTGTAAATCCAACTACGAAAGGATTAGTTAAGGATATTTCAAAACTATAATTCCTAAAAGATAAATTTTGTAACCCATGTCAAAAAGAGAAACAACATAAGATCTATTTCAAACTAGATAAAGAAGTTTCAACTTCTCAACCCCTAGATTTGGTTCACATATACTTGTTTATACCTTCTAGATTTTCTATCCTAAATGAAATTCATTGTGTCTATATCCTTTTAGATGAATTTTATAGACATTTTTTGGTATTCTTTATAGCTTATAAAAGTGAATCTTGTTCCAATTTTTCCAAATATTAAAAATCTGTATAAAATATTAATGGAATTATTATTAAGATCTTAAGGAGTGATCATGAATATGAGTTTGAAAATAAATAATTTGAATCTTTATGCTCACAACATGGATATAATCAAAAATATATATACTCCTAGGACTCTCCAATAGAATAGTGTTGTGGAAAGAATAAATATAACCCTTCAAGAGATTAATTGGACAATGATCAATGAGTATGACCTACCTATTTATTTTTGTACTAAATCTATGAATACTGATTTTTATATTAACAACAGATTTCTTATTATACTACTTTTAAAGAAGACTTCATATGATTTATGCAATATAATAAAACCAAAGTTTAATTAATTTAGAGTTTTTAACTGTACGGTCTTTATGCTCAATACAAATGATAATTTAGATAAGTTTGCATCCAAAAGTGACGAAGGAATCATAATAGTTATTCAAACTCCAGTGAATCATATAGGTTATTCAATAAAAAACCAAATTTTTGGAAGAATTTATACATATCAAATTCAATTAAACAGATTGACATGATACTTATACCTCTTTAGTAAATCTTGTGGATGATATTTCTAATATGGATATCAATACCTCAAGAAATCCTAATGCTGGTTTTATAAAACCTATTGTAGAAAAATCACCCAATAAATAGGAACTGTTTGAACCAAAACTTGAAGAAGAAAATGAAGTACCTAGTACATATCTCCCTAGAGACATTAATACTTATAAATACCATACATTAGATGTTATAATTGCATATCTAGAAAGAGGATCTCATACTTGAGATTCTCTTAGAAACCAAGTTGAACATTATGATTTATTTTCACAACTTGAACCTAAAAACATCACTAAAGATATAGATGATGAATTTTTAGTAATAGATATGCAATAATATTTGAATTCATTTTGAAGAAATAATTTCTGGTAACTAGTATAAAAACCTAAGGACTTCCTAACCATTGGCACTAAATGGGTGCTTAGGAACAAGGTTGATGAATTTGGAACTATAATTAGAAATAAATATTTACTGGTTGCACAATGTTACAATCAATAAGAAGGTATTGACTATGAAGAATCCTTTTCACCAATATAAAGACTTAAATCTAATAGAATATTTCTCACCTATGCAGCACAATTGAATGTAAAATAATATCATATATATTTCAATAGTGCCTTTATAAATGGTTATATAATTTATAATGTTTCTATAGAACAACCACCTAGATTTCAAAACCCTTATTTTCCAAATCAAGTTTTTAAATTGACAAAATATTTCTATATTTTTAAACAAGCTCCTAAATCATGGTATAATAGGCTCAACTCATTTTTTATTTATAAATGTTTTTCAAAAGGTATAGTTAAACATACTCTATTTAGTAAAAGTATTTATAAATATTTTTTATTATTTCAAAGCTATGTTGGTGATATTATTTTTGGATAATACAAAAATTAATTATAAACATAATTTTCAAAATTGATGTAAAATGAATTTGAAATGAGTTTAATGGGTGAGTTAAAATTATTCCAGGGATTTTAGATTTTTCAAAATAAGGAAGGCATCATTTTAAAATCAAAATAAGTACACTAAGGGTCATATACAACATTTTGGTATGGATATCACCAAATGTAGTGATACTCCCATTAGTTCAAGCTATAATTTGTATCTGGATGAAATAAGGAAATCAGTTTATCAAACTATCTATAAAGGTATGCTAGCAAGTTTACTATACTTAACTGCTAGCCAATGTGATATTATTTTTAGTGTGTGCATTTGAGAAAATTTTTAATAAAATCCAATGGAATCACATTTAAATGATTTGAAAGAATTTTTTAATACCACAAAATTATAAAAAAAATATGATTGTTCTATTCTAGAGGAAAAAAATCTATTTAGTTATTTATTCATATGCATATTTTGGTGGTTGTAAGTTCGATAGAAAATAACCTTTGAAACATATCACATTTTGGGAAAGTATATAGTTTCATTGTGAACTAAAAAAATAGAACCTTATTGAATTATCTACTATTGAAGATGAATACATAACCATAGGAATCTTTTGTGCATGGATTCTGTAAATAAAACACACATTACTAGACTATGGCGGTCATTTTAGACATGTCCCTATACATAGTGATAATAAAAGTGCCATTAATATTTCTAAAAATAATGTATCTCATTCACATAAAAAACATATTTATATAAGACATCACTTTTTGAGATACCATTTTCAAATGGGTGATAAAACTCTTGAATTCATTTGTAATTAACATCAATTTGATGACATATTTATAAAGACGCTGAATATTGAGAGAATAAATTATATCATACATGAATTAGGAATGATAAACTATTTATAAGTATTTAAAATAGTTTTTATCTCTTATATTTATCTAAATTATTGTTATAAGTTCTTTAACATCTGTATATTAATGTTTTTTAAAGTAACCATGAATTATATTTTACATGATCAGTTAAGTGACCATGAGTTTTTTTTCATATAGTCAGTTAAGTAACCATGACCAGTTGGTCATGGGGTCGCTATACCTACCATGAACTTTTACTCACATGATCACTATACCTACCGTGAAACTTAACTCACATGGTAACTATATTTACCATGATTCCATAGTCGGTATATTAACTTCTCCTTAACAATGTTACTGTTAAACCACAGTTAGTATACCTACTGTGTCTATTTGGGTATAGAATTTTTACTTAAGCTTTTTTAGAGGGATTTTTCTTAAATATATAATTATTTTATATCCCAAAATGATTGAACTAAATTCAAATTTTGTATCTAAATAATCGTATTCTTTTACCAAAAAATCCATTTCTTATTTTTGAAACCCTCACCCTCTAAAACCACTCTTTCTCTCTAACTTAAAGTTTTTGTGAAATCAAATCACAATAAAATAATTATGAGGATGAAAAGAGTTTTTGATGCCACATTTTCTAATCAATCGCCTCTAGTAATAAAATAAAAGAAGGATAAAGGTATTATGAGTGTCATAGTGATGTCGAAAAACCCACATTTAATCAATTGGATAGTGAGTAAAAAAAATAATTTTATACTTAGTGGCTCTATTACAATAAGTCTCTAGTATGGAAATTAATTTAGAAATAAGTCTGGAATGAATGGTTTAAGAAAAATGGTATGATTTTCTATCTGAGGTTAGTTAAGTAATTCTATGCCCATATAGAATTCACCCCTTTAAATAAAAGATACACCATTCACAATATAGTGAATGGATAATATTTTCAGTTTTCTTCATAATATTTGGAAAATATATTAGGTGTTCCTCATAAGGGTGAACATGAAGAGTATTTCATATCTAATAAATCATTATCAATTATAATTTCAAAATTCCCTTGAAGAATTGACTAGTAATAGGGAACCCCAGAGACCGACTATAGTAGAGATTAGTGAAGAATAAAGAATGTTGGAAAAGTTCATCCAACATTTGATCTATATGAGGAAAGGGGACTTTAGTATCTTGAGGCACTAGAATCTGTTCATTATATTCTTGGTGAAAAAATTAAATTTAGATCAGTTTGTCAAGGTATGTGATGAGACACATAGTAAATCTATGTAATAATTCTTCTATATTTAATTTCATTTCATATTCAAATTCTATATCATCCCCTTTATTTTTTAAGGTATTAGTACATTAGGGGGAGTAAAAGATAAATTCCTCATATGTTTTATGCCAAAATTGAAAATCTATGGGAATATGAGAGTAAATAAAAAACCATGGTAAAAGGAATAGGCAGAAGACTCTAAGAAGTTGAATGAAAATTTTGATCTTGTCAAGTATCTGATTAGGTTTTGGGATATAGTAGATCCTAGTCTAAAACTAGATGAGATTCCTATATAATATTCTGATGATGAAGTTGAGGAAGAAGAGATAGAGATTGTAGATCTCAGTGAGGAAGTCAAGGAAAAACATGATGATGGAAAATAATCCTCTCCTACTATGTAATTTGGACCACCTGACTCTCCTCTACCCTTAAATTATCATTAATATGAGTTGTAATATGAGGGAATTGTTAACATTGAAGTTTATATAAGTGGTTTTTTTTATGAACATGAATGGGATGACTTTGGTGAGTTTGAAGAGGATAAAAAAAGTTCCAAGAATAATTTGCCTCTGATCCTTGATATTGGTAGCACTACTCAACCCAATATACTCGATGCACCTTATAATGGGGGGAAGTTCCTAGGATAAGTTGTCCTACGTATTTACTACTCTGATTCTGATAATGGTGGTGATAATGGGGGTAGTCCACCTTAGGATGGTGGACCTTCCTTCCCTTCTTCTCAAAGATCTCTTGAAGGGTATTTAATTATTCGGATTGACAGTTAGGAAAGACTTAAAGTTTCTCCAGTAATACCTTTAGTAGATCAAATTTTGGAAGTAATATTTGGCCCAAAAATAACCAATACTATTGATAAACCTAATGATACAAATATAATAGCACCTGTTAGATCCCTCTATACATATTTTTTTGAAGTCAAAGAATAAATTGATGGTGAGGCATAAGTTCAATATATGATATCCAATTATATAGAGTTTGAGTATAAATTAAATGTTTGGAATCTAGATTATGATCCATATACTTATATTCATGCTTCTACCCCTTCTACATCCTATGTAACAAAGGATGGTTTGGATGAATTCAAATCATACATGAAGGGTGTGCTGAAATAATTGTTCATTAGTTTCAGGAACTCAATAGAACCAATAAGAGAAGAATCTATTTCTAGAAAAGTGACTTTAATAATTTTTCATCATCAACCAAGATTCCATATCAATATAGGACTCATGAAATATGAAATTGAGGTCTTGAAATCACAATTTTATTCTCAATAAATAGATCTTTCAAATATATTGTTAAAGCAAAATCAAATATTTTTGAATTCTATGTTTCAAGATTTTAAATCACTGTTCCACCTTTTTATCCTCTTTTCCCATCTACAATTGATGAATAGAGAATCATAAACTCATAAAATATGAGTTAAAAGTTTTTTTTATGAGTTTCATAGAATTATAGAAGTGTTGTTTGTTAGTTTTCAAACTCATGCCACTAAAACCTTGGTATTGGTCAGAAAGGATGTCAAACAAGATGGGAGAGATAGAGATACTTTCAAAAGAGCTATTGAATTCTATCTTAGTAGAATATTCACCAAGTCTGACCCAAAATATGTGTTTATATCATTGTATAGTGATATAATGATGCCTATATTAACTCAAGAATTCAAGTCTCAAGTATAAAATATGTGAATTCTAACTCTTTTTCTATAATCCTTCAAGGAAAGAAATGAGGATTATTTTCAAGAAATGGAACGTGGATCAAGATACGTAAAGGAATTTACCAGATTTCTAGAGCCTTGTATTTACACTACCAATAAAACCATCCTATATCCTCCTTTAATACCTATTCCTTTGGACCCTCATTCTACTCCAACCTATTACATTAACCCTTTTGTCATATCTTCTAGACAACTAGTTTAACACCATCATCCTATATTTTGGTGTGTGGTAATACAAGACCCTACTGTGACCTCTACACCATAACCTACCCATCATACCTAACTTTCCTCATCCTCTACCTCCAAAGGAAATGATAAAATCCTCTTTACTGAGATGAGGGATGTTTAGATTCTGATTTTGATTAGAATTCCTGATATGGAAACTCTCTATATAATCATTTTGTAATATATTTTGATATTAATGAATTACCATTATTAATCTTTATATTTTTTCAATTATCATTTATTTAGGTATTTATTTCTTATTTATTGTTATGTTTTAACATGAAATCACGTTTTGATCATCCCAAAAGGGGGAGAAATTGTGAAATTAATATTGAGAAATAAAAAAAATTATGAATCATATTATGTTTTAATTCATTGAAAATTAAATTCATCTCAAAAGGGCGCAGGGTACTGTAGAAGTACTATAGCAGCGGCGGTACTGTTGATCGGCGGTACTGTTGTGGCGGCAGGGCACTGTAGCGGAGGCGGTACTGTGTGGTACTGTAGCAGCCGGGTTACTATTCACAGAATGGGAATTGGGCTAAAAATATGGGCTTACGGTCTATGTAATGGGCTACAAGCCCACTGGGACTTCGGGCTATGTAATAGGTCTCCCTCTACCCAGTTAAAATAGGTCTTTTCTTTGCTTTATTAATAAAAATGAGGCTTCGGCCCCAACCTTTTAAAAAAAGGGTGGGATATTTTTGTATTAGTCAAGTAACTTCTTATTTTAATGACCCCAAATCATACTTCTTATGTTTCTAATGAATTTCATGTTTTATAATAGTCAACTATTTTCTAGCCAAAATGATAAAAATGGATAAGTCTTGAAGTATTCATGACAACCGACCACATGTGTAATGAACCGACCATGTGAATAAATTCAACTGATCAATAAGGTCGAGTGATTGTGTGTAAGTGACCATGAATTGAATTCCAAGTCACCACATGAACATTCAATTAATCTTATGTCATATGAGATAATTCTATCTATGTTACGAAGTGAACATGTGTTGATTTTCAATTGACCATGTGTATACTGAACCTTCCACACGTAGAAGATCAAGTGACTACATGAAGTATTCAACCTACTTCATGAACAACCAAGTTACCTTCCATCAAGTAAGAAAATTTTTCCCAATAATGAACTGATCGTGTGTGTATAATGCAGTGACCACAAGAACAAGTCAAGTTTTTGCATGAAGTAAATAATCTACTGCTTGAATTAATAAAGTTACTATATAAAATAATCAAGTAACCATGATAATTAATGAATCAACTAAAGGAACAAATAAAGTGACCACATACAGAAAAAAAGTGATTATAAAAATAAGTGAATTGATTATTCCAAGTAAAGAAGTTATTGTATGAGGAGTTCAAGTGATCACATATTGGAAAGAATCTACTACAAGAAGAAACCAAGTTACCTTTCCAACTTACCATGACAATTAACTATCAAAATTACCATATAAAGTTACCATGTAATGTGACATTGGAAAGTAATTATGTGAAGTAACTTTGATCCAAAGTAATTGTGATTTAAGAGAATAGAAATTGATCATGTATAACTTAGTCAATGATTTATTTTCAAATATCCAATAGATATATTTAGGATCATTAAATACATATCCAATGAATTTAAGAATACAATGAGTATGAGGATAAAATTATTAATATCCGTATACAACTAGTTTAGAGAAAATATTTATTTAATATGTAGAGCCTCTTAGGGGTGATAAGAGATGGTGAATACATGTGTTATTGATAGAAACTGGTATATAGAGGATATAAACTATCTTTTAAAACACCTTGTTTTACTGATCTATCTATGAAAACTCATTTGATCCTTCTCAAGGAGAAATTCAAAAATATTTGATGAAACAAAACTGATTAGATTGAGATGCATTAAATATTTTTATCTCCTATATTTCTCTCTTTGTTTTATATAATATTTCAAGATATTATTACAATAATCTATTTACTCTTTAGAATAGACTTTTGTATTATATTAGAGATTTTTAGACACTATCTCATTTATTCTTTTACATCTATTATCTCATGTAAAATAGTGGAAGAGGTTGTGTGTATCCTGGACTTCTAGAGTGGAGTTTTTTTATATAAAAACACATCTTGGTTATGGATTAGTTTATCCTTTAATAAACTACTTAGAAATAGGTGATTTAAAAGTGGAGAGGACTAGATATTTTCTTGATAAAGAACCTCTTCCTTTAATTGTACTATGTTTTTTCTTGTTTTTCTATGAACTATTTTATAAAAAACTCGTTTTATTTTTAAAAACTATACAAAAAACATTACTTTGGTAATTAAATTTAATAAGTGTTGTATATACAGTTTTTTATTCTATAAAATCTATTTTAAAAGTTAGAAGAGTTTTTAAATCGTGTTTTAACTTAGTTGTGATCAAACTTTTGATAATATTTCTGAAATTTAAAATTATATACTTATACTATTTTAGTTGATGGGGTGTTTTGTAATAAATTGGGGGAATTTATTTTAAATCATTTTTAATAGAAATTTTAATTGGAAACTAAATTCACCCCCCCCCCCATCTTTAGTTTTCCACTCTATCTAATGGGAAGGTTTTTTATTTTGGTTATTTTTTTATATAGATTCCAAAACATAAGTTTAGAAATTAATATATAATTTCCTTTTATAAACTATAAATACCCACCAGACCTCCCACTCATCTTCACTAAAAACCCATTGAGTGTGAATTTACTCTTCCCATATCTCTCTCTTTAAATCCCTCCCAATGTTTTCCCATTCTCTTAAGAAGCTCCTCCCAGGCTTTTAGAATCTCCCTCTCAAGGTAAGGGATCCAATTCTCTTCCTTTATATTTCATGTACTTTATTTGTACTAAGCCTTTTTATTTCAAATTATTCTTGTTTTAATGTGTTTTAATATACCCTTTACTATACTTATTATTCCTAAGTAATGATATATCACCTTTTACTCTCATTAAACCCTTCCATGAACCTTTATATACACCTATTATGCTAATGAAATTATCACATGATTTTCCATGCCAAAACTTTGTGATGTGAATACTCATCCCTAGTTATACTCAAGGATATTCACCTAGATGTAACTATCCTTTAATGATTAGGGACTTCCATTTTGTAACCCACACTCCTTAATCAAGGGATTAAAAGTGATAAAATGCATCCTCATGTTATATGATCTATGTGGTACATAAATCCATGTATATGATATGAATATGATGTGTGGGCATAGAAATATATATCCCTTAAATGAATTGAGTAATGTTTTTATATCATAAGATACCATATATAGTTCATGGGAGGTTATCCAAAGTATATTATGTTATGATATTTCAGTGGTTAGCCTTGATGTATGCTTATGATGCCATGTTTTATGTTGTTTTCGCATTCCTATGTTGCCTTTATGTTATCATATTATATCATACTTTAATGTTCTAGTTTATGATTATCACCCCCTTTATGTCACCTTGATATACCTCTTGAATCACATGTATTAATATCATCATGTTATACTTTAATTTTTTCCTTATTGGGCCTTATACCTCAAACCTTTCTTAGGTATATCCTCAAGTTATATCATTCAATATTATAATATTGATTGAATATAAGGTATTGTTTTGGAGTTTTAAAATAATATTATTATACCCATGTTTTAAGATATTGTGATATTTATCTAATTACCCATAGAAACTAGGCCTCATGATCTTTAGGGGTTGCATTAAGTTTCTCTTTATGTAATAAATCATGAATTAATGTGTATTAAATATATATATTATCATATAAGTTACCTTGAATAAAGAAAATATTTTGGGTGGAAATGGATATTGTATGGAAGTATCCACTTTGAAAAAAAATCCTAATTATCTAAAACTATAAACCTAAAAGGTATTTGGGTTTGTAAGTGATCCAATATTTCACTTTGATGTTATATCTTTTGGATGGATAAAATTTAATCATGTTTATTGGTATCAAAAAGATAAATGAAAAAGATTGTGTTTTTAGCACCAAATCCGGGAGTGTGTTTAGGGGATTTTATACATAGTGGGCTGATGGTTCGATGGTTAATCTAGTTTGAGACACTATTGAACCTGAATTCGTGATGCTTTATGAATTTGGTTGTGGAATCAATAATTTAGGAACATGATGATGATTGGTAATGAATTGTGGAAGATCGACATGAGATTTTAGACATTCAGGTATCAATTGTGGCATGAAAGATCTTTATATAGTTAAATGGAATACTAATTTCTATCCACCAGTGGTTGTTGATTGATTATCCGAGGTTTTTCCTTAGATTTTGGGGGTCAAAGATGGAGTTTCTTACTAGAATATAGAAAGATCCAATCAGTGTGGATAAATTTCTAGAGACATGTTGAAACGTGTTAAGAAAACTTGACTACATAGCATATGGTTTAGAAGAAAACGCTTTATGTGGTCCCCTTGGTGCGGTGGTCAGATTATCAGTCAAAGATAAATATCATATAACCATGTACTTGGTCTACATGTTGTGTAATCCCTAAGTTAGTAGATCAGTGTGTACTGTCTAGCGTACATGGTCACAGACATGGGTAGTGTACATGGACACAGGTATAATATGTGGGCACTGATAGAGTACATAGTTATGGGTAGAGATGCATACCTGAGTATGTGGTCAAACACTACATGCTATGTATAAAATCAACACACCATGTATATGGATAATAACATGTTCTGTGAGATGTAACAACACGAGCAGAATAGAACCTAGTGAGATGGATCATGTGTCCTATTAGAAATGTCATGTACTTCTATAGAACTTGGAAAAGTTTGTTGAGGCATGATTTTCCCCCTATTAATACCTAGGGAGAGTCATGTATCACATCCAATGGGATAAGGATCCTTCTAAAGAGTAGAATCTCACCCATGTGGGTGTGATTAGGGTAGGGATCCTTTACCTCTAGGATTCAGATAGAGTCAGGTATTTCACCCACACTTATAGGATAGGGATACTATATTTTCATAGTATAATTTCATCCATCTATAGAGAATATACGGGATAGGTATCCTCTACTTTAGTATGATATTATAAACACTATTATGGGGAATGGATCCTCATGCACTGATAGAGGGAAGGGACCCTGAAGAATGCCTAAGACTACAAAAACAAGAGCTGGTATGGCGGCATGCATGTGGATAGTTGAGATAGTCCATACTCTAATGTTAAAGTACCTCCAATGATCATATTTGGTCTATCTTATTTGTGATCATTCCTTCTATATCCTTTGTTTTATGATATGAGGTGACTCACTCTCTATTGATGCTTTATGCTTGTGATTTTGGTACATCCTATTGGGTATGTATATACTAACACCTATATGGGATCTACCTACACATGTCATGTCTTATGTAGATGATAGTCCTTTCAGGGAGTTGTAATAGGATTAGGATCCGATATAGTGTAGTGGAATTGTGTAGTGGAGATACTTGGTCAGTAGGATTTTCCTTCAGAGAAAGATAACCTTGTTTATAGGCTAGACCTTACATATGCTTGTTGGGCCTATATTTTTTGTTTACCTTCTAACATACTCTGATTTTGGATATTAGTAGTTCATGCATGAATTATGTCCATACCATTTATTTACTTTACTCCATTACATGGTATTTTTGAGATTTGTGTGTGTATGTGTGTGTGAGTCTAAGTCCTTCCATGTGTGTGATATTCCTAATTAGTATTAGTCATCATCCCCTGGCCTATTAGAGGTAGTTTTGGGGTGTCCAACTCATATTATTGTCATACAGGTGGTCCCTGATAAGTTGGCTTCTAACATAGTGGTATAAGAGCTTAAATTATCATAGTAATAGAGTTTGTAGATATTATAGGCATGAATATTGGATTGGGACTTCATAAAAAGTGTCCAAGTGTCTTGTGTTCATATCTCAAGATAGGAAATCTAGTGATGGTGCAATGACCAACGTATCCACATACCAGGACTCTGATAACCTGCTTTTCAACTCAACACATGGGGACACTGGTTGCAGTGCAAACAATGGAACATGAATCATATAGAAATGGTTTGTGGTTTTCATATCCTTTTTTAGTCACCTCCCTAGATATACTAATTGATTGTGGTGTATCTTAACTACTATATGATTCCAAAATTATGACAGTCGGAAAATATACCGCAATGGGACCATGATGATGACCCACCTAGTGATGATTTCTAAATGATAAGACTTGATCATGAGATGACCCCTATGGGTGGATAGTGAGTGGTGGATTTTCTCATTTATCAGTATGATGACCCACCTTCTATGGTTTGGGTGAATTATCCCCATAAGGTTGAAAAGCATCTTGTCTCATAAATATCATCATATGAAACATGTAAGTTGAGTGTTTTTCATAAGTTTCAGTGGAAGACACCACCCATGTTTTGGTCTGATCCAGACTTTCAGATGTTAGAATATTGGCTAGAGTTTATAGCCTAAGTATTCTGACTAGTTAGTAACCCTCCTGATCAGATGGTTGTCCTAGTGTTGAACCTTATCCATAGATCCAATGGGTGATGGTGGAGTCTGTTGACCTAGATACATGATGATATGACCCTCTCTTGGATGTATTTTGAGCATATCTTCATAGAGGAGTAATATTTTGCAACCTTGTGGGATGTGCATATCCAAGAGCTTTAGGAGCTTCATCAGGGAATCATGATAATAAAAAAGTATGTATAAAGGTTAACTAAACTCTCACGTTAAAAAATGGATATTTTTTATGATGGTAACTTCTGGGATTGAACCTTTGAGTGTGGTATTAACTAAGATGCCATAGATGTAGTGGTATCCCTTTGCATTCCTTCCTATGTTGGGTGCTAGAGTGGTCCCTTGTGATAGATATCTTCTTATCTGAGGGTTAGAGGGTAGTGGGAGGAGTCACTAATCACCGTGAGTTAGAGTATTCATCTGTAGGCAGAAGATGGTCTTCTTAAGGTTCCTGACACTCAAGGTGATAACATATCCCCACTAAGATTTAGGGATCAGAATATCAGTATTTTTAGAGAGGTTTTATCCAGACCAAGGAAAGATGATGTTACTCCTATGATGGGGTGAGGATCTCTTGCATGGGACTATCTAGACCATCAGGTTGCAACAAATAGGTAGGTTGTAGATGATCCATTGAGGTAGAGGTAATAGTATGAGTAAGGAAATACACATGGAGATAGATGTGGTAGAGGAGTTGGGAGATCTATGGGTGTAGGTTAGCGTTATGATCCGCTACCACATCCACCACCTCTAGGAAGTTCATTCTAGGCTCAGGGAACTAGAAGTAAAGGGTAAGGGAAGCTAAAAGTGATGTATTCTTATGATCCTGAGGATCTGAGTATAATTCAAGGTATGATCTATTTCTTCTCTAATTTATCTGCAATTTTGATAGACACAATTGAAATACACTCTTTCCTTTTCAAATCCCTTATTTGAGACCTAGAGATATCGGTGGAGCCTTTAATTCAACCTTTGAAATTAGAGACTCCCACTGGAGAAGATTTGGTGATCACACACTTTTACTAATAGTGTGATGTAACTCTTAGAGGTGATAGCTTTGTATAGGATCTCTTAATATCCTTGATGAGACCTTGTGATTTCATTTTAGGTATATATTGGCTCTCTGTAGTTTATCATCATATTGACTATTCTAGGAAAAGGATACAATGTGTCCATGTAGATGGGATGATATTTTCATTCAACGAAAATATGGAATCCTAGGAAGATAAGGGTGTTCTCATACATAGGAGGATACGATATATTTCTCATCATTTTTCTAGTATGATCATTGGAGTAGCAGATACTATAATATTTCGGTTTCCTGAGGTAGTGGAGGAGTATGAGGACATCTTACCTAAGGAAATGTCAAGATTACCTTCCAATTGATAGATCTACTTATACATATACTTTCACCCATGTACTAACTCGATATCTATACCATCATATTAGATGTCCCCTATAGATCTATGGGAGTTGAAGGTGCAGTTGAAGGATCTATAGAGAAGGGACTTCATTAGACCCGGTGTGTCCCACTAGGCAGCCCCACTTTTGTTTTCTAAGAAGCAAAATGAGGTATTGAGTTCATATGTAAAGCCTTGAGTTTTTAAAATAGAAAATTATGTTTGATAGTATATGTGATATGCAATACCAAACCCAAACAAACCGTGATTATTCAAATAGGAGCATTATAACCTAGACTTAAAATTTAAGGGTATGAATAGGATTAAACACTTTATGAAATATATATATATATTTATTTATTTATATATATCCTACTCAAAAATAAATTTATATATAAATTCTTAATAAATAGTCACTCAAATTTTGGTAATGTCTTTTTGTTCTTCAAAATTCATTTTCTTCAAAAATGATTTTTTCCCTTTTTATGAGAAAATATTATAATTATTTTATATAAAATTTAAAAAATTTATATAATAAAATGAACATAATTTTTTATATCATTGTATCAAAATTAAATTTGGGTTAAATTTTGGTATTTTTCAGAAAATATTTATTTTTTATTGAATAGTGTGAAATACATTTTTTATAAAACGGTCATTTAATTTGAAAAATTAAGTACTTTAAACTCCTATTATTATTTTAATTTAATTTAAAAGTATAATAATTATTATTTATTTATATTTAATCCAATTAATTACATTAAAATCATATTTATACATGATTTTAGAATAAGTTTATTTTTAGGCTTGAAAACACATTTTCTGAAAACTGATTTTAAATGAATATTGTTTCTTTATTTTAATTAATTAAAATACCCTATAAGGAGGAATTATTTAAATTAAATTTATATATTATATATCTATCATTATTAATTTAAATTTATATAATAAATATTACTAGTTATAGAGTTAAATTAAAAACATTTTTTCTTTGAAAAATGAATTTATCAGAAAACCGCTTTTCATTGCACTTGTGGGTTTTATATTTAATTAAATTATTCAACTGATGTTAATTGATTTTGATAAAATTTATCACATATTTAGAATAATTTTAATTAATATTTTTTAATAAGGTCAACTTGATTTTTGGACAATAGGAATAGTGACCATAGTAAATATTTATTACAATGGTAAAAGAAATATAGGTTAATTTAGGGTAAAAATAATTTAACAAGGACAAGAAAAAAAGTAAGATTAATAGTATGAATATTTTATATTTTAATTTCCATATAATAATTAATATATTTTTTAGTGTTACTTTAAATATGATTAAATAATTATTTTGATAAAATTAGATATTTGATATGTTAAAACATAAATTGTATTTGGGAAAATTTATGGTTTTAATCAAGGCACTATTTTTTATTAATTCAAAAAATAATAATTAAATTATATTTTAATTAAATATTATTTTTAAATAGCATATATTAAATATAAATTATAATATAATTCTTTTAAAGTCAAATTTATTTGTTATAAGGGTTCGAAAGCTATTATTGTCAATGAAACCAATATTTCTCAATAAATGACAATTCTTATTTTAAAATTAAAAATTCACATATTTATAGATTTATTTTAATAAAATAAATATTATTTTTTGAATCATCATGTTGAAATTATCCAACAGTGAATTTTTCATAATTTTTTGTGGCAGTCAAATTATCAGATAAAAATTAAATATGGTATAAATATAAAGTGTGTATTATGAAATCATAATGACCCAAAAGTGATGTAATAAATTATATAAATGGAATAAATTACCAAATATATATTTCACCTTTAAAAATAATTTGTTTTTAAGGTTATTTTATTAATTTTGTAAAGCCTTTATGAATCCTCTAAAACCAATATTATATTTTAAAGTTTTAAAATCAATTCTTTATGAACATGACTCACTTCCACATAAACAAGGATAATATTTTATTGATTTAGGACCATATACTTATCAAATAATTAAAACCATTCCTATTTTTCAAAACCCATGTTAAGATTTGTCCTTTTAATTACTTTATTTTATTGAGTTCAAAACCTAAGTTTGGGAAATAATAAAGAACTCCCCTCTCTTTTTCTATATAAATCCACCCAAACTCCCATTAATCTTCCCTAAAAACCTTAGAGAACATCCTTAATCTTCCTTAATCTATCTATATTCCTTCCAAGGTTCCCCAAAACTATCAATAAGCTCTTCCCAAGCTTTTTGAATCACCCTCTAAAGATAAGGGATCTCCCACTTTTCTTTTTATTCAAGCACCTCTTTTATGTTATGCCTCTTAATTTCCATTTTTTCTTGTTTGGGTGTGATTTTATACGTCCCTATTACTTACCTTTTTATTTAAATTTTATTATAGATCCATTTAAATCTCATTAATCCCTCTCATTAATCTTTATGTACATCTTTTATGGTACCGAAATTTTCTTGCAATTCTTAGTACCAAAAGGGACCTCTCTATTCTTTTCAACTCAAGTACCTTATTTTTATTTATAATTTTAAATCTAATTTGGTAATTTTTTAATGAACTTATAAATATCACACTAATTTAAAATTTATATCCTAATAATTTTATATCATTTATCCCCTCTCGTTGTAGCATTTACCTAAGTTGTTACTATACCTAAATTTAGTAAGGGGTCATTCCTTCCCCTATTTATTCAATCATATTATTAATTTATGCATTTTATTTAAAATTATTAATGTTGGGTATGATTTTACACATCCCTCTTACTATACATTTTATTTACAAATGATTATATGCCTCTTTCTATCTCACTAAACCATTTTATGAATCTTTAAGTAGTGTCATTAGGCTACTAAAATTTCACTACGATTTTGCCATGCCAAACCTTTATATTGTGAATACCATCACTATTTACACTCAAGGGTATTCACCTAGAAATACCTATACATATTTTATTGGGTAAATCAGTGTATTTATTCCAAACTTCTTGATTGTGGAATTAAATGTCATGAAATATGATCCTATATTGAATGATCTATGTGACACGCTTATGCATGTACATGACATGAAAGCGACAGGTGCTCATGAAATTATATAGTACTCCAATAAATTAGGTAATTTTTTAGTCTCATGAGAATTAATGTAAGGGATTAGGTGGTGAAAATAATACATCATTATCTTTTTCAACCATGTTATGAGGTCTTGGTGGTTATCCTTGACCTATGTTTATGATTTCATGTTTAAAGTCGTTGCCACATTTCCTATATTGCCTCTATATTATCATGTTATATCATGAGTCATTGTTCATTTTTATGATTATAACCCCTTTATGTTCCATTTAAATTCCTATTTTATAACATGTAATAACATTCTTCATGTTATGATTTTATTATTCCCTTACTAGGCTTTATATCTCACCCCTTTCTTATGAATGTCCCCAAGTTATCCTATGCAATTTTAAAATATATGGAATTTTAGAAACATATTAAGGAAGTTTTCAATAATGTTTTTTGTGTCCATGTATCAATTTTATGCATATATACCTAATTACCCATGTAAACTGGACTTAAAGATCTTTTGGGTTGTATTATGTGTATTATTATGTGATAAATCATGAATTAATGTTTAATAAAGACAAGGGTTTTCATAGTTGGTATCAAAGGAAAGTCTAGATATTTTTATGATTATGATTTTAAAACTCTAATAAAAATATTAGGGATAATACTAAGTATAGTAAAACATTCCTAAATTTTGGTAATATATAGATTAATTCATTTTCAAGCAAGTACATCCCTTTTTGGATACTATAAGTGGATGTGGATCTGTTAGAAATGTTCCTAGGGGTAACAACCTCAAAAAAAATATATTGAGATATAATTAATTGGTAACTAGTTCATCATAATGGGCCTTATTGGACACCTGGTTTGACACTCTTGAGGCATATGCTTTAGTAAATTCACAATCTCATTATAAACCATTATTAAGGGGACAAAAATGACCATAATATTATATGTTATGAAATAGTTCGTGGATAACTTATATTGAAGCCTAAAAATTCATAATTTAAGGAATATATTTCATTTTTGAATTATCCCTTTAAAGTTGATAGTCTCCCTTTTATGTGTTTAATAGTTTAAAAGTAATCATCCCTAACTTTTCCTTTATTCTAGTTAATGGTTGGTAATATGAGGAATCATGTCAACAACCAATGTGATGGGAAATGTGATAACTACCCAAATAATATGAATAACATGATGGGAGTGCAAGTAATACATGTTTTTATTATTCTAAACCATATATCAAAAAATCACAATTAACAACTAGCATATAGTTGAATGTCCAAAGTCATCAAAGAAGAGGAGGGTGGTGTATCAAGCAATTTCATCTGATAAAGGTGATAAAGTAAAGAAGATTCAATTTCCTACATGTAAAAAATATAGAAATAGTCACCAAGGTAAATTCCATAAAGTAACTCAAAGGTTTTTTATGTTTATACAAATAGTTCATAAATTATCTAGTTTCCATAAAAAATGAAGAGTGTAATGTAAGGAAATATATTACATCCTACAACACACTTTTTTGTTTAATTTCTTATGTGTGTATAATATGGGTATTATCTGAGTCAATTACTTAATTCAAGGTTTAAATCCTAGACTAAGGAAGGAACTATGCTATGGAAATAATTGAAGTGTAAAGATTAAAGTGTTTATGAATTTTTATTTGAGAATTATGTTGTAGAAGTAGTATATCAAGGACATTATGGATATAAGAATCATGAAACATATAATGATTGTTCCACAATAGTCTTTCTTTAAGGATTTGAAACATATATTTAATGGTGATGATAACCTATAAAATTTATTTAGTGATAAGGTGTTATTTTTTAAAACAGGTGATTGAGGGATTGATAACCCTTAATATGTGTTTGATGTTTTAAGAAACCTAAAGATTCTTAGGATGATATGTCTAAGGCTAATCTTATAATTAAAATCATTGATATAACTTTTGAAGATTATGTGATGGATGTTTATCCTGATCAATTATAATTTGGGAAACATATTATGAGATTATGTCTTTTTTTATTTTGTGGAGATTAATGATATTTCGGGAGGTATTTTATTGGGTGGAGGTATATGCACCCATTAGGTTTAATATAAAGGATTAGTTTAGAAGAATGATATTTTTTGGAGGTTTAATATGAAGTGTATAAGAAAATTTCTAAGGTAAAAATATAATTTAATATTTATTAGTGTTATTTGGGATATGTGGGTATTTATTTTAGAAAATATCAGTGTTAAACCTTTAAGATTCTTTTTTTTTAATTTTGGAGATTAATGTATTAAGGTTTATTAATTTCTAGTGTTATAATACTTTATTCTAAACATTTTGTATTTATTAAAGGAAGGATGAATAGAATTATATTCTTTATTGTATTATGTTATTCATTAGAATCTTATTTTTGTGCTTCAGTCATAAAAAAATTATCTTGTTTATTCATTGTTTAAAGAAATGATAATATTATAGTAGAATTTGATTAAAGGATGAAATTATACTTGTCAAGAAATTATATTTACTTATGTCCCTAGTCAAGAGAGTAATGGAATTTCTTAACTCTTGGAAATGAATCTTGAAACAAATTTTTTTTCATATTACGATCATTTTCAATGAATTGGTGGTCTTTTAACCCATCATAGATTTATGGTTTTGTGGTACTTGAATATCTCCAGAACATGTTCTCCATCAGTATCTATTATTTATTGGGTGTTTGTTTTTTTATTTTATTCCATTTATATATTTTTACTTCCCAATAACGTTCTCCTACTTGAAATCCCAGTTTTAACGTTCGTACTTCCCTTTATCTCTTTTCAAGTGGATGTTTTATTAACCTTTTTTATGAAGCGGGATTTCAATAAAGGTATTTTGAAGTGTCAAAACATTTCTTATCAAGATCAAGTTTAAATTATGAAGATCAAATTTATTAAAAGGGGTAATAATTTAATTCCCTGAGTTTTCTAAAGAGAAAATTATGTTCGATAGTATATGTGATATGAAACACCGAACCCAAAAAAACCATGATTTTTTAAATAGGACCATTATAACCTATATGTTAAATTTGGGGATATGAATACGTTAACCACTTTATGAAATATATATATATATATATATATATATTTCCTACTCAAAATAAATGTAATGATAAATTATTAGTAAATAATCACTCAATTTTTTGTAATGTCTTTTTGTTATACAAAATACATTTTCTTCAAAAATGTTTTTTATTACTTTTATAAGAAAATATTATAATTATTTTATATAAAATTTAGAAAATTTATTTCATAAAATGAGCTTTATTTTTTATATTAGCATATCAAAATTAACTTAGGGTGAAATTTTGGTATTGTTCATAAAATATTGATTTTTTGTGAATAGTGAAAAATACATTTTTTTTATAAAATTGTCATTTCTTTTAAAAAAAATAAGAAATTAAACTCACATTATTATTTTAATTTGATTTTAAATTATCATAAGTATTGTTTAGTTATATTTAATCCAATTAATTACATTTAATTCATCTTTATATAGCATTTTAGAATAAGTTTATTTTCATGCTTGAAATCACATTTTCTGAATACTAATTTAAAATGAATAATGTTTCTTTATTTTAATTAATTAAAATATACCCTAATGGGGAATGAATTAAATGAAATTTATAGATTATATATCTACAATTATGAATTTAAATTCATATAATGATATTTTCTAATTATAGAGTTAAAGTAAAATCATATTTTCTTTGAAAAATGCATTTTTTAGAAAACCACTTTCCATCACACTTGAGAGTTTAATATTAAATTAATTTATTCCACCTATATGAATATATTTTTATAAAATGGATCCCATGTTTTTAATTGTAATAATTTATATTTGGTAATAAGTTCAACTTAATTTTTGGACAATCTGAATAGTAATTGTAGTAAATATTTATTACAACGGTAAAAGAAAAATAGGTTAATTAATGGTAAAAATAATTTAACAAGGAATAGAAATAAAGTAAACCTAACATTATTAATACTTATTTTTTCATTTCAATATAATAATTAATTTTTTTTGTTTCTTTATAAATTATTAAATATTGTTTTTCAATAAAATTAGATTTTTTATATGTTAAAACAGAAATTGTATTTGGGGAAATATATGGTTTTAATAAAAGATAATATTTTGGATTAATTCAATAATTTTTTTAAATAAATATTATTATAATTATATATTATTATTAAATAGTATATATTAAATATAAATTATACTATATTTCTTATGAAGTTAAATTTATCTGTTATAAGGGTTCAAAAACTGTTATTGTCAATAAAACCAGCATTTCTCAATAAATATTGATTTTTATTTTAAAAGTTAAAGTTAAAATATCTATTGAATTATTTGGATAAAATAAATATTATTTTTGTAATCATCATATTGAAATTTTCAACGATTAATTTTTTATTATTTTCTGAGACAGTTAAATTTCTAGGTAAAAATTAAAATATGGTATAAATAAAAAATGTATATTATGACATCATAATGACCCAAAAGTGATGTAATAAATGATATAAAGAGTATACATGACCAAATATATGTTTCCTTTTTAAAATAATGTGTTTTTATGTTATTTTATTAATTTTATTAAGCCTTTATGAATCCTCCAAAACCAATATTATATTTTAAGGTTTTAAAATCAATTATTTATGAACATGACTCACTTCCACATCACCAAGGATATTATTTTATTGATTTATACCCTTTTCCTTATAAAATAATAAAAACAACCATATTTTGCAGAAAATATGGTAAAACCCATGGGATGGTTTGTGTTTTTTATTAATTTATTATATATAGTTCAAAACCTAAATTTGGGAAACAATAAATAACTCCCCTCTCTTTTGCCTGAATGGCCTGAAGGCCTTCATTTTTATTGATTTTTTCATAACCCCCATTTCAAGGGATTAGGGGGAACCCTTACAAGGCTCGTAGGCTCAAATAATACATGGCCCGTAGACTTAGGAGATTACATGAACCGAACATCTTAGGGAATTCAACCAGACTATCTACAAGGAACTGCCCCTCCCCAGCATCTGCATCTTGATAGTAGATCTCCACCTTTGCATGACCGTCTTGCTAGGCTTCCCATGCAAGCACAGGCTGGTACCAATGGAATATCCATACCCTCTCATTCATATTCACTAAAAAACCTTGGAGCTTGTCCATAGTCTTCCATACCCTCTCTATATTCCTCCCAGGGTTCCCCAAATCTCTCAATAAGATCCTCCCAATATTTTGGAATCACCCTCTCAAGGCAAGGGATCACCCTCTCTTATTTTTATTCGAGCACCACTTTTATGTTATGCATATTAATTTAAATTTTTTTCTTATTTGGGTATGTTTTTATACATACATAATACTTTAATTTTGATGTTCATGTGATTATAGACCCATTTCACTATCATTAATCCCTCCCATGAACCTTTATGTACACCCATTATGCTACTGAAATTATCCTGTGATTTTTCATACCAAAAGTAAGGGACCTCTCTCTCTTATTTTCAATTCAAGCACCTTATTTTTATTTATCCTTTTAAATATCATTTGGTCATTTTTTTCATGACCTTATAAATATCTTAATACTATCCAATTTATTTTTAAATAATGAGATATCATTTATCCCCTCTCATTATACCATTTACCTAAGTCTTTACTATACTGAAATTTAGTAATGGATCATTTCCTTCTCCTCTTTATTCAAGAATATTATTCATTTTATGCCTCTTATTTCAAATTCCTAATATTGGTATATTATTTACACATCCCTATTACTGACTATTTTATGTACAAATGATTATATACACCTTTATCTATCATCAAACCATTTTATGAATCTTTAATTACTACCATTATGCTTCTAAAATTTCATTGAAATATTTCTATGCCAAACATTTTTATTGTGAATACCATCATTATTTCCACTCAAGGGTATTCACCTAGACTTTCCTATACAAATTTTATTTTGGAAATAAATGTATTTATTCTATTCTCCGTAATCTTGAAATTAAATGTTATGAAATATGATCCTATATTGAATGATAAATGTGGAACACTTATTCATGTACATGATATGAAATAGATAGGTGTACCTAGAATTATATAATGCTCCAATGCATTGTATAATCTTTTAATATTAGGAGACATCATTAAAGGTATTAGTGAGTGAACATAATCCATCATGGTACTTTTTCCACCATGTTATGATGTCTAGGTGGTTAGCCTTGACCTATGTTTATGATTTCACATTTAAAGTTATTTCCACATTTCTCATGTTACATTTATGTTATCATGATATATCATTCCTCATTAGTTATATTTATGATTCTCACCCCTTTTATATCCCATTTAAATGGATATTGTTTAACATTTAATAACCTTATTCATGTTATGATTTGATTATTCCTTTACTGGGATTTATAGCTTGCCCCTTTCTTGTGTATGTCCCCAGGTTATCCCCTACACTTTTAAAAGATATGTAATTTCATAATCATTTTAATAAAGTTTTCAATAATTTTTTGGTATCCATGTATCAAGTTGTTGTTTATGTTCCTAATCACCCAAAGACACTAGACTTCATGATCTTCTAGGTTTTATTATATGTATTCTTATGTAATAAATCATGAATAGATGTGTAATAAAGAAAAGGGTTATCATATTATACATGTATTATCATCGCCTGAAACAAGTGACTGTCAAGAATGAGTATCCACTACTGAGAATCAACAACTACTTTGACTAGCTGAAAGGGGTGAAGTGGTTCTTGAAAATTGACCTCAGGTTGGGTTATCACCAGCTTGGAGTTCGAGAGGAGGGTATATTAAAGATGAAATTCTGGTGCTGCTATAGTCACTATGAGTACTTGGTGATTCCCTTAGGTTTGATGAATTATTATAACTGTTCATGGGAATTGTGAACTAGATATTCCATCCCTTGTTATACCGGTTTGTGGTAGTATTCATATATGAAATCCTCATATAATTGGTATCAGATAAGGAGCATGTGATACATTTGAGGATGATCCTAGAAATGATCCACGAGCACCATATCTATGGGAATCTCTCAATGTGTCAATTATAGATTCTATAGGTCCACTTCCCAGGACATTTCATCTCATGGGAGGGAGTCATAGTGGACCCAAAAAATATTGAGGCAGTTCTCAAAGGTACCAGGGTATGCAGTGGAATTTTATTGTTCAAAAATTTAAAAAAATCATCATCAGAGTGATGTAACTTTATCATATTTGGAAATCTGACCCCAGTAGAGCTCTGAGGATCTCATGAAAATTAAATAATCACAAAAATAAACTTGAATGATTAACTCATTCAAATTGGTAGGGTGTTCAACTGTTTCTCCTCATCAGTGAGTGCTACTGGAAGGATCTGAACTTTAACCCCTCTAGACCATCCAAACATGCTTTAGAAATATGAACAGACACTAATCATAAAATTTTAGGTGTTGTCATGGAGATATGATGATTCATTTGACGTCGTGATGATCACCATGATCTCATCCCTTTGATCTGTGAAGGAGATCAAAGATCGAAAGCTAGGATGGGAGCTTTCTCTCTATTAGATGTGGGAAGAGGATAGAGGATCTTTGAATCTGTTGGAATGAATTCCTTTTAAAAATAATCTATCCTATGTTTATATAGTGGGATATAAAATACCTATAAATGGTTCACTAATCCCCATATATTGAATTCCCACTAAATAATCTATAAACGACACATTATGATAAACTAACTACATCATAATTTCATTTATATTTTTATCATATACTTGTAATATATATTAAATATATTATGTGATAAAACTAAGTCATTAACTTTACTCATAATTCACATAATATTAAGCGAACCTTGAATATTAAATAATATATGTTCATGTAAAATCTTTCTTTTTATTTACTTAAATACTTATAAATATTTTTAATAAATGAATTAAGAATAGTTATTCTATACTTGAGTAATAATAAATTTCTTTATTTATCGATGTTTTTTAATACTTGGACAACACTCAGACTCTATGGTGGGTCCCACCATGACTTATGTATCTATTCACCAGAATAGGGAATACTCTTATATAAACTTTTGTGTGTGGACCATTAGGACCTTATCTCGATAGCAGTAAATATCATTCAAAAACCAAGAGCAAAGTTTAGAAACTCATCGAGTCCCCTAAAGAGATAAGGAATAATCATAGTAATGAAAACCATCCTACGAATACACATTGTGTAATATAATCTCTTTTTCATGTGATATATCATAAATCAGGATGCACAACTTGTATCATCATCCATTCTTTATTTATTATTTTGTTATCTAATTGGATGGACTTACCTTTGACTACCATGTCCATAGATTTAATGAAGGTATAACCATAATGATCAAATGGTTACTAGATATCACTTCCTCAACTTATAAGAGACAAATTATATATTTACCATTTAACCAATGTTATACTACTAAAAATGCACACAACATAAGTTACCTCATTGTGACTTCAATGTTAGGGATTTTTTCTTGCATAAAAGTACACGATCGAATGGAACGCATTGATAATGATCTCAATTCTAGAGACTAATGTGCATGTTTGAAGATAGGAACAACCAATGAAACCTAAAACATATCGTGTTCCTATTAACAAGTATGTCCTAATGATCTCACCTACTACAGATCACCAAGTGTGAACTTCATGAGAAGAAGTATCAATTATTCTGATACCTCAGTGCCTGATAGTCAGACATCATTTGTGTCCAGTCAGTATGATGTATCTAGATCATAGGAGATATGTTTAAGATTAATGTAATAGTACCTAGTGGTTCTCGTTATAGCCTAGGAATTACTATAACCATTTGATACAAAATGTAATCTATGGAAATTACAATATAAATAGTGGATGTAGAAGTATCAACACTATTATGATAAGTAAAACACATGTATATATCAAACTATATACATATAATGGTAATCAAAGTATATACATAAGTCAGGTATAGGTAACCCACTTTCAACACTCGCACTTGCACTAGAGCCAAAACCTAACATGTCTCGACCCGCTATCTCTCACATGAGAATCATGCTTCTACTGAGACATGGCTTTAGTCAGGGGGTATGTCGTGTTATCCTATATGGTTAATATTCTAACTAAAACTTCACATCTCTAGGTAAAATCCCTCAAGATATAAAACTTAAAATGTATATTTTTTATCCTCTGGTGTGATCTGGGATCCTTGGAAAGAACTGTTGCAACAATATTATAATAATAAACTAGAATAGGTTCTATGTTTTTAGGCACAACACCAATGTCTAAGAAAAAGTTTCATATCCATACTACATCTTTAGCTGCATCAGAAGCTGATATATACTCAAATTCTACTATAGAATTAGAGACCATAGATTTCTTTGAGATTCTCCATCTCACTGCATTTCCATTCAGGTAAAAGACATATCCTGACTATGATTTTAGATTATTATGATCTATCTAGAAACTAGCATCAGTTAATCCTCTTACTACTAGTTTCTCATCTCCTCCATACACCAGTAAGATATCCTTTGTACTTCTCAAGTACATCAGGATAGTTTTCATAGCTACCCAATGTAGATCTCATGTATTATCTTGATATCTTCCCACCATGCTTAAAGAAAAGGAAACAGTATACCTAGTATATATCATGTCATGCATGATAGATCCCACTGCCAATTAATAAAGGATTATACTCATTATTTTAACCTCCAAATATGTTTTTTGGACACATTTTATTGGAGATATTTATATCATGTGACATTTCCAACAACCCTCTATTGTATTATTCTATACTAAACCTTTTAATTACCATGTTATTATATTTATTATGACTTTTACCAATAAGCCTCTAAGATCTATCTCGATAGATATTTATCCCTACAATGTAATTTTCTTCAATTAAATCCTTCATGGTGAAGAATTCATTTAACCAAGTCTTAACTTACTGTGATACTTTCACTTCATTTCCCATAATTAATATTTTATCAACATATAATACTTGAAAAATTATTTCATTCCCATTAACCTTATTATAGACACATGGATCAATTTTGTTCTTAAAGAAACCAAATTCTCTTATGGCCGCATAAAAAAATGAACATTCTATGATCATGATGCTTACTTCAACCCATAAATATATCTATACAGCTTTCATACTTTATTGGCATTATTTGACTTAACAAACCCTTTGGGTTGAGTCATATATACATCTTCAACCAACTTAACATTTAAAAAAACAGTTTTTGGCATCCATTTTTCAAATATCATAATCATATAAGGTTGTTATTTTAATTAATATTATAAGGGATTTTAAGTATCACTACCGGTGAGAAGGTTTCTTCATAGTCTATTCCTTGACATTATCTGAAACCATTCACTACCAGTCATGCCTTATAGGTATTGAATTTACCATCCATGGAAAGATTTTTCTTGAATACCCATTTTCACCTAATGGGTTTTACATTAGCTGGAGGGTCTACCAAAATCCAAACTTTATTTTGGAATATGGACTCTATCTGAAAATTAATATCTTCTTTCCATCTAGAAGAATCCTTTCCATATACCACTTATTTGTAATTTATAGGTTCATCATTATCAAGTAGTAATGTGTCACCTAACTCAATGATAAGAAAACCATAACACTCTCATTCTCTAACCTCTCAAGTTTACCTATATAGTAATTATGTATTAGTAACATCTCCATCACCCACTGAGTCTTTTGGAGATGGTTCCCATGCCAATTCTTGTGAATCTAGAGAATCAACTTCATTGAATTCAATCCTTATCCCACTATTTCCATTGGGAATGTGTTCCCTTTATAGAAATATGGAATGTATTTCTGCAATGAATATCTTATCTGAAGAGTTATATAGGTAATATCCTTTAGTTTATTTAGGGAACATATAATGATGCACTTAGTACTTCAGGATTCCAATTTATAACTAGGTATAGTCTTGAAAAAATCCTTGCATCCCCATACATGTATGTGTGACATACTAGGTTTCTTTATATACCACAACTCATATATAATCCCATTAATTTCATTAGTTAGTACTTAGTTAAAGGTATTTTCCACTATCTACAATACATATCCCCAAAAGGATAACAGTAGAGTTTCTTGAATCATCGTTGATCTAACCATGTCATGAAGCGTAGGATTCCTCCATTCACTAACATAATTCCGCTATGATGTATAATGAGGAGTGAGTTGGGATATTATCCCACACTCCTTTAAATGGTAAATGAAAGCTTGGTTACGATATTCTTCACCTCGGTCTGAGAGGAGTGCCTTAATCTTCTTACCAATATGGTTTTCTACTTCATGTTACTATTCCTTAAACTTTTGAAAGGAATATGACTTATACCTCATTAATTAGATATATCTATACCAATATATTCATCATTAAAAGTAATGAAATATGAAACCCTACCCCCTGCCTCTACTGTAAACGGACCACATATATCAATATGAATCAATTCTAGTAATTCTTTAGCACTTACTCCCTTTCCAAAGAATAGTACTTTTTTCATTTTCCCCAATAACAAGCATGACATAATTCTAAGGGTTTAAATATAATTGAGTCTAAATACACTTCTTAGTGTAATTTATGTAAAATCTTCTCATTTAACATAACAATCCCGATGTTCCATAGGCATGTGTTATATGAGTCATGTTTGTTGGTTTTTTTCATTGATTGCCATTACAGGGTTTTCAAGTTCAAGTATATATAAGCTATTATAGAGATTTTTCATACCATAACACATGTTATCCTTATAAAAGAGACAAAATTTATTTATAAACTTGAAATAAAATCCCACTGTGTCCAAAATTGACATTGCTATTATGTTCATGGTAACTGAAGTAACATAATAGAAATTATTTAATACAAGAACTAAACTGCTAGTAAAGGTCAGATGATAATCTCTCACTGCCAAGGATGCTATAATCACGCTATTTTTAGCCCAAATATACACCTATACATTTGAAATCTTCTTTAATTTACTTAGTTCCTATAATTTAATACAAATATGTGATCTACATGCTATATCTACACCCAACTTGTAGATAAATATAGATTCCATTTGATGAAAAAAATACCTGAAGTAGAAGCGTCACCTTGCTTATTATTCCAAGCTCTGCAATTATTTTTACAGTGGCCTTTCTTACCATATGAAATGTATAAATACTCTGGATTATTTTCTTTACTATGTATCTTTGTCTTTTTGGAAGGATTGTGCTTAGGTGTCTTTGACTTTGACTTAGCCTTAGACGCCTTAGTCTTTCCCTTCCTCCTCTTATTCTCAATAAGAACTGTAGAATTTGTATTCTTCATATCCTAGTATGGAGAACTAAATCCAAAATATATTGAAGTGACTTTTTCATGTCATTCATATTATAATTAACAATAAAAGTCAGGAATCTTGGAGGTAAAGAAGCAAGAATGAGATAAGTTTCTAGTTCTTGGTTTAGTTTGAACCTAAGGGCTACAAGTCTTTCAATGTACCTAATTAAAAATTTATATAAGATTATATTAATTTTTTATATTATAATATTCATGTAATTAAATTTTTATAAACATGTTTACTAGTGCATTTTACAATTTTAACTTTGTTTCTTAACATGTTTGTAATTCCTTTTTAAAATTCACTATTACATGGTACCCTTTTTAACACCTCCTAAAACACCCAATGGTCTTGATTTTATTTTAAAATTTCATTTTAATGTATCCCATGATATGAGTAACATTATATCCTTCTGTATCTATTGAATATTAGATTAGTAAGATGACCAAAGTGGGCGTTGAACCAAGAACATTCTGGATGAAGTGAACTGGACAAAATCTCAATAAAATGATTATATCAGATGATATTAAAACCAAATGTTTCTCAAATTTGAACCAGAGATAGAGAAAATCATGGGTAACATTTCATTAAACAGTTTCTAGAGCTAATTCTATGTTTTAATGAAGTTTTGGATGGCCCAATTTGAAGATGAAATTCTAGTCCAGATTATGTGGCCCATAAAAACATACCACCATTTCGATCATATCTAGAAACAAATATCCAATTAGTCTCAAATTTGATAGGATGTTAGGGGAAATCTATGGATTCAAGTTATTATTCTATAGACCACCCAAATTTATCAATATAAAATATTGTTTGGACATATTTTCATAGGTATGTAAGCTGACTATCTTTTCAGGTCAAGGGTAGAAAAGTTCACATTCCACAAACTGTACACCACCCTAGGCCTGCCATAATCAAGTGGGAAGACTTTTATTATTAGATTATCTACCCAAGACCTTTGAAATTACTATTTACGGTAGTGGTGGTGAAGGATTTAGGAGAGTCTTTGTATGTTTTCTTTGTAATGTAAGTTTTTTAATTCCCCTTATCTTCTTAGAAAAACTTTGTATTATTCACATTTTATGTTATTTTTGTTAACATGTTGATACCATTTAATTAATGTATTAATCTATTCACATAGCAAAGAGAGAAATCCTTCAAAAAATTGTGGAGTGTCCATTTTTTGTTGTTTTCTCTTCTTCAATATTGCTTATTGAAGTCAAATTCCACCTTCCATTGGGAGTTTTTCATAAATGTAAGAATAAACCTATTGTGGGTTGAATATAGGGAATTTCATGGGGCTATATTAGATGTTATTTTATGTGATTATATTATTTAATTAGTTCATTATTTTAATAGTTCAATTCAATGACTTATTTTCTTCTTCATCTTCACTAATTTTAATGATGACATATTTTGAGTGTCGGTACGATCCAATTCCTTAGAGTGCTCATTAAATTGATCCTATATGGAAATTTTTTATTAGTATTGGAATTTTTTAGCGATTAAATTAGTGAATTATGTTGGGGAATTATCTCTTTTAATAAAAACATCTTGAACAATTGAGCTAAAATTTATAAGAAAACAGTTACATCCATTCCAGTCTTAGCAACAACCTAGGATCAACCCATATTCTTTAATTGTTTTATTTCAAAATATTACGTTTTTTTCTTTATTCAATTAAAAAAAATTATCTTAGGTACATTATTATTCAGGTATCTCAATTTCAATAAACCCCAATGTTGGAAAATTTATAGTCAAAAATCCCTAACAAATCTGAGTGTCTCAAGGTTACTTCTTTGGTCCATGTGGATTTGACCCATGCTAGTACTACAATAACTGCTTCTACTTGTAGGGTAAATTTTGGAGAGACTAGTACCCAATCATCTTGAGTAAATTAGGTCCTAATTGATTCCCTTATACTATCCTACACCTATACATTTCACTATATATCTCATACCATCTTTCCTAGATTTATCCTGATATAATTCTTGGATATTAGTCATCATCTTGTAGGCATCTTCATCCTCATGAATTTTATGAAATCTACTGGACATAGATAAAAACATTATATATTTTATATCCAGTGCATCATCTACATGATTTTTTCACTTGTATTTATCTTCATTTATTTATATTTAAGGAGGATCAGCAAGAAGTGAGGACTCTAGCACATAAATCATCCTTTATTGGCATAGTACTATGCATAAGTGCATGTAACACTCCTAATAGTTATAGTTGGTTAGGATATTTTCATTATTCGGTATTGATTACAGTGATGATTTACTTGTGATATTTCTTATTTAAATTTTTATCTATAATAAATAAACATTAGTAGTTAGTACTTTATATTGATTACTTATTATACATTATTTATTAATTAATTAAATCACTAAATATCTCCCACTATTTTATCAAACTCTAGAATCCCTCACTTTTAGACTTGGAATAATCTGTCGCTTGAGTATTATAGTGGAAAGGATCCTTGAATCCTCTCTACATAGTCTAATATCTATGGCTATGCCACTGATTGGAGAGTTTCATGGTAAGCATTTGGCTGACCAACCACATTAACTTATGGATCCTTGATATGTTGAGGTAATTCCCAGCTTCCAAAATCATAAAATTAATTTACTCAATACTTTTCTCTAAATATGAAACAAGATAGTTATGGATACTTATTTTTTTAATCATTAGTTAAGTCAACCCACCACTCTCATAAGAACTCCTTAGTAGTAAGAGGTGCCCTCAACTATGGTTGATGAGCACCATCTGCACCTGGTTTTGTTCAAATTCAAATGACAGAATGTGTTTTCAACTTAATATTACTTTGAGGGGTTTTAAATATTTTAAACAAATGTAATAATTTTCTATTAATTATAATAATATTATTTTTTCATTCTCACAACTAACATGCATTAATAGAATACATTCATCACGTCTTTATGAATTTTTATGTTTATTATTTTATGTGTTTTCCACAGACATGAAAATGCATAAAATAATAAACAATATATAAAGGAAATAAATTAAATGATTGGTATTGATCATATAACAATGGTTTATTCATTTAAACTCAATGGATCAACTATGACCCAGGGGTATCATACCTAAGTTGAGTCTTGAATCGGATCACAGCTCACCCCCAATCTAGTGTTTTCACATCACATCTGGTATAGTGTATTATATTGGTGTAGTCCACATATTACATCATCATTATCAAAAGTATAAGTATAATCACACACAGGTGAGGGGTCTCAAGAAGTGTAATATATATACAGATAAGAATGGATATGCAGACCCTTATACATATTGAATAAAGGATGCTGATGCATAGACTGTCAATAAAACCAATTAAATAATAAAAAAATCACATGCATGCAATAAATAATAAAATAAACCAAGGGGTTGGTCACTGCTCAAGACCAGTCGATGATAAAATTAAATCCGTGATAAAATTAAGTTGTAATAAATTTAAATTCAATGGCTATTAAATAAATTAAATTAATTAATTTAATTCAAATATTTTTTTTGTTCGGTTTGAAAATTAATTTAATTTAATTCCAAAATTAAATTAATTTCCTTAATAATAAGATTATTATTATTATTATTTAAACAAAAAAATATTAAATTATTTTTTGTTTATATTTAAAATTTCCTGGGTCCCAAAACCCTGCCCAGACCTATTATGGGAAGGGTCGAACCCATACAGACCCGTTCCGGGTGGGGTAGAACCCGCCCAGGGCCGTTGTGGGTAAGGCGGGCCCATTCAGGGTGCTCTTGGGTCAAGAAGACCCACCAAGGCTCATTATGGAGTGGGTTGGGTTAAACAAGTCTCGTAAGATCTGGACAGAATCCCGATTGAGTATGAGTATATGGATAGGGGAGGTCGTGGGGTTCCATGATCATAGTAGGGGAGGACCATGGGTCATGGGGGATGTCACAGGATGATAAAGGATGATTGATCAGGGAAGACCCAACATTTTTAGGCTTGTTGATCATGGGAAAATATGAGAGGAATGAGTTCAACTCATGTGGTAGTGACTCAGTGAAGACGAGAGCGGCGGCAATGGTTGAAGGCGAAGGCGACGTGGGGTCAACCCGTGATGGTGACAGTGTCTGGCTATGATGAATAATGACACTGACAGCTTCTATAGGGAAGGGGTGGGACAATAATGAAAATGTTGGCGGTTTAGGTTGGAACTCCAGGCATGATGGATAAAAGGGAAGACAGCACCTAGTGGGTCAATTGTGATGATGAGGTGGTCAAGACTGGGGGCCACGGAGTCTAGTGATAGTGGTTGGTCTGAGGAGGTTGTGGGAATGCAATTTAGGGGAGGTGGTAGCTTTGATCAAGCATATAGGAGGGTAGGAGATGGTGATAGGGGGTGGTGTACAAGCTTGTAGCTTCTTTATGAATCTTATCTTAGTTTTTTTTGTGTTTTGTGCACCAGGTCACACCTTGCACCCCACCCATAATAATTTTCCTTCCTCCCTTTTACTTTTATCTAGTTCTTGAATAGTCAACCACCCTATCAATTCCCCATTTTTGTATTGCTCTAATTTTTAATATCCTATCGCTGATAGGCTTAATTATTTTTTTATTTTTTTGACATAGCTTCCATGGGAAGCATGTATATCCACCCTTAATTTTTTTGTTAAAACATCAATGAGAAGAAAACTCTCACTAAGAAAAAAAATTGTCTATTACAACCTAATTGAAACTGGATCCCTAGAAATAAAACCACAAATAAACAAATATATATATTCATATTATTGTTCAATTTTAACTTGCAACAGGCATGTTTTTTATCTATATAAAATAATTTATATGGTCATAACTTGGTTATACAGAATCAAATCGACGTGTGGTTTATTCTTGTAGGATAGGATTAAATCCCTCTATTTAATATAATGTAAATTAATTTTTTTCTTGGCTCATAAAATTCAGGTGATCACTCTGATACTAATTGAATGTACAGTGGTGCACAGCGGAAGTTGGTGGGCTGGGGATTTAAAAAAATCATCATTTGAGAAATGTAACTTCATCATATCCAATGATACAATCCTAGTTAGAGGTTTGAGTATATCATGTGAATTAAATAAGCACAAAGATAAACTTGACTGATTACCTCGTTCAAATCGGTGAGGAGTTCAAATTTTTCTCCTCACCGGCGAGCATTACTTAAAGGATCTGAACTAAAACCCTTCTAGATCATCCACACACAATTCAATAATTCATGTGAACATTGATCTTTAAATTATTGGTTCTATCATAGATCTACAACGATTCCTTTGATATCACAATGACCACCATGATCCCATCCCTTTGATTCGTGAATGAGATCAAAGATCAAAAGATCAGACGAGAAATTTATATATCTTGTATGTTGGAAGAGGATAGAGGATCTCTCAATCCATTGGAGTGAATTCCCCTTGAAAAGTGTCTCTCATCTTTTTATATAGTGGGGCATAAAATACCTAGAAAGGGTTCCCCGACCCCCCATATATCCAATACCCACTAAATAATCTATAAATGACACATTATGATGAACTAATTGCATCATAATGTCATTTATATTTTTATCACATACTTTTAATATATATATAATATATTACATGATAAAACTAATCCATTAGCTCGACTCATAATTCCCACAATATTAAATAAACCTTCAATATTAAATAATATTTTTTCATATCATATGTTTCTCTGTAATTACTTAAATACTTGTAAATACTTTTAATATATAAATTCCACAAAATTATTCTATACGTGGATAATAATGAATTTATTTATTCATTGGTGATTGTTAATACTTGGATAACACTCGGACCTCATCGTGGGTCCTACTATTTCCTATACACCTATTCACCAGAAAAGGTTAGACTCTTGAATACTCTATTTTGTGTGACCCTCTAGGAACCTATCTCAATAGAATTGAATACCTTTCCTGGACTAGGAGTTGAGTCTAAAAACCCATCAAGGCCCATGAATAGATAAGTAATATTCATAGAAATGATAATCATCTTATAAACACACAATGTGTAATATAATCTCTTTTCCATGTGATATCTTGTAAAGTCGGATGAACAGCTTGTGTCATCATCCATTCTTAATTTATTATTTGTTGATCTAACTGGATATACTTTCCTTCGACTATTATGTTCATGGATTTATAAAGGTATTAACATCATGATCAACTAGGCCCAGGATATCCCTTCCTTAACTAAGAAGCAACAAATTCTATCTTGATCATTCAACCAATGTCATACCACCAAAGATGCACCCAATAAAAGTTACCTCATTGTGGATTCAATGTCATGGTTTTTTACTTGCATCAAAGTACATGATCAAATGGAACACATTGATAACAATATCAATTTAGGAGATCAATACACAAGTTCATATATAGGTATAAAAAATGGTTCCTGAAACATGTGGTATTCATATTGGCAGGTTTTTCCTCATGATATCACATACTATAGATCACCAAGTGAAAACTTCATGAGAAGAATTCTCAATGCTTATGATCCCCCAACACCTGATAGTCATAAATCATTTGTTTCCAGTCGTTATTATGTATCTATACCAGATGAAATATGTTTAATATTAATTTCATAGTGCCTAGAGGTTCTAATTATAACCTGGTAATAGCTATAACCTTTTGATACGACATGTAATCTATGGACATTACTATATAAATTATAGACACATAAGTATCAATGCTATTCTAGTAATTAAAACACATGTATATATCAAAATGTATACATGTAATGGTAATAAAATTACATATATAAGTTGGTCACAGGGAACCCATTTAAACAATATTAGATTGGGAACTAGAAAATATTTTGATCGAGGTGTGGATCTTACTTGGGCTAGAAAGCTATTATCGTAAATTCATGACTGATTTCTCTAGGATCATGAAACCTCTTACTGTTTTGACTGGGAAGGGGACACATTTTGTGTGGATGAAGAAGTTTTAACTGAATTTTCATGAAATATGGTTTATGTTGATGAGAACCCCCATATTGAGACTTCTAGAGGAGGATTTTGAGTATGTGGTGTATTAAAATGCCTATAGAGCTGGGATCGGATGTGTTCTGATGAAAATGCAGACAATGATTGATTATGGGTCTAGATAGCCAAGATACCATGAGTAGAATTATGTGATCCACAACTTAGAGCTAGAATCAGTGGTATTAACCATGAAGAATTGGTGACATTATCTTATGGGGGAGTGATCTATCATCTATTCTGATCATGAGAGTCTCAAGTATATCTTCTCTAAAAAAGATCTCAACTTGAGGCAGCAGGGATGATTGGGGAACCTATAAGGTTATGAATTTGAGAAAGTATATACTCATAATAAATATAATGTGGTAGAAGATTCTCTCCGTAGGAAATCATGTTCTCATTTGTTGAGTGATGCATCATAGTAGTTGTACTCATTGTATTTTTCTTTTGTGGATAAATATGGAGCGGAATACCTTCAGTCAATGGTTGTTACTCCTCCTCTTCTTCATCATGTTAGGGAGTCATAGCTTGGAGATATCAATTACCGAGTATTTTGTGACTATATATCCATAGAACATGATCTTGATGAATTTTTTTAAGGTGTAGAGCATGTCATCCTTTTCCAAGGATGGACGATGGTGTTAGTCATGCTATGAGAGGATGTGTTGTGGTAGTTTCATATATTTCTAGTAAAATTTTATCCAAGAGTGATGAAGATGTACCAAGACATTCAAAATTAATTTTTGTGTCTAGGGTTGAAGCAAAGTGTAGTTAATTTCAAATCTTGATGCCACACTTTCTAGCAGATGATGGTTGATCATTAAGAACCAGCAGGTTTAGCCCAACCCCATAAGGCACTAAAGAGGAAGTGGGATGGTATCTCCATGGATTTTTTTATGGTACTTCTGAAATAATCTAGAGTTCATGACCCTATTTGGGTGATCATATACTTAATCACCAAGTCGTCTCACTTTCTATCCATCCGAGAATAGATTTTAGTGGAGAGTTTTGGATGCATGTACATATAGGATATAGTCCCTCTACATGGATTTCCCTAGATAATAGTTTTAGACCGTGATTATTTATTCACATATAAATAGTTTAGATGATTATAAGAAGCTTTTGGGACTCAATTTTTTATGATAATGACATTCCACCCCCTAAAATATGGTTAGATAGAGTAAACTATTTAGGTTTTGGAGGATATGATGCAAGTGTGCATGTTAAATTTTGGTTGAAACTATGGTAATCATCTATCGTTGATGGATTTTTATTATAAAAATAGTTAGCATTCCACCATTGGTATGGAACCATTTGATGTCGTAAATGGAAGACCTTTTATGTCATTATTCTGCAGGATAGAGCCCGGAGAGACAACACTTATGGGTCCAGAGTTGGTACAAGTGATGATAAAGAAGGTATAAGTCATACAATAGTATATGAGGACTAACCAAATTCTTCATAAGTCATATGTGGTCAAAAAATTAAGGCCTTTGGGGTTAGATGAGATATTATATGTGTTCTTGAAGTTCCCACCTTAATGAGGACTGTAGAGATTTGGATGAGGTGGAAATCTATCTCTGAGATTCATTGTCCATTTTCAAATACTTCATAGGGTTGGAAAGGTGGAATGCCACTTAGCCTTACCACCATAGTTAGACTGGGTTCATGACATTTTCTATATGATACAATTGAGGAGATACATGCATGATTTGTTTCATGTTATTGATGGGGTAATCTAGACATTGAGGATGGAGTTACCTTATCAGAGTACCTAGTGGACATCATGGATCAGTATGAGAAGATCCTTAATGTTCAAGAGAAACTCTTGGTACATGTTCATTGGTAGCATAATGGTCTTCAAGAGATAACCTAGTAATGAGAGAACTAGATACGGGATCAGTATCCTCAATTATTTGAGTAGGGTATTGATTTTCGGGATAAAAGGATCAAAGGTAGGGAGAATGTAATGACTCCTATTTTTCTATATGATACCTTGGAATATTTTAAATACTATTTTTAGATCAAGGTATG
Organism: Viscum album; assembly: GCA_963277665.1. NCBI lineage: Eukaryota > Viridiplantae > Streptophyta > Magnoliopsida > Santalales > Viscaceae > Viscum > Viscum album. Next base: position 1,661,273,712 of record OY728136.1, on the reverse strand, counting down.
AATTTGGTTTATAATTTCAGACTATATGGGGAATCAATGTTGATATATTAAGAATATTAAATATAATATATCACACCGCTATATTTTTGGTGAAAAATATAATATCTATCAAATAAAGTCTCAAATGGTAAAAATAATAATTCCACTAAATCTAGAAAATGAGTTTTATCCTAGGAGTGACATAAGTATTGTAGACATCAAATATTTCAGTAGAGTTTAGTCATGGATGGATTAAAATGTATTAAATTTAATTTATTACTTTAATTTCCATTTATTATCTAACCATAATGAATCCTCTATATAAAATCCTCCATGGTGAATTCCCTAGGGTTAGTAGCATAACCCTAGAGGATTGATAGGATTGTGGGAGCTCCAATGACGAGCACGTTGGTAGGTGATCTCGAGATCAAGGATCAACGATGAACAAACATATAGAATTGGGGAGCCAATGATGGATATATCAGATCTCATCAGTGTCATTGAAGTGGATATGTTCTTCACTAATGATTGATCCAAACATAAGGTAGGGATTTTGATTTTTGTTGATTTTTCCATGTTCTTGATTATCACATTGAATAAAATTTAATCCATCCTCAATTAATTCATCATACAAAAATTTCATAGACTAATTGATTAATCTTTCTAATACCCTTGCTTATTTATCACATAGAATTATCTTTTATTTCATTTTTCATGAACATGATCAATGGTTAGGTTCGTAATGGCCATCGATGATCTCACTTTGGTGTTGTGCATTTCTCCCCTCATTCTTTGAATATTCATCATTGGCCTATGATAGACTGATAGTTTAACAATTAATTCAGTTCAAGACGCGATTGAACGTGGATTCATGGTGATTTAAAAATTTGGTTGAAAAATTGATGCTTTACGAAGATGATGAGGTTTGGAAATAGATGTTGGAAGACCGACATGAGATTTTTGACCTACGAGTGGTGATGGAGGCACAAAAGATCTTAATTTAGGTCGAAAGAGTCTTGATTTCTAACCATTAAAAGTTGCTGATTAATGATTAGTGGTGTTTCCTACAATTTCAGGGTTCAAATAAGTAGTTTTTGGTGAGAATAGAGGCATATCTAGTTGTCACAGAGATATTGTTGGAGACAGGTTGAACCAGGATGAGAAAACCCAACTACATGACATGTCATTTGGAAGAACATATATCGTGTGGTCCCTTTGGTGTGGAAATCAGAGTTTCAAGTGAAAAAAATTACATGATCATATAATTGGAATATACATCATGTGATCCTTAGGTTGGCATCTCGGCATGTATTTCCAAGTGTACACAAACACAAACATGGGCAGTGTACACAAACACGGGTATAGTACACAGGCACAAGAAGAGTACATGGATACAAGAAAAGACACATGCCCGAGTACCCAGTCAACCTCTACACATAGTGTATGACTTCAATAAACCATATATATGGAGAAAAACATGTGTGTGAGATGGAAGAACATGAGTATAAATGAACCTAGTGAGATACGTTTTTTGTCCTATTGGACACACAGTGTTCTTCCAAAGAACTTAAAAAAGTTTATCAAGGTATGGTTTTTTCCCTCTTAATCCATAGGGAGAGTCTAGTATCTCACATAATGGGAAAGGGATCCTCCTAAAGAGTAGAATCTCTCCCATGATATTTTGAGCGGGGAAAGGATCCTTTGCCTATGAGATTTAGATAGATTCATGTATTTCGTACATAGTTACAGGAGAGGGATCATCTATATGTGAAGTATAATTTTGTCCATATATATAGATAAAATAGGATAGGGATCCTCCAATGGAGTATAGTCTTTCACTCACTCTTATGAGGCAGGGATCCTATTGTGCTATCAAAGGGAAGGATCCATGAATAATGCTTGAAACTATATAAATGAGAGCTGGAATGGAAGAATTTGTGTGGCTGGATGAGGCAGACCGTACATTGAGGCTTTAGTACCTCCGATGAGAATATATGGGTTATTTTCTTTGTGTTTTTTTCTTATGTATCCTCAGTTTTATGGTATGATCTAACTCACTCTCTATTGATGATTTATGATTAGTGATTTTGGGGCATCTTACTTGGTATGTATATACTCACCCCTACATGTGTTATGCCCGCACATGTTGTTTCTTATGAAGATGATAGACACTTTGGTGGAGTCTTAAGATGATCAGGAGTATGTGAAGCATAGTGGTGTTTTGTAGCAGAGATAGATGGTGAGAGGGTTTTTTCCTTCATAGATAGATACCCTTATTTACTGTTTGAACCTTACATATGGCTTTTGGACATGTATTCACCCCTTTATTCTTTCTTTACCTTATTACATACTATGATGTGGGATATTATTAGTTCATGCGGGCATTATGTTTCTATTGATAGTTTTCATTATTGCATTACTTGGTGGTTGTGAGATGTGTGTGTGTGTGTGTCTAGGTATATTAGGATAAGGCCTCCCATGTATGTGATATTTATACTTGGTACTAGTCACCAACCCCTGGCCTATTGGATATGGGATTGAGGTGTCACACTTGGCTTACAGTAGGCTAGGTGGGCCCTGGTAACTCAGTTCTTGATAGGAAAGTGAATGAAAACTTGTATGTGAGGAAGATCAATAATAAATCACTCATAATAATTATATATGTTAGTGATATCATATTTGAAAGTGATAAAGAAACATTGCGCAAAGAGTTTTCCACACAAATGAAAAAAAAATTTGAGATGTACCTACTTGTTGTGATGAATTTCTTTTTGGGTCTAAAATTTACCCAAGCTATTGATAATGTGTTTATCTCTCAGGAAACGTATTCCAAGAATCTATTTAAAATATTTGAAATGGATAATTTAAGAGGAGTTTTAACACTAATTTTAGTGAGCATAACATTGATTAAAGATGGTGAAGGAAGGGTTGCAAATGAGAAATATTTTAGAAAATTGATTAGTATTTTTTTATTTGACTACCAAAAGGTTGAATATTGTCTTTATTATTAAACATTGTGTGAGGTACAAATATAATACTAAAGATTTACACATCATGGAAGGAAGAAAAATTCATATGTATATTAATAAAAAAATCTGATTATGGGTTGTTTTATGGGAAAAAAGGAGAATTGGATTTATAAGGATGTACATAAGATGATTGGGATGGTTATGTTGATGATGATAAGTCCAAATCAGGAGGATAATTCTTCATTGGTGGAATTTTCATGACATGGTATAACAAGAGTTCATCCTTCATTAGTTTGAGTACCATTAACGCTAAGTCTGTTGTTACATTATAAGAGGCCACAAAAATGATATGTATGAAGACTTAACTCAAAGATATGAAGGTTTGTATTCAATATTCACTGGTTATTGGTTGTGAAAACCAAAACATGGTAAATTTTTCCAAGAATCCATTATAACATTCAAGATCAAATCACATAGACATTAAATATCATTTCTTAAAGTATAAGGTAATTAAAATCACATTGAAGTTGGAGTTTGTTACTTTTAAGGAGAAAATTATTAATATTCTCACAAAACCAATCTCAACTAACACTTCTAAGAAGCTGAGACAACATATGAGTGTTAAGTCATTTCCTCAACATCACTAAGGTGTGTTTATGATATTTACCCCCACTTTTAACCATGATTTCTTATGCATGGACATATTTAACTTTTTTTAAGTTGATTGAAAAAAATATTATAATAAATCTATTTGAAGTGTTTTAAAGGTTTTATTTAACAACGTGTTTCATATGAAAATTTACTTCTAGATATATTTTATCTTTGAATTAATCTCTCTTATTTTCTACACCGAATTTGTAACGACCCAAAATTTCATTAATGGAAAATCCCTCTTGATCCAGTTAAATGTTTCTTTATGTTTTTATATGATGTCAACTTATTTTAGTTTAACGTTAATATTTGTGACCGTTACTTTTATAGCCGTTGAACAGTGATCATTTGGGTAGTTTAAATGTAAGGCTTTAACGAACCAATTTTCTACTCAGACAAAGGAAGCGATGGCCTCATCCAGTAGAATTGCCCCTTACGAAGCCCATTTGTCGGAGCTCGGAAAGGAGGTGGCGTCTTTGGGCTTTGCCCTTGACCAAACCCAAGCTGAGCTTCATCAAGTCAAGCTCGAACGTGATCGTCTACGGGAAAAATGGAAGTTGATAGAGATTACCACTCGAGCAATGTTATCCGAGCAACCCCAAGAGTCTGTCACCATCGCACACCTTACCCTTAGGTCTTATGCGGCTATTTTAAGGGGTTATGTAACAAATAAGTAGCACCATGTTCATGTACATTATTTTTGTATATAATAATGAATATAATTTCTAGTCATTTTTGATGCATTGTAATTAGTTTTTAAAATACAAATGATGTTTTTAGTTATTATTTAATTAAGAATTATATTTTATTAAATTAAAGGATTTTTGAATTAAATAATATTTTAATAAAATATTATTATTAATATTAAATTAATTATTATTAAATATAAATGATCTTATAATTTTATGAATGCAATTAAAATTTTTATTAAGGTTTGAAAGCCATTTCTGTCAAAACCCGTGAATTTTTTATAAATGTCGGTTTTTATTTTAAAAGTGAAAATTCACATATTTAGAAAATTATTTAGATAAAATAAATATTATTTTTGGAATCAGGATGTCTAAATTATCCAACAGTGAATTTTTCATAATTTTCTGAGACAGTCAAATTTTTGGGTAAAAATTAAATACCATTTAAATATATAATGTGTTTTATGACATCATAATGACCCAATGGTGATGTAATAAAATACCATAATCCTTATGTTCGGCCAATATGTGTTTTATCAATAAAATAATGAGGTTTTGGGTTTGTTTGACTCACTTTTCAAATCATTAATGGAGCCCTCAAGACTTATTCAACACTTTGCCTTTTTAAATTAATTTCCATGGGAGTGTGACTCACCTCCACATAAGCAACCCTAATTTTTTAATAAGTTCTGACCTTGGCCTTGTAAAATATTTTTTTCCTCTTCCCTTTTCCAGAAACCATGGGCAAATACCATGGGATGGTTTGTGGTTTGGATTATTTTAATATAAGGGGTCCCAAACCTAAATAATAAAGAATTCTCTCACCTTTCCTATATAAACCCACCCAAGCTCCCACTTCCTCCTCACTCAAAGCCCTTGAAGTTCGTCCAAACTCTGCCCTACTCTCTCTAGAATCCTATCAAGGTGCCCCAAGCTCCCAAGAAGCCTCTCACAAGCCTCTCTCTAGCCTTTGGAAGCACACTTCCAAGTAAGGGTTTTTTCTTCCTTTCTCATTTTTTGTCAATTTTCTTTAAGTTGTATTGCCCTTTTTATTTCAATTATGAATGTTGGGGTATGGGTTCGCACCTCCCCCATACTGCCCTCTTATTGTTTGAATGATGGGAGAACCCTTTCTCTCTCATTAAATGCCTCCCATGTACACCCGTTACTATGCCGAAATTCCGAAAGGAACTTCTCTCTCTTCTTTTACATTCAAGCAATACTTTTGTATCATGAATCTAAATTCCATTTCTATTGTTGGGACATGTATATATATGATCTCCTTACTGTCCATTACATTTAAATATGATGAGTAACCCCTTTCTATCTCATCAACCTTTTTTATGAATTCTTATGTCACGCCGTTACGCTGCCGAAATCGCACCGATTTTCTAAGCCAATGTCTTTGTATAGTGAATACCATGCCCATTTCTCCATCAAGGGTATTCACCTTTATGCACGTTTACTTATTGATTGTAAAGTTTCATGTATGAATTCCACATTCCTTTATCGTGGAATAAATGTTTATGTTTTATGAATCCATGTTGTATGATCCATGTGGCACACTTATGCATGAAATGAAATGTTTAAGAAGGGTGCGCCCTGATAGCGCTCCAATGCATTGGGTAAAGTATAGTATCATGATACGTCATGTGCAATGAGTGTTGACTCATGCTAATTCAAGTGCAATGAGGGTTTACTCGTGCTTCAAGTGCAATGAGGGTTTACTCATGCTCCATGTGCAATGAGCCTTGGCTCATGCTAATTCAATGTTAAGTGTTGTTGCCACATTTCCATGTTATGATTATCATGCTTTATCATGCCTTTATGTTCATGTCTCTCTTATGCTCTATTGATATGCCTATTGCCTAACATGTATTGTACTCCTCATGTTATTCATTATGTGCTCCCTTACTGGGCTTTATAGCTCACCCTTTTCTTATGCATGTCCTCAGGTTATCCCATGCAATGCTAAGTACGAAGGAATGTAGTGGTCATGTAAAGTAAGTTTTCAATAAGGATGTTGTATTTCATGTTTAAAGTTTTTATGTAATGATCCTAAGCCCCAAAGACACTAAACCTCTCGATCTTCTTTGTTGTATCAAGTGAAGTTTTATGTAATAAAGCATGTTTAAGTTGTAATAAAAAGCAGGGTTGTCATAGTTGGTATCAGAGGATAGGTTTAGTTATTTTTGGGATTAGGAAACCCTAGTAAAGCCTTAGATACAAGACTAAGCATAATAAAAACATCCCTAAATTTTGGTAAATACTAAGTAAGTGGTTTATCAAACAAATACATCCCTGTCTGGATACGAGCAGGTAGAGGCGGCTCTGGCACAGATGTATCCTAGGGGTAAAACCCGAAAACACCGCTTTGAGCTAGACTCGAACGGGAACTGGTGCATGACAACGGGCCTTGCTGCACTCTTGGTTACGACACTCCCGGGGGATATGTTTTGATAAATTTACAATCTTAGTATGAACCATTATTAAGGGAAAAATGCCCCTAAGAATATATGTTAGAAGGAAGATCATGAAAAGCCTGGATTGAATCCTATAGACTCATGAGTTGAAGAGATTAAAGTTTATTTATAAGTCATCAACTTTTGTCTTTGGATTACCCTTTATGTGTTACCCCTAACTTTCCTTTTATTCCAGCCAATGGCCGGTAATAGGAGAACTCGGGCTAACAACCGTTGTGAAGATCAGTGTGATGATTGTACCAATGAGATGCCCAATCCAATGGGAGCGGGAATCGCGAACTTTGTCACGCTTCTCTCTCAGCTAACTCAAGTTTTGAATAGAAACACTGGTCAAGAGGAACGTTCAACCCCCCCTAAGAAAGAACAAGTCGCTATTGAAAGCTTCATGAGACAAAGGCCTCCTACTTTTAGTGGATCATCCGATCCCACGATTGCTGAACAATGGATGAACTCCATTGAAAAGATATTCTCCATCCTCCAATGCTCTGAAAAAGAGAAGGTTCTCCTGGCGGCTTATCGTATGGAGGGTGAAGCTGATCAATGGTGGACGTTGATCAAAAATACGAAGCCTGAGGAGGAGATCGAGGCTTTGGAATGGAAGGTATTCCGGAAGATGTTTTTCGATAAATATTTTCCACGCACCCTCCGTCTTAAGATGGAAAGGGACTTCCTTTCCCTCAAGCAGAAAGATGAGGAATCTGTGGGAGCGTATGAGGCAAACTTCACAAGGCTTGCACGATACGCTTCCGGCTTTGTCGTTACCCCCGAATGCAAGGTTGACCGCTTCTTTGGTGGGCTGAAGCCTAGCTTGCGGAAAGCATTAGCGATCCGTGACTTCGACAGCTATGAGGAAATTGTCCGATGTTCCCTCAAGGTTGAAATGGAGATCGGAGAATCACAGGGGTATCATGGGGACAAGAAGCGGAAGGTGGACTTCAATGCTGGTGGTCCGATGGATAAATCCAACGGCGCTAAGAAATTCCAGCACCCCACTTGCCAAAAGTGTGGAAAGAAGCACCCTGGAAATTGCCTTAGGGGGACAAGAAAATGCTTCAAGTGTGGAAGAGAAGGGCACCTAGCTGTTAACTGTCAGCAAGAAGGACCCGCGGCTGCGACGGAGGGGAGGAACGCTCCGTTCGAACCTCAACGCGTTGTTCAATGCTTCAAATGCAAAGAACCGGGTCATTTTGCGAATCAGTGCCCTAATCCAAGGGTTATCGGAGGCAATCAACAACCTCCAAGACAGCAAGGAAGAGCTTTTGCCATCACTTCTGCCGAAGTGAACCCTGACAACGAAGTGGTGACAGGTACGCTAGTTATTCATTCAAGAATAGCGAACGTACTTTTTGATTCAGGTTCTACGCATTCTTTTATATCTCAAAAGTTTAGTAGAATAATCCCTGCACCACCACAAGTCATGGAAGTAAAGATGTCGGTGAGTACGGCAAATGGGGCAATCATTGCATCCCATGAGTATAAGTCCTCCCCTGTTATAATCTGTGGATTGAATTTCTCGGCGAACCTCGTCATACTCCCTTTGGTGGAATTTGATGCAATTCTTGGCATGGATTGGCTTTCCTTATATAGGGCCAACATAAATTGTCGGGAGAGGGAAATCACACTCCATATGGAGAATCGACCCCCGATTCTTTACAAGTGTCAGGAGGAAGATGAATCTCCTTTAGATCCATCATCTCAAGCATGGATATTACTGCCTTATGAGCACGCATATCTGGCTCAGATGATTGAGTCCAAGGAAGAAACCACTCTTGAAGAAATGCCTATTGTGAGGGAATTCGCTGAAGTATTTCCCGAGGAACTTCCTGGTCTTCCTCCAAGAAGAGATGTTGAGTTCTCAATTGAACTTATACCTGGGGCGTTACCAATATCCAAGACTCCATATAGAATGGCTGTTGTTGAGCTTGAAGAGCTGAAGAAACAACTACAGGAGAATCTGGATAAAGGGTTTATACGCCCAAGTGCATCACCATGGGGTGCACCAGTCCTCTTCGTCAAGAAGAAGGATGGGTCAATGCGGCTTTGCATCGATTATCGTGAACTTAACAAAATCACGATAAAGAACAAGTATCCTCTCCCAAGAATCGATGACTTGTTTGATCAGCTGCGTGGAGCTCAATACTTCTCCAAGGTCGACTTGCGGTCGGGATATTATCAAGTAAGGGTGAAGAAGGAAGATATCCCCTAGACTGCTTTTCGTACAAGGTACGGGCACTATGAATTCATAGTAATGCCTTTTGGACTCACCAATGCTCCAGCAATATTCATGGACTTGATGAATAGAGTCTTTAGAGATTACCTAGATAAATTTTTGGTAGTCTTTATAGATGATATTCTGATATACTCCAAAACCAAGGAGGACCATGAGGAGCATTTAAGAACTGTACTGGAGACTTTGCGCAAGGAGAAGCTCTATGCCAAGTACAGCAAGTGTGAGTTCTGGTTGAAGGAGGTCTCATTCTTGGGCCATATCATCACAAGCAATGGGATATCTGTGGACCCCTCAAAAACAGATGCAATTGAGGGATGGCCGAGGCCAACATCGGTAACTGATATCCGTAGCTTCTTGGGGTTAGCTGGATATTATCGACGATTTGTGAGAAACTTCTCACGATTGTCCAACCCTCTTACCAAGCTAAATCGAAAGGGAGTAAAGTTAACTTGGAGTGATGAATGCGAAGAAAGCTTCAAGGAGTTGAAAAGGAGGCTTATCACTGCACCTGTGCTCACTTTACCCACAAGTGGGGAACTTTTTGTGGTATTCAGTGATGCTTCGAAGAAGGGCTTAGGATGTGTGCTGATGCAGAATGATAAAGTGATATCCTATGCCTCAAGACAGTTGAAAATCCATGAGCGAAACTATCCAACGCATGATCTGGAGTTGGCGGCGGTGATCTTTGCCTTGAAAATCTGGCGGCATTATCTCTATGGAGAGAAATGTGAGATATATACTGTCTACAAGAGTCTTAAATATATATTCACACAGAAAGAGCTTAATATGCGCCAGAGAAGATGGATAGAGCTCATAAAGGATTATGACTGTTCAATACATTACCACCCTGGGAAGGCGAACAAGGTGGCGGATGCCCTAAGTAGAAAGGATCCAGCAATTCTATCAATGATGAGAATTGAGAAGGATCCAATCTTCTTAGACTTGATGAAGATGGACGTGGGAATCATAAAGAAGGGAACATCATCAATCCTTTCACAAATGATTGCTCAACCATCTCTTTTGGAAAGGTTAAAGGATGCTCAAAAGGATGATGCGAGAATCCAAGAAAAAGTGGAAGCTATCAAAAAGGGAAAATCCTCAGAGTTTAATGTTAATGAAGAAGGAATTGTGCGGTTTGGGAAAAGACTATGTGTCCCATCAAGTTCGGAGCTTAAGAAGGAACTTTTGGATGATGCACATAGTTCAAATTTCTCTATTCACCCAGGGAGCACAAAGATGTATCGAGATCTCCGAGAAAACTTTTGGTGGGAAAATATGAAGAAGGAGATCGCCGAATATACATCAAAGTGCCTGGTGTGTCAGCAAGTGAAGGCAGAGAGGCAGAAGTCTAAGGGGATGATGCAACCATTGCCCATACCAGAATGGAAATGGGAGAACATCACCATGGACTTCGTCACTGGACTTCCAAGGACATCCAAAAGCAACAATGCAATCTGGGTTATTGTGGATCGTCTTACAAAGACTGTACACTTCATTGCTATTCGAGAGGATTTCTCTTTGGATCAACTGGCACGGATATATATCAGGGAAGTGGTACGGTTGCATGGAGTACCACTATCTATTGTGTCGGACCGAGATCCAAGATTTACCTCTAAGTTTTGGAAGAGTCTTCAACATGCTCTGAATACTGAACTGAACTTCAGTACGGCCTATCATCCTCAAACTGATGGCCAATCCGAGTGGACTATCCAAACACTTGAGGATATGTTGAGAGCGTGCTCAATGGACTTTAAAGGAGGATGGGATCAAAATCTTCCCCTAGTTGAGTTCTCTTATAATAACAGTTTCCACTCGAGCATCCAAATGGCACCATATGAAGCCCTGTATGGGAAAAGGTGTAGAACACCGGCATGTTGGGATGAGGTCGGTGAACGTAAGCTGCTTGGACCAGAAATGGTCGAAGAAATGGTGGAGAAGGTGAAAACCATTCAGCAGCATATCAAGGCAGCCCAAAGTCGACAGAAGAGTTATGCAGATAATCGTCGACGAGACCTTGAGTTTAAAGTCGGAGACATGGTGTTTTTACGCATATCTCCGTGGAAGAAGGTCATGAGGTTTGGAAAGAAAGGGAAGTTAAGTCCAAGGTACATCGGCCCATTCGAGATTCTTGATCGTGTTGGGGCTGTGTCCTATCGACTAGCACTTCCACCTACTATGGTCATGGTGCATGATGTCTTCCATGTATCCCTCTTAAGGAAGTACATACCAGACCCTTCACATGTACTCTCTTCCGAGGTGGTACAATTAGAAGACGATCTTTCTTATGAGGAGAAACCAGTGAAGATCTTAGATCGTAGAGAAAAAGTTCTACGAAATAAGACAATGCCCCTCGTCAAGGTGTTGTGGAGAAACCACAAGTTTGAAGAAGCAACTTGGGAGTCGGAGGATATGATGAAGCTAAGTTACCCACATTTGTTTTAGTGTGGGAAAAGGAAAATTTCGAGGGCGAAATTTCTTAAGGGGGGAATGTTGTAACGACCCAAAATTTCATTAATGGAAAATCCCTCTTGATCCAGTTAAATGTTTCTTTATGTTTTTATATGATGTCAACTTATTTTAGTTTAACGTTAAGATTTGTGACCGTTACTTTTATAGCCGTTGAACAGTGATCATCTGGGTAGTTTAAATGTAAGGCTTTAACGAACCAATTTTCTACTCAGACAAAGGAAGCGATGGCCTCATCCAGTAGAATTGCCCCTTACGAAGCCCATTTGTCGGAGCTCGGAAAGGAGGTGGCGTCTTTGGGCTTTGCCCTTGACCAAGCCCAAGCTGAGCTTCATCAAGTCAAGCTCGAACGTGATCGTCTACGGGAAAAATGGAAGTTGATAGAGATTACCACTCGAGCAATGTTATCCGAGCAACCCCAAGAGTCTGTCACCATCGCACACCTTACCCTTAGGTCTTATGCGGCTATTTTAAGGGGTTATGTAACAAATAAGTAGCACCATGTTCATGTACATTATTTTTGTATATAATAATGAATATAATTTCTAGTCATTTTTGATGCATTGTAATTAGTTTTTAAAATACAAATGATGTTTTTAGTTATTATTTAATTAAGAATTATATTTTATTAAATTAAAGGATTTTTGAATTAAATAATATTTTAATAAAATATTATTATTAATATTAAATTAATTTTTATTAAATATAAATGATCTTATAATTTTATGAATGCAATTAAAATTTTTATTAAGGTTTGAAAGCCATTTCTGTCAAAACCCGTGAATTTTTTATAAATGTCGGTTTTTATTTTAAAAGTGAAAATTCACATATTTAGAAAATTATTTAGATAAAATAAATATTATTTTTGGAATCAGGATGTCGAAATTATCCAACGGTGAATTTTTCATAATTTTCTGAGACAGTCAAATTTTTGGGTAAAAATTAAATACCATTTAAATATATAATGTGTTTTATGACATCATAATGACCCAATGGTGATGTAATAAAATACCATAATCCTTATGTTCGGCCAATATGTGTTTTATCAATAAAATAATGAGGTTTTGGGTTTGTTTGACTCACTTTTCAAAGCATTAATGGAGCCCTCAAGACTTATTCAACACTTTGCCTTTTTAAATTAATTTCCATGGGAGTGTGACTCACCTCCACATAAGCAACCCTAATTTTTTAATAAGTTCGGACCTTGGCCTTGTAAAATATTGTTTTCCTCTTCCCTTTTCCAGAAACCATGGGCAAATACCATGGGATGGTTTGTGGTTTGGATTATTTTAATATAAGGGGTCCCAAACCTAAATAATAAAGAATTCTCTCACCTTTCCTATATAAACCCACCCAAGCTCCCACTTCCTCCTCACTCAAAGCCCTTGAAGTTCGTCCAAACTCTGCCCTACTCTCTCTAGAATCCTCTCAAGGTGCCCCAAGCTCCCAAGAAGCCTCTCACAAGCCTCTCTCTAGCCTTTGGAAGCACACTTCCAAGTAAGGGTTTTTTCTTCCTTTCTCATTTTTTTGTCAATTTTCTTTAAGTTGTATTGCCCTTTTTATTTCAATTATGAATGTTGGGGTATGGTTTCGCACCTCCCCCATACTGCCCTCTTATTGTTTGAATGATGGGAGAACCCTTTCTCTCTCATTAAATGCCTCCCATGTACACCCGTTACTATGTCGAAATTCCGAAAGGAACTTCTCTCTCTTCTTTTACATTCAAGCAATACTTTTGTATCATGAATCTAAATTCCATTTCTATTGTTGGGACATGTATATATATGATCTCCTTACTGTCCATTACATTTAAATATGATGAGGAACCCCTTTCTATCTCATCAACCTTTTTTATGAATTCTTATGTCACGCCGTTACGCTGCCGAAATCGCACCGATTTTCTAAGCCAATGTCTTTGTGTAGTGAATACCATGCCCATTTCTCCATCAAGGGTATTCACCTTTATGCACGTTTACTTATTGATTGTAAAGTTTCATGTATGAATTCCACATTCCTTTATCGTGGAATAAATGTTTATGTTTTATGAATCCATGTTTTATGATCCATGTGGCACACTTATGCATGAAATGAAATGTTTAAGAAGGGTGCGCCCTGATAGCGCTCCAATGCATTGGGTAAAGTATAGTATCATGATACGTCATGTGCAATGAGTGTTGACTCATGCTAATTCAAGTGCAACGAGGGTTTACTCGTGCTTCAAGTGCAATGAGGGTTTACTCATGCTCCATGTGCAATGAGCCTTGGCTCATGCTAATTCAATGTTAAGTGTTGTTGCCACATTTCCATGTTATGATTATCATGCTTTATCATGCCTTTATGTTCATGTCTCTCTTATGCTCTATTGATATGCCTATTGCCTAACATGTATTGTACTCCTCATGTTATTCATTATGTGCTCCCTTACTGGGCTTTATAGCTCACCCTTTTCTTATGCATGTCCTCAGGTTATCCCATGCAATGCTAAGTACGAAGGAATGTAGTGGTCATGTAAAGGAAGTTTTCAATAAGGATGTTGTATTTCATGTTTAAAGTTTTTATGTAATGATCCTAAGCCCCAAAGACACTAAACCTCTCGATCTTCTTTGTTGTATCAAGTGAAGTTTTATGTAATAAAGCATGTTTAAGTTGTAATAAAAAGCAGGGTTGTCATAGAATTTTCTCACATAGACTTAGAGTTTAATTATTATGAACTAACTCTAGGTCATCATTAAATTGGGCATCCAAACTGACCCATGACATGCCCAAGGCATGTTAATGATCCTCCCAAACTAACAATTAGTGATAGAGCATCAAATAAGAGCATGTGGGAATGAATTCACCCAATAAATAATATTACATAGAGCTTCCACCTAGAAGTATAGAATGAATACTCTGTGTATCAAAGATTCATGTGCAATATAAAATAATAAGATAAAAAATAGATAAAAACAAATGAGGCATAACAATAATAAATAAACAACTCCAAATAAAAATATACAATAACAGTGGAACAAATACAACATCCAAAAAAAGAGGTTTGCATGGCTGATACATCCAAGATAAAAAAAAGAACCCAAAATACTCATCGCAATCTCCATGTGATCTCTTGTTCATCATCCATCCATAAATCCATCCCACTCCTAGAGAAATCAATAACCAAAACATTAACCTAAAAAACAACTCTGGTATATCAATTTTAAGTGGCACAAGTAGGGTGTAAGATTAAATCAACTTAGTAGGAAATCACCACAAATTCCATGAATTTCCTGTCCAAAAACAACCCACACATGTTAATTTGAAAATAAATGTAGAATATAGGTTTTTACCTTTGAAATAAAATAAGATATAATCTTTCTTATAAAATTATCTTTAAACTCAAAACATGTATTAATGAAACATTTAAACCTTTCTTTTTTAATTTTGATATCACCTTTGAACATCCTCTATTCGTAAAACCTTTATAATCGTATAAGAAGGAACATGAAAAGAACTAAAGGAACCAATAAAAATATAGAACATGTCAAATTATAGAATAATAATGAAAGGATAGAACATATCATGAAAGAGAAGAAACAGACTAAGTGAAGTATATAAGAAACAATAAAAAGATAGGTGATCATGGGAAATTCATAAACATCCCCTGAGGTAGCCTTTGAGTTATAACCATTGGTTGGTCTATCGATTCATTCTTAATCCTATAACCAACTGAATTATCTAAAATAGCCTCAATGTTGGAACTCCCCTATGGCCTCTGATACCATAGAGAATCTATCCCATCTAATTGGGACTAGATAGTAACTATCTTGCATCCCTCGCTAAGAGGTATAGGATCATCATGATGGTAATAATGGGCGGTGAAGTATACTTTGCACACAATGTATCAAATAAGAATCAACATAAGTCAAACACTTATGATCATACCACCTTCCTACACCTATGAAACCCCTATTTAAAATTAAACAATCTCAACAAAACCTGAAGAGAGAGATTCCATAGAGTGTGCACCCTTTGTTATGAAAATCCATTTCAAGGTACTGATCGGTCCTTAACCATTAATGTGATATAACTCCATAACTGTAAAAGATACAAGACTTAAACATGAAATAGGACAGCTACATGTGTTCTTGTAACTCCACTATAAATTACATAACAGGCATACAAAAAGTAACAACACCACCAACTTCTTATTTAGTAGATGATGCGGTGCCAGTTAGTGAGATTGGGCACCACCTCCACCCATCATCACACTTTTAGTCCATTTTTCATTGAGGGTGGTGTTCGATATCATTATTTCATATATGGTGTTGCATTGTCTCTAGTAATTGTTGCAGCAGTGGTCATGGATATCATCATAGTAGCCCGAAATGTTGTGTTTTGATTCACTAATAACAAATAGAGAATAATGGAGGGAGAAAATTGACTTTATTTTAGAATGAATAAATCTTACAAAACTCACTCACTACACCTCTATCTTTCTCTATCATGGAGCTCTCAAGACTCTCTAACAATGGATAGAAGAGCTCTCTTGGCTTAAATAATCTGCTAGAACTCACCTTGGACCTACTTAAATAGCCATGGTGGTAGGTGTCAAGTTTGACACAACTCCCATCAATCATCCACCTACCATGTACTTCCCCCATGGCTTCCACCTACCATTGTGGGTGGAGTTGGTTCACCAGCCACCTTTTTCAACATATCCACGGATTTCTCCTTTGTGTGGATCTTCACAAGTCACAGCATTTTTTGATCCATCGCTTCACATATCCAATGATAGAGAATGTCAATGTGCTTCTTCCAAGAATGGTACATGGAGTTATTGCCCAAGTCCAAAGCACTTTGACTATCACAATGAACTTTGTACTTCTTATGGATAAATACAAGATCCTGGAGAAAATTTTTTAGCCACAATATCTCATTGTCAGCTTCTGAAGTAGCAATGTACTTTGCTTCTATCATGGATAAATCAATGCACTTCTGCAACCTTAACTGCCATGATATAGCTCCTCCTACAAAAGTATATATGTATCCTGATGTAGACTTCCTACTATCAGGATCTCCATCCATATTTCAATCTGTATAGCCCTCAAATATAGGTTAATCTTGCCTATATCACAAACATAGTTTTGAAGTACCTTTATGATACCTCGGGATCCACTTGACTACCTCCTAGTACTTCTTCCCAGGATTGGAGAGAAATCGAATCACGATCGCCATTGCATGAGAAATTTCTTGCCTCATACTCACTATAACATACATCAATCTTACAACTATTTAGGAGTATGGTATCATCTCCATTGTCTCAAATTATTTCTTGAAATATGGGAATGAACTCTTACTCAACTTTGTTAGGTCTACTTGGTTAGATACCCTCATAGGGGGTGAATCAGGGTATGACAGATTAAAACAACTTCCCATGTTGATCTTATTTCGCTATTAATCAAAACTCTCTTCTCTCTCTTTCATGTATCAAATTATAAACAGAAACTAAATCATGCATAGGACACAATGATTTTTACTTGGTTCACCCTCACTGCGCTATGTCCAAGGAGCATACACCGGCGATGTGTCGATGTACCAAATCCACTAAAAGTGCACTGTTGTTTACATAGTTCAGAGAGAACTCATTGTCCCTCCTATTTTACAACCACCCACAATATGAAATCTCACTGCTCTCTCAACTAAAATGTTCACTGCTTTTTCAGAAGATCCACTCATAGTTTAAATACTTGTAGGTCCTTTAATTATCACAAATGAATGCATCTTCCTTTTTATGTATATGCTCTGTTGAAGTTACACTTTCATTTACAGATGAATAAAACTTTACCACATATGTACTAGGCAATCTTCCAACTTTCCCGCAGCCCTAGAATAATTGGCATGCTTCTCTATGCTTGGAGCGCTTCTCTATGCTTTGGCGCGCTTCTCCAAACCCGGCGCGCAAGTGTCACGAAACCACATGCACGACACCCCATTCTTAAACTCTAAAATTGGGCGACTCTCACCCTTTTATGCCCAAACCAATATTGGCACACAACTATCAACTGGCGCGCAACTTCTGAATATCTTTATACTTGCGCGACCAAACCACCACTTGTGCGACTGAACCACATGCGTGACTGGAGTTCTAATTTTCTCTAAGTGTTGAAATCAATTAAAAATGAGTATGGGTGGCCTTCTATTTATAGGCATTTTGGGTACCCTGAGCACCGACGTGCAAGTCCCCTCTCAACGTGCAAGTCCAGCTGCCCTAGTCTATGTCACCCTAGTCACTTTCATGCCCAAACCAAAACTTGGGTGCCCCTATTTTCTTTGCCATATTTTGATGTTCTGATCTTGAAAAACATATAGCACACAACTTTACAAGCCTCCAAGACACCGTCGTGCAAGTCCCTTTTCCAAAAACACTCTTCTTCATTTATCGATTTTGAGGCCCAAAAAATTTGGCAAACACTGGAAAACGGTGCCACCTTGTATCTACTATTATTATACCGCCACTGGATCATCCATTTCTTCATCGAGGTTCTTTAATCAATCATGGATTTTTAACAACATCCCCTGAACCTAAAAACTCACCATTTAAACCCCCTTTGTTAACAAATTTGTACATTATGGTCTGCTTTGTCAATAAACACAACACGGAGGGCCACTTTGTCAACAAACACAATCACCTCAAAAATGATTCAATGATACCTTGAGGGATTTTCCCAAAACAATCTCCCCCTTTGGGTTTATTGACAACTCTTTGCATAAAAATTCTATGCACTTTGATACCTCATTAAAGATTCTTCCAACCGCTACCACCATTCACCTCTTTCAATTCAGATAGTAATCAAGGATTCACTCAACACATACTTTAATCCCACATAAGAAATTCTTGTCGTGAGAAACAAGAGTAAATGAAAATATCATCAATGAATCACTTAATTTCAGACACCAAATATTGAAACCAAACTGATACCAATTTCTAAACTGATACCAATGGTTGATATTACACTAATATCAATTGTTGATAGCTGGAAACCTTCTCACACCATTCCAATATCACTCTTCTGCTTTTATCACGATCCCCAGCTATCACAATATCTACTCTTTGATTGATCGATTCTAGCATCGTCATATTGAAAACCCTCCCCCTATCTCACTTCTCCACCTGTCAGCTTCTCCCCATGTCTTTGACTAAGACATTTTATCCCTTCTTTAGCCACACTTGATCCTCCTTGAGGAGTCACTATTTCTCTCCCTTTGTCAATAAACCCAAAGATCACCCCTCTATGGTCTGAGACATTGGAAATAAAACATATTAGCACAGTAGAGAAAAAACACACCATACCTCAGGGAGAGTGGATTTCTCTACATACAAACTTTTTCAAGTGTGGGGAGTCAACTGAAATCCCAGAGCCAGTCGATGCCTCTCAAATGCTTCCTTGGGTAAGGCCTTTGTCAGAATGTCTACAACCTGTAGTTCTATAGGCACATATTCCAACTTCATGATTCCCTGCTCAACTTTATCCTTGATAAAATGATACTTTATCTCAATTTTTTTTGTACTTGAATGATGGACAGTATTTTTGCTGAGATTTATAGCACTTGAGTTATTGCACTGGATTCTGATCGGAGACTTTACCTCAACTCCCATATCATCAAGTTGTTGTTTCATCCACAATAACTCTGTGCATGATTGATTGGTTACAATATACTCAGCTTATGTTGTGCTCAATGAAATGCAATCTTGCTTCTTGATTAGCCAAGAAATACAAAATCCACCAAGATAGAAAGCACCTCCTGATGTAGATTTCTTGTCATCTACTGATCCGGCCCAATCTGCATCTGTATATCCCAAAAGCTCTGACTGAGATTTTTCAGTGTACTTCAAACCAAAATCCATAGTTCCTTTGATATACCGAAGTATTTTTTTCACTAAAAGCGGGTGGATTTCCTTGGGATTGCTTTGATATCGTGCAGCTTGGCATGTGGAAAAAACAATATCAGGTATTGTCACTGTCAGGTATAGAAAATTTCCAATAATCTATCTGTATTATGTTATATTAATTGCCTTTCCATATCATCTTTCGATAATTTCATTCAGGTTGCAACTAGAGTCTTCATTTCCTTGGAATTTTCCATTACAAATCTTCTCAGAACCTCCTTGTAATATTTGTATTGAGAAATGAATGTGCCATTCCTTACTTGTGTCACTTATAAACTAAGGGAAAATGTCATCTCACCAATCATAGGAATTTTGAACTCATGTTTCATGAATTAGGAAAACTGTATGTATTGTTCTTCATCTGATCCACCAAATATTATGTCATCAACATAAACCAGCACCATCATCCTTTGATTACTGTTGTTGTTGAAATAGATATTGTAATCAAATCCACAATTCTGGAAACCAAGTTTCTTCAAATACTGATCAAGCCTTGAGTATCATGCTCTTGGTTCTTATTTCAGTCCATATAATGCCTTATTCAGCCAAAAAACCTTATTCTCATCCTCATGAATGAGAAAACCATATGGTTGCTCGATATACACTTCTTCCTCCAGAATATCATTAAAGAAAGTAGATTTTACATCCATCTAGAACAATTTGAACTTTCATTGCACTGCAATGGCTAGGAATAATCTGTTTGTCTCCAGCCTTGCAATCGGTGCAAATGTCTCATCGACATCAATTCCCTCCATCTTAGAGTATCCTTTGCACACTAGTCATGCTTTGTTTTGAATCACTATTCCATATTCATTCATTTTTTGTGAAAGACCCATTTAGTCCCGATGACATTCTTATCAGCTGGCCTTGAAACAATCCCCATGTTTGATTTTTCTCAATCTAATCTAGCTCTTCATTCATGGACTGAACCTAGTTTTCATCTTTAGCTACATCAGCAAATCATTTAGGATCTACTTAAGATAAGAAAGATGTTTGTTGCAGTGATTTCATTCTTCTTTTCTGGACTGGATCTGATTGATCACCAATGATATTTTTCCTGTCATTTTCAGCTCGACTCCTTGTATTTTGTGCAGATACATATTTTTCTTCTTCATTCTCCTCATCAGTATCTTCTTCTAAATCAGCATCAGCCACTTCTACTCCTCCTGTATTAATTTCCTCCTCATTACTTTCATGTGTAAATTGTTCACTGTGATGTTGAATGTTCTTATCATTTTCCACAATAGTGACTTCATTGATCTCAACTACTTTTCCCAGCCTTTTATTAAATCATTTATATGATTTGCTTTTTCCTGAGTAGCCAAATAATATTCTATCATCTCCACATGACTCAAATTTCATGTGGTTTTCTTTATTGAGTATAAAGCACTTACACCCAAAGATTCAAAAGTACTTCATCATTGGATTTTTCCCATACCACATCTCATATGGAATCTTTCCTTCCTTTGGACACAATAGAGCCCTATTAGAAATGTAGACTGATGTCAATACTGATTCCTTCCAAAATTTCTCTGGTAGGTATTTATCTATAAGCATTGTTCTGGCCATGTTTTTGATTATCTGATTTCTCTTTTCAACTACTCCATTCTGTTAGGGGGTTCTTACTGAATAAACTTGATGCCTTATCCCAGTTTCTCGAGAAATTCTTCCACCTAACTGTTTGTGAATTTTGTACCATTATCAGTACGAATCTTCAGAATTTTTTGTCCAAGAATCCTTTCACACTCTCTCTAATACTGTTTTAAATATATGAACACATCAGACTTATGGGAAATAACAAATACCCATTCCATTATACTATATTCATCAATGAAAAGAATGTAGTACCTCTTTCCATCAATTTCTTGTGGTTTTATAGGCCCACAAACATCATCATGCACCAATCTGATCACTCTTGTTGACTTATTTTCCTTTCCCTCATACATATTTTTGATGAGATTCCCTTATTGGAATTCATCACATCTGTGAGTACAATCACGTGATAGATTAGGGTGGTCTCTTGTTGTATCACACTTTACCAGATCTTCTAGGGATGCTTGACATAGATGACCAAGTAATTTATGCCACATCTTGTTTTCTTCCTCTCTTGATAGAAAGCACATATCTTCTTCTCTACTTACCATATAGATATTTCCCTTTGTTCTTTTTCCCTATAGAAACACTATTGCATCTCTTCCCTTGACGACACACGTCTTCTTGGTAAACCGTATTGAATTCCCTAAGTCACATAGTTCACTGACGCTAAGCAGATTTTGACTGAGACCTTCTATAACCAAGAAATCAGCACGTCTTATTTATTTTCCCCCAAACCTAGCCTTTCTCGATCCAATTATCTTCAGGCCTCCATCATTTCCAAATTTTAAAACTCCTACTTTTTCATATTTTATGCTTGTGACCAGATCCTTGTTGCCTGTCATGTGAGACGTGCAACCACTATCAAAGATCCATACATCAGAATGATCTGATGCTTTAAGGGAAATTTCAGCAACCACTTCCTTCTCTTCTCTCTTCTTCTTGGTCCATATTTTTGTTTTCACACTCTTCATAGATTGATACTTTTGATCTTTCACATAGTATGATGTACTAGCTTCATCTCACAAATCTACAAATCTATTTTTCATTTTAAACTCACATGTTGGTTCATTGATTTGCTACTTGCGAACATTTTGATTCTGCTTTGGAACATTCCTCTGTATGGTCGAAGTAAAGTACCTAGCCATGTGCCCAAATCCTCCACACCAAAAATAGTGTCCTTCAAAATATGTTATAGATGACCATTCTCTGTTTGGCTTCCACCTTTATTCTTATACCCTTCGATATCTCTTGGATATGGAACACACATACAGTGAATGTCCCATCTTTCCACAACAATAACACCTGACACAAGGTGCATTCCTTATTGTCACTTATGCACTGCTAGTTTCCCCTTGGGATATCTGAATATTTTGATTCTACTTTATGCCCAAATCAACCTTCAATCTTGGAATGGGTGATTGCGGTCTGACTTCAATTTTCACAGCTTTTTTCGATCAAGCCCCCCATCATCCTTAGTATCTAAACATAACTAATGCTTCCTTTCTGCTGAACTACTATTCTCCACTTTCATCTTCTCGGTTTTCTAAGTGATCTTCTATCCTGATGTCCCAACAAGAGTCAATAGTTTTTCTTAATCCTTAACCTTTTTCTCCAAACTAACAACTTATCCTTCAAGTTCTTCAATATGCTCGATTTGATATTTCCTTGTGTTATTCAAGCCATTGATCTCCCTCTTCTATTCTTAAATCTTGATTTTATACTCACTAACTGATTCTGAGTCCTCTGGTGTTGATAACTTGAGTTTCTCAATTTATTCTATCAACTCAGACTTCTCTTCTTCTTGCTACTACATATAGAGTTTGGTACCACAAACTGTTTTGTTGGATTTATTTTTTTTGGATCTCTAAACATCTATCTCTTAAAGAGTAGCCTCTAACTCAGCTTTCATATCAACTATTCCTTAAACTTCTTCTTCTTCATCAATGCTGGCTTCTTCCTTTTTCCGAGTACTCCTAACAACTTCCACCATATAATTTACTCCACGATCTTTGCAGTTCTATATCTCTTCAACCTCCTCAACCTCAAAACCATCTAAACCGGCACGTTCTTGTGAAAAAAGATTCTTCTTCTTAAAGAAATTTCTTTTGAACTGTTTCTTTCCTTTCACATAGGCTGAAGACTTCTTCTTTGGAATATCAACTTCATCCTTGTCGTCTTCTTAGAACTTCTTGGGGGACCTTGTCGCAAGGTGTCTAATCTTTCCACATCAAAAGCATGCTAGTGGAAGTTTCCCTTTAAATTTTTCTTTTCCTCTTTGATGATTTGAGTAAAGGAATGACATCACCTCATCTGTCTCTTATTCTTCTTGAGAATATTCAATAGTGAGATTCTTCATGGCCTTGAATGCCACTTCTTTGGATTTCCCCTTTTCCACAGCATCTTTATCATCATTTATCATTTCATATGCAATAGGGGTGATGTGCAGGTTATCCAATGTTAGCTCTTTTGGGTATTTATCTTCCAAAACTGAAACTTTTGGATTGAACTGAGGTGGAATTTTCCTCGAGATATGCTTCACAATATTTATGACTTCAATAACTTCTCTAAGACCTCGCATGTCTTCCACTACAATATTTACCCTGTCAAAGAATATATCAATAGACTCATTCGGGTTAATTCTAAGATCTTCATACTTGTTCCACAACACTTGCAGCTTTGCCTCTCTGACCTTTGTATATTCTTCATATATATTCAATAGATTTTCCCACATGGCATGTTATGTTTTTCATGACATCACTTTTGTATAGATATCATTGTATAGGGCTCCCCCTAAAGCATTAATTCATTTGGCATCAGCATCCAATTCTCTATGCTCAGCTTCCGATAATGCACCACTATTAATATCGGCTG
Source organism: Viscum album (assembly GCA_963277665.1). Lineage (NCBI taxonomy): Eukaryota > Viridiplantae > Streptophyta > Magnoliopsida > Santalales > Viscaceae > Viscum > Viscum album. Next base: position 1,661,249,851 of record OY728136.1, on the reverse strand, counting down.
TTATTCCATGCATTGCTGTTGTGAACACATCCATTCCCAAAGATCGAAAGTAGTGTTGCATCCAATTCTTCTATAGCTGAAAATTGTTCCCATTGAATATCAGAATCCCTTTGTGATTGGTGACCTCTATTTGAGAGATAAACAATGATATAAACCTCTCTCTGATACCAATTGTTAGGTCCACTGGGTTAGATACCCTAAGAGGGGGGTGAATTAGGGAATGATAGATTAAAACAACTTCCCATATTGATCTTGTTTCGTTGTTAAGAAAAACTCTCTTATCTCTATTTCCTGTAGAAAAGTATAAACAGAAACTAAATCATGCACAGGACATAGTGATTTTTACTTGGTTCACCCTCACTAGGCTACATCCAAGGAGCATACACCGGTGATGTGCTGATGTACCAAATCCACTAAAAGCGCATTTCTCTTCACAAATTTCGGAGCCGACTCACTATCCCTCCTGGTTTACAACCACTCACAATATGAAAGCTCAATTCTCTCTCAACTGAAGTATTCCTATTGCTTCTTCAGAAGATCCACTCACAGTTTAAAGACTTGTAGGTCTCTTCATTATCACAAATGAATGCATCTTCCTTTGTATGTAGATGCTCTGTTGAAGTTCCACTTTCATCCACTGATGAATAAAACTTTAATGTAGATATACCGGGAAATCTTCCAACTTTTGCACCACCCTAGAACAATCAGTGTGCTTCTCTATGTTTGGCGCGCTTCTCTATGCTTTGGAGCGCTTCTCAAAACCTGGTGTGAAAGTGTCACCAAACCACTTGTGAGACACCCCCTTCTTAAACTATGAACATGGGAAACTCACACCCTTTTACGCCCAAACCAATATTGGTGCGCAACTATCAATTGGCACGCAACTTTTGAATATCTTTATACTTGCGCGACCAAAGCACCACTTGCGTGACTGAACCACCTGCGCGACTGGAGTTATAATTTTCTCTAAGTGTTGAACTCTCCTAAAATGAGGAGGGGTATCCCTCTATTTATAGGCATTTTGGGTACCCTAATCACTAGCACGAAAGTCTCCTCTTGGCGCACAAGTCCAGCCGCCCTAGTCTCTGTCGCTCTAGTTACTTGTGCGCCCAAACCAAAACATGGGAAACCCTATTTTTTGTGCCATATTTTGATGTTATGATCTTGAAAAACATATGGTGCACAACTTTCAAAGCCTCTAAGACACCGGAGTTCAATTCCCTTTTCCAAAAACACTTTTCTCCATTTGTTGATTTTGAGGCCCAGAAAATTTGGCAAACACTGGAAAACGGTGCCACCTTGTATCTGCTCTTTTTGTACCACCTTCAGATTATCCATTCCTTTGTCGAGGTTCTTTAATCAATCATGGATTGTTAACAACATCCCTTGAACCTGAAAACTCGCCATTTAAACCCCCTTTGTCAACAAATTTGTACATCATGTTCTGCTTTGTCAATAAACACAACACGGAGGGCCACTTTGTCAACAAACACAATCACCTAAAAAATGCATCAATGATACCTTGAAGGATTTTTTCCCAACAAACTCATAATATTTGGGAAGGGGAATGAACAATGTTTTGTATTTTTTCCATTTTGAAACATTTCATAACATGTTCAACATACTTCTTCTAAGATAGCCATAACAACCTCCTCTTTTGGTCACGAATGATCTACATTCCTAAAATATGTTGAACTGCACCCAAGTCTTTTATATCAAAATACTTGGATAACTCCTTCTTCAACTGGTTAATATTCATTTCATCCTTCCCAATTATCAACATGAAATAAACATAAATTAGAAGAGAAACAAATTTACAATCCCTAAATCTTTAGATGTAGACACACTGGTCCGCCTGTGTCCACTTGTATCCATGACTCACCATGAATGAGTCAAACTTCTTATACCACTGCTTGGGATCTTGTTTCAGTATATATAAGCTCTTCTTCAATTTGTATACAAGTTTTTCTTATCCTGAAACCATAAAACCCTCAGGCTTCTTCATATAGATCTCCTCAGATAGGTAACTATGTAGAAAATTTGCCTTCAGATCCATTTGTTCAAGCTCTAAGTCCAAACTATCCACCAATCCTAAAATAACACTGATTGAATCCATCTTCACCATGGGTGAAAAAATATCATTAAATTAAACTCCTTTCTTCTAAAGGAATCCCTTTACAACTAACCGAGCTTTATGCTTGAACTCCTTTTTGTTTTCATCCTTCTTCAGCAAGAACACCCATTTGTTTGTTAGTGCCTTCTTACCTTTGGGTAGTTCCACCAAATCATATGTTTTTTTATTCATTAAAGACTCCATATCATCCTCCATTTCATGAATCCACTTGATTTTATATGCATGAGACACCTCTTCCTAGTATCCTTCTAGATCCCCCTCTTCATTCAGTAATAGGTACTCCGACTTCGAATATTTTGTTAATGGAATCCTTCCTCGAGAAGATCTTTGAACCTGTGGAATTTTAGGTTTGGTAGGCACAACATCACCTAAATCGTGTGATGGTTATAAAACTTCTTATGGATAGGATTGAATCTATCTTGCTCAATATCCTCCTCCATTTCCCCTTGGTCCACTACCAATGAGTCTTCTTGAACCTCCTCGACTTCATTTACAAGTGGGGCTAGTACAAGTGTTGGGTCATGAATTGATTCCTAGAAACTTTACCTTCAATACATTCTAGGATTTTGAATGTCCTCAATCATATAGTTTTCATAAAATATAACATCTCTGCTTCTGATCACCTTCTTCTCCTTCAGGTCCCAAATCTTGCATATGAACTCCTCATCTCCATATTCCATGAAGATGCATGGAGTATATCTCTCATCTAGTTTCTTCCTGAGCTCCTTGGATACATGTGAAAATACCAAACATAAAAATACTCATAAATGAGAGTAAGAGGTATTTTTACCATACCATATCTTGTGTGGAATCTCAAAATTCAGGACTGATGGTGATTTGTTGATGAGATGGCATGAAACATGAAAAGATTCTCCCTGGAATGGATTAGGAAGCTTAGCCAAACTCAATCCATTGGAATGAATTCCCCTTGAAAAGTGTCTCTCCTCTATTTATATAGTGGGACATAAAATACCTAGAAAGGGTTCCCTGAACCCCCATATATCCAATGCCCACTAAATAAGCTATAAACAACACATTATGATGAACCAATTGTATCATAATTTCATTTATATTTTTATCACATACTTTTAATATATATATATATATATTATTACATAATAAAACCAAGACATTATCTCTACTTGTAATTCTCATAATATTAAATAAACCTTGAATATCAAATAATATTTGTTCATACAATATTTTTCTATGTATTTACTTAAATAAGTGTAAATACTTTTAATAAAAAAATTCCAAAAAATTATTCTATACTTGAATAATAATAAATTTATTTATTGATTGGTGATCGTTAATAATTAGACAACACTCTGACCTCATGGTGGGTCCTAGCATGTCATATACATCTATTCACCAGAATAGGTTAGACTCTTGAATATGTTATTGTGTGAGACCCTCTAGGAACCTATATTAATAGTATTAAATACCATTCACAAACCAGGAGTGGAGTCTATCAACCCATTAAGGGCCCTAAAGATATAATTAATGGTCATAGAAATGACAATCATCTTACAACACGCACTATGTAATATAATCTCTTTGTCATGCAATATCTAATAAAGTGGGATCCACATCTTGTGTCATCATCAATTATTTATTTATTATTTTTTTATCTAACTGGATGGAATTTTCTTCGACTAATATGGAAATGGATTTAATAAAGCTATTACCATCATGATCAACTAGGCCCGATATATCCCTTCCTTAACTTAGAAGTGACAAATTCTATCTTGACCATTCAACCAATGTCATACCACCAAAGACGCTACCAATACAAGCTACCTCATTATGGATTCAATGTGATGGTTTTTCCCTTGCATAAAAGTACATGATCAAATAGAACAAATTGACAATAATCTCAGTTCAGTATACCAATACACAAGTTCATAGATAGGAACAAAAAATGATGTCTGAAACATGTGGTGTTCCTATTGGTAGGTTTGTCCTCATGATCACACCTACTAGAGATCACCAAGTGCAAACTTCATGAGAAGAATTCTCAATGGTTATGAGCCCCTAACACCTGATAGTCAAAAATCATCTAAGTCCAATCAGTATTATGTATCTATACCATAGGAAATATGTTTAATATTAATTTTATAGTGCCTATAGGTTCTCATTATATTCTAGAAATAGCTATAACCTTTGATACAACATGTAATCTATGAAAATTACTATATAAATTATAGACACATTGTTAGAGTCGGTGTCCTAGAACCAACTGGTTTTACTTTGATTACATGGATATTTAATGTATTATTACATATTGTTCATTGTTCTATATAACTATGATATAATAATGTCCTAGAGTATTTGTTACATTGATAAGGTCATGGCAGTTCCCCACTATGATGAGAACCTTGAAATGCTATAACAATATTCTTAAATATAGTTCTTAAGTTGGATGATATACTATGATGGGACACATAGCATGCATAATATCAGGTATGAGTAATTGTAAGCAGATGAGACTTCCTCTCATGAAATTCGCACTTGGTAATATCCAAGATAGGAGATTATGAGAACAGACCCGCTAGTAGGAATTATTCATGTTTTTGTGTCATCAGATATTTCTATTTGCGAGCATGTGTAATGATCCTTGGAATTTAAGATTATCATTAATACATGTCATTAATTATGCACTTTGATTTACTAATGAAAATCGCCATGCAGACAGTTGGCAGGAAGTAGGGTATCTTGGGTGTGTCACGAGTGGCATGTTATTAATGGATAAGTTTAGGAAGGATTTGTCCCTTTCATTTATAGAAGTTGATATCTTGGCCCTTTGATTGAAATAGAACCTTCGCACGAAATTCCATGTCCATGGTGTAACAATGAGTTTATTTCAGGTAGTCAAAGAATGGCGTATCAAGCATAAAAGTTGATGACACAATCATGAAACCTGTTTGATGGGATATTGTGACAATGGGATTATATTACACAGTGAGTGTTCATATGTGGATGTCTTTGTTTCAACTTTATGTTCTTTCTCTTAGGTTCCTTGACCCATTGTTAGACAGTACTCTTGAACTTTAGGCAATCCCGCTTAATGCCAACGAGAAATAATCCTAGAGGGTCACACACTAAGTGTTTTTTGTGGTCTTGGTTAAATTCTATTTGAATTTAATTAATGAAATAAATATTATTTTCAAGACCGTGGAATAATTTTACTCAAGTTAAAATGATCACATAAATTAAATAAAATTTATTTATTTATTTCATTTAATATTTAATAAATATTTATTTACTAGTTTGTAAATAAAATATTTATTTAATAGAATAAATTATTTATTTATTTATTCACGTGTTCAATAAATAGAAGTGGAGTTCGAGCGGACCAAGGCCGATCTGGTAGTAAAATAATTATTTTCAAAATGGTAAATAATTATTTAAATAGTTGGCACAAATTAAAATAATGATGCTATTATTTTGTGACACATAGTTTTATTTATAATTCTATTTTGCGCAAGTTGGTGAACCATAAATAATGATGTGGTATTATTATTAAATTTATGTACTTTATCTAAGTTCATGATTGTATTTAATTGTTTCTATGCAATTAAATATTGTAATTGAAATTCCATGTATATAAATAGAAAAGTATGTCTATTGTCCCATACACCACACCACACACCTAGTAAATTGTAAATTGTTGAGCCGAAAAAATTCCCTCTCGAATACTCTTCTCTCCCCTCTAAATAACGGGATACATTCTTCAATACCGAAGAACAAGCGATCAAGAACGACCGACACAAGACACTCGCTTTTCTGCACTAGCACCTGAAGAATGAGCAGTGTCGATCAGAGGACATCGGAGCACATGTGGATCACCGCTAGAGAGATTCTAGTTTGGATCCTTACAAGCACAATGAGATAATCCAAAAGGTTTATTCCAGATGATCAACATCATCAATGAAGAAAATACCGAAGATCCAGGTATTATTTTCTTTATTAAATTAATTAAATTAATTATAAACATGATGTGCAATATCCTCTTTAAAGGTATCAAGCCTCTTTCTTATTTATCTAAATATTTGATTATATTCCATGGAGACTAGAATTCATCGTCTTATTGATCCTGGAATAATCATTAATCATGGTAAAAATCAAAGTTGGGTGTCATCCCAACCACACTTCCATTGTGCCCAAAACCTACAAGTGGTATCAGAGTGGTTAGATCTTAGTTTATAATTATTTAAATATTTCGTTGATGGCTTACGCATTTAATAATTTAGTTGTTTCAATTCAAGTTAATCATTCTAAAAGTCTGAATCTTGGTATCTATTCCTCCTCTTTTATTTCTCATTCACCTTATGAAAATGATCTTTTATTTTAATTTTGATTAAAATAAAATAGAGGATCTCATCCGCAGGTGTCAAAGCTTCCTGGACGTACAATACTAGAACACACAGCGTTTATTCGGTAGTACATGTCGTGTAGTCAAGATTCAATGCATCAGAACGCTCTGCCAAACCAATCTGTGTGTTGGAGTATTTCTAAGTCTTAAATGACTTCGTATGTTGACCAGGAAGAGGTGGCACGTAGTTTCTAGATTACACACTTTGTGGCCCAATGGACACGGTGTGTAGTCCCTTCAGGTTAGGGTTGGACTGTGTACCCCGTAAATAGCTTGCCTGGTTGGAGACCATGTAACAAGGAAATACATGGACTGTGGCCCACTAGACACACCATGTACTCTGAAGAATTCTAAAGTACACTCACATTCCATTTCCCCAGGAATGTACTTCAGATAGATGGTGAAAAATAGTATATTCCGTGTAGTTGGAACTACATGTCATGTACTCATCCAAATTACGTAGATTTATTAAAATTTATTATTATATTATACAAACCCTTTAGTTGTGTATCATTGTGCGGGCGTAAAGTTGAGGCACAAAACGTGATAGGTGTTTTATATATATGTGTTTAATTTAACATCTATGTAATGTTCATTTCTACTCATTGGGTAGTTATGAATAGGAATTCACCAGGTTTCCTCCAAGGTACAAGTTATATAAAATGATAATTTTAAATGAATTTATTTGTTTAAAATTATGATAGATGAGAATCTGAAGGAAATTCAGAAAATGGTTTAAGATAAAAGGATTGATTAATTAAAGATGATAATTAATTGATTCGAGCATGATTTATCTTAAACAAGAATGATTAAAGAATTTATTGCTAGTTTTATTTATGCATAAATATAGTTGCATGTATGGATGATCATGATCTAGACCAAGACCTTTGTATGTGGATAGTTTATTTTAATTTATTTATTTGAATTAAATTTGTTGGTCTGCAAGCCTTCTCCTCATTAATATGTAGGGCATGTGTGCCCAAGGTTTCTTTTATGTAAAACCCCTTTTTACCCCTCACCTACATGTGAGTTAAAAAAATGCATATGTAATGGATAGAACTCCCAAAATTGTGAGGGTAGTTCAAGATGAAGCCAAGACGAAACCAATCCCAGGAGATACAGAGGTGGACAGGTGGAAGCTGTAAACACAAACCCAAAAGGTTCAAGGTGTTTCTCCCTTAGGTTAGGGTTAGTTTATCAACCTCTAGATAAACTAACCATTAGAAAATATCATGATCATTCCATTTACTTTATTTTATTTCTCTCAGTTTCATGGTTTATAATTATGGATGTGTTATCACGATCACATAATTAATGAATTAAACAAGCATGAAAGATGGAACTAAAATAAACCAGACTTATGGGTAAATATTATCAAGGCATAGTTAATCACTTAAGTAAGTTCCAATTAATATTAACAAGCATGTGATAATGATAATAATCAATTCACACATAAGAAATAAAAAACCCTCAAATAAAATATTAAGTCATAATAAGCCTTTCGTTACTTGATTAAGGGAAAAACTCAATAAAACTATGTATTTGACCAACCCTTATTGGGACACTTAATTTTATATAGGAATACCTTATGAAAGGTTTCAAGTTTACTTAACCATATTAAATCAAGAGGAGTAGCCCTTGATAGAATTGGTGTAATATTGGAGGCAAGATTTGAGGAAATCTAAAGTCGTGATTTCAGGATAGGGGAGTCCACTCAACAGATCAAGGAGCTGCAAGCCCACAGTTGGAAAATACCTACCTACCTAAATACCTTCTAATAGCTTGACCAACCCTTGTTGGGGTTATGAGAAGGGGAATATGGATCCTTGCCACTAAAAATTCATGGAAACTATACATTCTGAGTTCAATGGTGGGGTCCATTGGTACTTGATAAAATAGTGGGAGACTTAATAAAATTTATTATTCCTCATAAAATGTAATTAAGAAAGTACTAATGATCTTCTCTTTTAATTGTAGAATAAAAATGACAAGCTCGTCAACCACACTATTCCTACGATCAATTCGGGATAAAGACAACAACCTCACCGGAAGTAACTTCCAGGAATGGTTTAGATGCCTTCGGGTTATCCTATGCCATGAACGAAAGTCTTACGTGCTGGAGTCAGCATTACCTAATATGCCTACCAAAGAGGTGAGTGATGAGGATTTCCTGGTCTATGAGAAACATATGAAGGACGCAGTCAACGTTCAATGTTTGATGTTATCATCAATGTCTAGTGAGGTCATGAAGTCTCATGAAAACATGTATGCTTATAGCATGCTCAAGCTCCTCCATGGTCTTTGCTAGGAGAGAGAAAGACATGAATGGTTTGAGATCTCTAAGGCACTCTTTCAGAGTAAGCTTGGAGAAGGTGCCCCAACTGGGCCTCATGTAGTCAAGCTCATTGGATACATTGAGCTCCTGGAGGTTTTAGGGTTTAAAATCCCCAAAGAACTGGGCACCGATCTCATTATCGCATCACTCCCTCAGAGTTTCTCTAACTTTGTTGTCAATTTCAATATGAACAACATTGAGAAGTTTCTATCTGATCTTATTATCCTCATTTTCTAAGTGGACAAAGATATGAATCACAAAAATCTTTTTTCCCTTATGGTGAATAAGAGGAAAGGGAAGGTGAAGAGATTTAAGAACAAAGCTTCTTCAATACATTCCAAGAAAAGGAAGATCAAAGGGGGGGAAGGGAACAGGAGGCTGTTTATTTTTCATGTGTCAAGAAGGGGCACTAGAAGAAGAACTACACCCAGCCTAAGAAACAAGGGGAAGCTTTAGGTGCATTTTTTATCGAATGCAATCTATCTGTTTCTACAAATTAGGTATTAGATACAGCTTGTGGTGCTCACATATGTATCCAAATACAGGAACCAAGTAGATTCAGGAATATTGATCGAGGGGAGGTAGATCTATGAGTAGCCAATGAAGCCATACTTGTTGTTGTAGCTGTCGGGGACTACCACCTCACATTGCTAACTGGGATGATCTTGGTGTTAAAGGGTTATTTTTATGTTCCTTCTGTAATGAAAAACATAATTTATATATCCATACTAGATATAGATGTATTTTTTTCAAGTTTGGAAATTAATGTTGCTTCTTTTATAAAGATAGCATTTGTTTTGGTAAGGCACATTTATACAACGGTCTTTATGTGTTGGATTACAAAAACCAAGTAATGGAAATTGATGACAAAGATACTTCACATGGCTCATACCACACCTAACTTTGGAATCATCGACTAGTTCATGTAAATGAGAAACGCTTGACAAAGTTACATCAAGATGGATATTTAGATTCTTTTGAACTAAAACCACTTGGTGTATGTCATGCATGTTTACAAGGCAAATTTACCAAAGCCACATTTGGTGGGAAAGGTGAAAGGGATAAAGAGATTCTTGAATTGGTTCATAATGATGTGTGTGGACCATTTCTAGTTGAAGAAAGGGGTGGGTAATCATACTTCATAACTTTTACTAATGATTTTAGTAGATATGGATATATATACTTAATGAGGTATAAGTCTGATTCCTTTGATAAGTTCAAGGAATACAAGAATGAAGTTGAGAACCATCTTGGTAAGAAGATTAAGAAACTCTGCTCAGACCGAGGTGGGTAATATCTTAATCAGGACTTCATTGATTACTTACGAGATTTTGGGATCCTATCCCAACTCACTCCTCCTTACACACCTCAATGGAATGGTGTAAGTGAAAGGAGGAACAACACCTTGTTGGACATGGTCAGATTGATTATGAGTCATGCAAGTCTTCCATTATCCTTTTGGGGGTATGCGTTACAAACAGTGGCACACATACTAAACCAAGTACCAACTAAATCAATAAATGGTATTCCATACGAGTTCTAGAGTGGAAGAAAATCCATGTTATCGAATTTACATGTGTGGGGTATTGAATCATTTTTTAAGGCCTCTTCAGGTAACAAAATCACACCCCAAGGCACAAAGTGTACCTTTATAGGACACCCAAAGGAAACAAGGGGATATTATATATACAACCCCTCAAAAAAAAGTTATAGTGGAAAGACATGCCATATTCCTTGAGAGGGAGCACATATTCAAAAGAGATAGTGGGAGAAAGATATACTTCAATGAATTCCAGGATCAAGGTATACAAGAGTTGGTACAGGAACAGGTTCCACAAAGCCTTGTGGAAGAAGAATCTATTCTAGAGACACAGGTACTGTGTAGGAGTAAGTGGAACAAACATTTCCATGTGGAAAGAATCTGTGAATTCTGAAATGGATTCCATGTACCAAAACCAAGTCTATATTTTGGTAGATCCTCTAGTTGATGTAAAGCCTATTGGTTGCAAATGGGTATTCAAGAAGAAACTGGACATGGAAGGACAAATCAATACCTATAAGTAATGAATGGTTGTTAAAGGGTTTAAACAACGTCAAGGAATTGACTACGATGAAACCTTCTCACCAATTGCAATGTTGAAATCCATTAGAATTCTAATTTCTATTGCGGCTTACCAGGACTATGAGATTTGGAAAATGGATGTTAAAATAGCATTCCTTAATGGGAAACTTCAGAAAAATGTCTACATGAAAAAACCTGAAGGGTTTGTGACTCCAAAGGATGCCAATAAGGTATGCAAGTTTTAGAAATCCATTTATGGATTAAAGAAATCTTCCAGGTCATGGAACATTCATTTTGATGAAGCCATAAAAGAATTTGGTTTTATCAAGAATGAATGTGATCCATGTTTCTACAAACAGTTTAGTGGGAGTGTAGTCATTTTCCTAATAGTATATTTTGATGACATATTACTTATTGGAAACAAGATACCAGTCTTATAGTCTATTAAGGAATAGTTGAATCAATGATTCTCCATGAAAGACTTTGTCGTGGAAGCATATATTCTTGGGATCAAGATCCGCCGTGATAGATCCAAGATATTTTTGGTCCTATGTCAAAGTACATACATTTATTAGATACTGAAGAGATTCAGTATGGAACAATCCAAGAGGGGGTTGTTTCCAGCATCACATGGAATTCATCTTTCCAAGAAAATGTGTCCTCAGACACATGTGTAAATAAAGATAATGGCAAGGAATCCATACACATCAATGATTGGATCAGTCATGTATTCCATGCTATGTACTAGGTTGGATTTTGCCTATGAATTGAGTGCGATAGGTAGATATCAAAATGACCCAGGTGACCGCCATTGGATGGTAGTCAAGACTATCCTAAATTATCTGACGCGTACTAAGGATATGTTCCTAGTTTATGGATGAGATGAGGAACTAGTCATCAGAGGATATGCATATTCTAGTTTCCAAACTGATCAAGATGACATGAAATTTCAAACAGGATACATCTTCACTTTGAATGTAGGTGCAGTGAGCTAGAAGATCTCAAAGTAGAGTGTGGTCGTAGATTCTACAGCAGATTCCGAGTATATCGCAGCTTATGACGTAGCTAAATAATTAGTTTGGATGCAAAGATTCATCCAGAATCTAGATGTGATACCTAGCAGTAAATATCCCATAACATTGTACTGTGATAATACTGCAGTGGGGGCTCTCGCAAAAGAACCAAGGTCACATCAGTAGATGAAGCACATACTTCAGAAGTATCATCTCTTGAGATATTTTTCTCAGATAGGTGAAGTTTCAGTGATCAGTATTTCCATGGAAGACAATGTGGTGGACCCCTTTACTAAAGCCTTGACTCAGCAGAAACATGATCATCATATGAGGTCTAGCGGACTGAAAGTCGTTGGCAGTTGGCTCTAGTCCAAGTGGGAGTTTGTAAGATTTAGTGTCCTATAACCAACTGTTTTTACTTTAATTACATGGATATTTAATGTATTATTACATATTGTTCATTATTCTGTATGACTATGATGTAATAATGTCCTAAAGTATTTGTTACATTGATAAGGTCATGGCAGTTCCCCGCTATGATGAGAACCTTGAAATGTTATAACAATATTCTTCAATATAGTTTTGTGGTTGTATGACATACTATGATGGGACACATAGCATGTAGACCATCAGGTGTGAGTACTCGTAAGCATATGACACTTCCTCTCATGAAGTTCACATTTGGTAATCTCCAAGATATGAGATTATGAGAATAGACCCACTAGTAGGAATTCCGCATGTTTTGGTGTCATCAGATATTTCTACCTGTGAGCATGTGTAATGATCCTTAAACTTTAAGATTATCATTAATACGTGTCATGACTTATGCACTTTGATTTACTGATGAAAACTGTCACATAGACAGTTGGCAGAAAGTAGGGTACGTTGGGTGCGTCACGAGTGGCATGTTATTAATGGATAAGTCGAGGAAGGATTTTTCCCTTCCATTTATGGAAGTTGATATCTTTTCCCTTTGATTTAAATATAACTATCGCACAAAATTCCATGGCCATGGTGTAACAACGAGTTTATTTCAGGTAGTCAAAGAACGACGTATCAAGCATAAAATTTGATGACACAATCATGAAACCTTCATTATGAGATATTGTGACAAATGGATTATATTACACAGTGAGTGTTTGTATGTGTATGTCATTTTTGTGACTTTACGTTCTTTCTCTTGGGTACCATGACCCATTTCTAGATAGTACTCTTGGACTTTAGGCAAAAACGCCTAATTCCAATGAGAAAGAATCCTAGTGGGTCACACACTAAGTGTTTTTGGTGGTCTCGGTTAAATTCTATTTGAATTTAATTAATGAAATAAATATTATTCTAAAGACTGTAGAATAATTTTATTCAAGTTGAAATGATCGCATAAATTAATTAAAATATATTTATTTATTTTATTGAACATTTAATAAAATTTTATTTACTAGTTTTTAAATAAAATATTTATTTAAGAGAATAAATTATTTATTTATTTATTCTGGTGTTCAATAAATAGAAGTGGAGTTTGAACGGACCAAGTTCGGTTCGGTAGAAAAATAATTATTTTCAAAACGATAAATAATTATTTAACTAGTTGGCACAAATTAAAACAACACTGCTATTATTTTGTGACGCAGAATTTTATTTATAATTCCCTTTTACACAAGTTGGCACATCATAAATAACGACGCGGTATTATTACTAAATGCATGGGTTTTCTCTAAGTTCATGAATATATTTAATTTTTTCTATGAAATTAAATATTTTAACTGAAATTCCAAGTATTTAAATAGACAAGTACACCTATTGTGCCATACACCACACCACATGCCTGGTGAATTGAGAATTGTTGAGCCAAACAATTTCTCTCTCAAATCTTCTTCCCTACCCTCTCAAGAATGAGATCCATTTTTCAAGACCGAAGAAAAATAGATCAAGAACGACTGACATAAGACACTCGTTTTTCTGCGCTAGCACCCGAAGAATCAGTGGTGTCAATCAGAGGCCATCAGAGCACATGTGGATCACCACTAGAGGGATTCTAGTTTGGATCCTTACAAGAGCAATGAGATAATCCTAAATGTTCATTCCGGACAATCATCATCATTAACGAAGAAAATACTGAAGATCCAAGTATTATTTTCTTTATGAAATTAATTAAATTAATTATAAACATGATGTGAAAGACCCTCTCTAAAGGTTTCAGGCCTCTTTTTTCTTTATCAAAAATCTTTGATTATATTCCGTGGAGACTGGCATTCATCATAGTATTGATCCTGGAATAATCATTGATTGTGGTAAAAATCAAAGTTGGGTGTCATCCCAACCACGCTTCCGCTGCACCCGAAACCTACACACATAAGTATCAACACTATTCTGGAAAGTAAAACACATGTATATATTAAATTTTATACATGTAATGGTAAAAAAAGTACATACATAAGTTGGGTCTAGGGAACCCATTTAAAAAGTTCTATCTTGGGAACCATCTAAGACTGTGATCAAGGTGTGGATCTTCCTTGGGCTAGAAATCTATTATCAGATATTCGTGCCTGATTTATCTAGGATCCTGACACCTCTTACTGTCTTAACCAGGAAGGGGACACATTTTGTGTGGATAGAGAAGTTTCAACCTAATTTTTTCTGAACTATGGTATAGGTTGATGATAACCCCCATCTTGAGACTTCCAAATGAGGGTTTTGAGTATGTTGTGTTTTATGATGCCTATAGAGCTAGGCTCAGATGAGTTCTGATGAAAATATAGACAGTGATTTCTTATTGGTCCCAATAACTAATACACCATGAGTATAATTATGTGATCCATGTCTTAGATCTGTAAGCAGTGGTATTCACCATGAATAATTGGTGACATTATCTTATGGGGAGTGATATGACATCTATTATGATCATAAGAATCTTAGGAATATCTTCTCTTAGAAATATATTAACTTGAGATGGCGGTGATGGTTATAGTTCCTAAAAGGTTATAAATTTTTGAAATTATATACTTCCGGTAAATATAATGTGGTAGAATATTATCTTAGTGGTAAATCATGTTCTCAGTTTTAGAGTTAGGCATGAGAGTATTTTTCCTCATTTCATTTATCTTTTGTGGATAAAGATGGAGTGACATACCTTCAGTTGATGGTTGTTACTCCTCCACTTCTTCATTGTGTTATGGAGGCATAACTTGGATATATCAATTGTGGGGTCTTTTGTGACTATATATCCATAGGACATGCTTCTGGTGAATTTTATGAACGTGTGGATCACTTCATCTGTTTCCAAGGATGGACGATGGCATTAGTAACTCTATAAGAGGAGGTGTTGTGGGAGTTTCATTTGTTCCCATTAAAATTTCATACAAGAGTGTTGAAGATGTACCAAGACCTTCACCATAAATTTTTTTGTCTAGGTTTGAAGCAGACTATAGTTGATTTCAACTCTTGATGCCACTTTTTTCAACAGATGAAGGTTGAGCATCAAGCACCAACAGGTTTAGTCCATCCCTTTAAGGCACCAAAGCGGATGTGGGATGGTATCTCCATGGAGTTTTTATGGTACTTATGAAAAAATATAGATTTCATGACACTATTTGGGTGATCATAGACTGACTCACCAAGTTATCCCACTTCTTATCCATCCAATAGTAGATTTTAGTGGAGATTTTTGGATGCTTGTACGTACAGGAGATAGTCCATCTTAATGGAGTTCCCTTGATGATAGTTTTAGACCATGATTCTTTCTTCACATATCAATAGTGCAGAGTATTATAAGAATATTTTGGGATCCTATTTTTTTATGAGAACGACATTCCGCCACCTGAAAAATGGTTAGATAGAGCAAAACATTTAGGTTTTGGAGGATATGTTGTGAGCTTGCATGTTAAATTTTGGCTACAACAGTGATAATTTTCTACACTTGATGGATTTTTCTTATAAAAACTGTTATCATTCCACCATTGGTATGGAACCATTTTATTCCCTATATGAAATACCATGTAGGTCATTGTTTTTCAGGACAAAGCTAAGAGAGATAACACTTATGGGTCCAAAGTTGGTGCAAGTGATGATAAAGAAGGTACAAGTCATCCCAGAGTATATGCGGACTTGAAAAATTCATCATAAGTCCTGTGTGGGATAACAATGAAAGCCTTTTGAGTTTGATGATGGATTATATGTGTTCTTGAAGTTCTCGCCTCAATGAGGGCAGTAGAGATTTGGATGAGTTGACAAGTTATCTCTGAGATTCATTGGCCATTTTCAGATACTACATAGGGTTGGAAAGGTGGAATGCCACTTAGCCTTACCAACACAATTAGATAGAGTTCATGAAATTTTCTACATGCCATAATTTAGGAGATACATGCATGATCTATTTCATGTTATTTATGGGGTAATCTAGATATTGAGGATAGTGTTACCTTTCTAGGGTACCTGGTGGCCATCAAGGATTAGTATGAGAAGATACTTCATGGTCGAGTGAAACCCATGGTGCAGGTTCATTGGTAGCATTATGGTCTTCAAGATAGAACCTAAGAATGATAGAACTAGATAAAGGATCAGTATTCTCAATTATTTGAGTAGGGTATTTTTTTGGGATAAAAGGCTTGAAGGTGGGTAGAATGTAATGACTCCTTTTTTCTATAAGATACCTTGGATATTTTAAATATATTTTTAGGTCAAGGTATGAAGTTGGTGCATAATTTCAGACCCTATGTGGAATAAATGTTGATATATTAAAAAATTAAATATAATATATCATGTCTCTCAATTTGTGGTGAAAAATTGAATATCTACTGAATGAAGTCTCAAATGGGAAAAATAAGACTGCCACTAAATCCAGAAAATGAGTTTTACCCTAGAAGTTACATAAGTATTGTAGAAATCAAACATTTCAGTAGAGTGTAGTCATGGATAGATTAAAATGGATTAAATTTAATTTATTACTTTAATTTAAATTTATTATATAACCCTAAAAAATCCTCTATATAAACTCCTCCATGGTGAATTCTCTAGGGTTAGCAACATAACCCTAGAGGATTGAGAGGATGGAGGGAGATCTGATGGAGAGCATGTTGGCAGGTGATATCAGGATCAAGGATCAACGATGAATTAACATAGAGAATTTGGGATCCAATGATAGATTTTTTAGTTCTCATCAATTGAATTTAAGTGGATACGTTCTTCACCAATGATTGATCCAAACCTGAGATAGAGATTTTTATTTTTGCTGATTTTTCCCTATTCTTGATCATCACATTGAATAAAATTTAATATATCCTCAATTAATTCATTGTTCAAAAATTTAATAGACAAATTGATTAATATTCTTAAGACCCTTGCTTATTTATCACATAGAATTATCTTTTATTTCATTTTCCATGAACACGATTGATGGTTAGGTTCGTAATATACATTGATGACCTCACTTTGGTGTTGTGAATTTCTCCCCTCATTCTTTGTGTATTCACAATTGGCCTATGATAAACCGATGTTTAACAGTTAATATGGTGCAAGACATGATCGAACATAGATTTATGGTGTTTTAAAATTTTGGTTTTGAAATTGATGCTTTTCAAAGATGATGAGGTTTGGAAAGAGATGGTAGAAGACTGACACAAGATTTTGGACCTACGAGTGGTGATGGAGGCACAAAAGATCTTCATACAGGTCGACGGCTCCCTGATTTCCAGCCATTGGAAGATAAGGATTAATTATTAGAGGTGTTTCCTATGATTTTAGGGTTCAAAGAAGGAGTATCTGGTGAAAATGAAGGTATATTTGGTCATCATAGATATATTTTTAGAGACACGTTGAACTTGGATGAGAAAACCCGACTACACGAAATGTAGTTTGGAAGAACACATGTCGTGTGGTCCCCTTGGTGTGGCAGCGAGAGCTTCAGGTGAAGGAAAATATTACACGATCATATAATTGGTCTACACATCATGTGATCCTTAGGTTGGAAGCTCGAAATTTATTTTCAAGTGTACACAGACACTGACATGGGTCGTGTACACGGACATGGGTATAGTACACAAGCACAGGCAGAGTACACGGATACAGGAAAAGACACATGCTCGAGTACCCAATCAACCTCTACACATAGTTTATGACATCAAAACACCATGTATATGGAGAAAAACATGTCTTGTGATATGGAAGAACATGAACATAAATGAACCTAGTGAGACACAATGTGTGTCCTATTGGACACACAGTGTGCTTCTAGAGAACTTATAAAAGTTTATCTAGGTATGGGTTTTCCCCTCTTAATCCATAGGGAGAGTCGAGTATCTCACCTAATGGGAAAGGGATCCTCCTAAAGAGTAGAATCTCACCCATGTGATTGTGAGCAGTGCAAGGATCCTCTACTTACAAAATTTAGATAGAATTGGGTATTTCACCCACATTTACGGGAGAGGGATCATCTATATGTGAATTATAATTTCATCTATATATTGAGATCAAATGGGAGAGGGATCCTCCACTGGATTCTGGCCTTTCACCCACTCTTATGGGGAAGGATCCTTTAGTGCTATCAGAGGTAAGGGTCTGCAAAGAATGCTTGAGAATATAGAAATGAGATATGGAATGGCAGCATTCGTGATGAGGCAGGTCGTACTTTGGGGCTTGAATACCTCCTATGAGAATATATGGGTTATTTTCTTTGTGAATTTTCCTTCTGTATCCTTAGTTTTGTGATATGATCCAACTCACTCTCTATTGATGAATTATGATTAGTGATTTTGTGGCATCTTACTGGGTATGTATATACACACCCCTACAAGGGATCTTCCCACACATGTTGTTTCTTATGAAGATGATAGACTCTTTGGCAGAGTCTTATGGTGACTAGGAATATGTGAAGCATATTGGTGTTTTGTATCATAAATAAATTGTGAGAAGGTTTTTCTTTTAGAGACAGATACCCTTATTTACTAGTCGGACCTTACATCTGGTTTTTAATAATGTATTCACCCCTTTATTCTTTGTTTACCTTCTGATGTACTATGATGTGGGATATTAGTAGTTCATGCATGCATTATGTTTCTACTGATAGTTTACTTTACCAAATTACTTGGTGGTTGTGAGATGTGTGTGTGTGTTTGTATAGGTATATTAGGATAAGGCCTCCCATGTGTGTAATATTCCTACTTGGCACTAATCGCCAACCCCTAGCCTATTGAAGGTGGTCTTGGGGTGTTGCACTTGGCTTACTGTCATCTAGGTGGGCCTCAGCAAGTCAGTTCGTGATAGGCAAGTGGTTAAAAACATGTATGTGCAGAATATCAATAATAAATCACTCATCTTGATTATATATGTTGGTGATACCATCTTTTTAAGTGATAAATAAACATTGTGCAAAGAGTTTTCCACATAAAAGAAAAACAATTTTGAGATGTCCCTACTTGGTGAGATGAATTTCTTTTTGGGAATAAAAATTTACCAATATACTAATAATGTGTTTATATCTCAAGAAATGTATGCCAAGGAGTTTTTGAAAAGATTTGGGATGGATGATTCAAGAGGATTTTCAACACTTATTTCATTGAGCATAAAATTGAGAAAGATGATGAATGAAAGGCTACAAATGAGAAATATTTTAGAAAAATGATTAGTAGTTTTTTGTATTTGACTTCCAAAAGGTTGAATATTATATTTATTATCAAACATTGTGTGAGGTACAAATATAATACTAAAGAGTCACACATCATGGTAGAAAAAAATATTCCTACATATGTTAAGAAAAAAATCGATTATGGGTAGTTTTATGGGAAAAAAGAGAATTGGAATTTCAAGGATTTACATAAGCTTATTGGGATGGTTATGTTGATGACTATAAGTCTGCATCAGGAGGATCGTTATTTATTATTGTAAGATGCATGAAATGGTATAAAAAGAGGTCATCCTTCATTACTTTGAGTACCACTGAGGCTGAGTATGTTGTTACATTATAAGAGGCTACAAAAATGATATAGATGAAGACTCAACTCAAAGATATAAAGGTTTGTGTTGAATATTCACTCGTTATTGGTTGTGACAACCAAAACATGATAAATTTTTCCAAGAATCCAATGTAACATTTAAGATCAAATCACAGACATTAAATATCATTTCTTAAAGAATAAGGTAGTTAAAGGCACATTAAAGCTGGAGTTTGTTACCTCTAAGGAGAAAATTATTAATATTCTCACAAAACCTCTTTCAACTGTGATTTATAAGAATCTGATACAACATATGGATGTTTAGCCCTTTCCCAAACATCACTAAGGTGTGTTTATGATATTTACCCCCACTTTTAACCATGATTTCTTATTCATGGACGTTTTTAACTTTTTTGTTAAGATGAGTGCAGAAAATATTATAATAAATCTATTTCAAGTGTTGTAAAGGTTTTATTTAACAACATTTGTCATATGAAAAATTACTTCTCAATATATTTTATGTTTTAATTAATCTATATTATTTTCTATGCCGAGTTTTATCACATATACTTAGAGTTTAATTGTTATGAATCAACTCTAGGTCACCCTTTAATTGGGAATCTGGATCAACCCTTGACATGCATAGGAAAAGTTCCCAATCATCATAGATTAATAGTTAGTGATAGAGCATCAAATAAGATCCTGTGGGAATGAATTCACCCAATAAATAATAATACATAGATATTCTACCTATAAGTATATAATGACTACTCTCTGCATCAAATATCCATGTGAATCATTAAATAAGAAGATACAAAATAGAGAAAAACAAAAAAGTCATAACTAGAATAAATAAACTACTCCAAATAAAAATATACAATAGCATTGGAATAAAGACAACATCCAAAAAACTAGAGTCCGCCATGGTCGATACATCCAAGATATAAAAAAACCTAAAATACTCGTTGTAATATCCATGTGATCTTTTGTTCATCATCCATCCATAAAACCATCCCGCTCTTAGAGAAATCAAGAACCAAAACGGGAACCTGCAAAAAAAACTCTAGTATATCAATGTTGAGTGGCACAAGTAGGGTGTAAGAATAAAACAACTCAGTAGGTAATCACCACAAATTCCATGCATTTCCTTTCCAAAAACAACCCACACATGTAAATTTGAAAATACAGGTTGGACATAGGTTTTTATCTTTGAAATAAAAAAATATATAATATTTCTTTGAAAATTTTCTTTAAAATCAAAACATGTTTTAAAGAAAAATTTAAACCATTCTTTTTTTAATTTAGTGCTCACCTTTGAACATCCTCTATTAGTACACCCTTTACAATTGTATAAGATGGAACGTGAAAAGAACTAAAGGAACTGATAAAAATATAGAACATGTAAAATTCTAGAAAAATAATGAAAGGATAGAACATATCATGAAAGAGCATAAACAAACTAAGTGTGGTATATAAGAAAAAAAAGATAGGTGATCATGGGAAATTCAAAAACATCTCGTGAGGTAGCCTTTGAGTTGGAACCATTGGTCGGTCTATCGATGCATTCCTAAGTCTATAACCAACTGAATTTTCTAAAATATCCTCGCTGTTGGAACTCCTCTATAGCCTCTGATACCATATAGAATATAGTCCATCTAATCAAGACTAGATAGTAACTATCTTGTATCCCTTTATAAGAGGTATAGGATCCTCATGATGGTAATAATGAGAGGTAAAGTATCTTTTTCACACAACATATCAAATGAGAATCAACATAAGTCAAAAACATATGCTCAACCCACTATCCTAGACCTATGAAACCCCTTTTTAAAATCAAAAAATCTCAACAAAATCTAAAGAGAGAACTTTCATAGAGCGTGCACACTTTTTTATGAAAACCCATTTCAAGGTATTGATCGGGCCTTAACAATTCATGTGATGTGACTCAATAACTAAGAAATCTAAAAGACATAAACATGAAATAAGACAATAGTAGGTATTCCCATAAATCCACTACAAATTACACAATAGGCATGAAGAAGGAAACAACACCATAATATCCTTATTTAGATGATATGCAGTACCATTTAGTGAGACTGGGCACCACCTGTTGTACCTCTCGTTCCCCTCGTTGTTTGATTTTCATGATCACAATCACCTTATTATTTGTCTAACCTTGTTTTTAAGTGTTGTGGATGATAGGAAAAAGATTTCCAAAGGATTGGCCCAAGAAAGCACATCAAGTGGACTGAATTTCAGTCCACCGGCCAACCGGTGTGATAGCACCGGCCGGCCGGTGGACCTGGTAGAGGCATTGCCCACTGCCAGGTTCCACCGGTCAGCCGGTGGCTCTGTCACCGGCCAGCCGGTGGCAACCTGATGAAACAGTGTTTGCTACTGTCTTGCCACCGGCCAACCGGTGGCCTCACCACCGGCCAGTCGGTGGAGTCTGGACAGAAGCATCCTCCCAACTCCAAGGCACCGTCCAGCCGGTGGAGCTGTACCGGCCAGCCGGTAGCCCAGTCAAACTAGCCGTTGGGTTTGACCAGTCAACCCTCTTTTGGCTCCCAACGGCTCTTAAAGCCTCTCCAACGGCTCCGAAGCCTCCCCAAGGGTTCCATGCCTATAAATAAAGGCCAAGGAAGCCCCGGACACCTACCGGATCATATACAAAGCCACCGTATACATTTTCCATCTTTGGCGTACCTCCGGCGGACTTCCTCCAAGGGAACCCCAATTGCTCCAACAACTTCCACATCCAAGGAGCTCCTTCAAAGAAGCTTGGAAGCGGCCTTCAACATCTCCATCCAATCAAAGGCGCCCAAGGCTTCTCAAAATACGGTTTTTATTGTATATTTATTTTGAGCTTTAATTTTGGGTTTGTGCCTACAAACCCCAACACCTTTTCTCATCCGCCTTTCTTTTGGGTTTCACATCACCATTAAGGTGTGAAGAGGTTTCTTCAAGCCTTTCCTTTTAAAAGGCTTGTGTCTCCGGTGAGCTAGCCTTCACCTGTTAAAAAGGCTAGTAGGTTCTTGCTAAACCATTAAAAGCAAGTGGGTTCTTGCTAAACCATTTCAAAAGCAAGCTGTAATAGGTCCTAGTGCTACCTCAAAGCCTAGTGGGTTTCTTGCTAAACCATTAAAAAGAAAGCGGTAGGAATCTCTCAACGGTTGAGTGGGGAGCGGAGATGTAGGCCGGGTTTTTGGCTGAACTCCGTTATCAATTTCTTGTGTGATTGCCTCTTTATTTCCGCTGCACTTTACTTTGATTTTTTAATTTGTTTATCATTTTTTAAAAGGCAATTCACCCCCCCTCTTGCCATCTTTTCCTCGTTTTCTCCGACCCAACACCACCTCCACCCGTCATCACACTTTTAGTCTAGTTTTCGTTGAGGTTGGCATTCGATGTCATTATTTTTCATACGGTGTCTCATTGGTTCTGGAAATTGATGTGGCAGTAGTCGTGGTTTTCAATGCAGTAGCCCCAAATGTTGTGTTGTGATTTTTTGATCATGAATAGTTAATAATGGAGGGAAAATCAACCTTTATTTTAGTATGAATAAATCTTTAAAAAACTCCCTCACTACACCTCTATCTCTCTCTTTCATGGTGTTCTCAAGGATCTTTAACAATGGATAGAAGAGATCTCTTGGATCAGATGATCTACTGCAACTCACCTTGGCCCTCCTTAAATAGCCATAGTGGGAGGTATCAAGTTTGAAAAAACTCCCACAAATCCCCTACCTACCTTGGACTTCTCTCATGGATTCCACCTACCATGGGGGTGGAATTGGTACACCATCCACATTTTACAACAATGGTGGGAAGAAACTGGATATCTCCATCAATTCTCCCCCTCCATATGCAATCTTTTGAAGCATATGCAAAGGTCTATCTTCTCTTGAGAAACCAAATTTGTCAAAATATCCACCAGGTTTTTCTTTTTGTGGATCTTCACAAGTTGCAGCAGTTGTCGATCCATCTCTTTGTGTATCCAATGATAGTGAATGTCAATGTGCTTCATTTAGGAATGTTACATGGAGTTATTTCTCAAGTCCAAATAACTTTAAATATTGTAATGAAATATTTACTCCTTATTTCTGAATCCAATCTCATGGAGAAAACGCTTTAGCCACAAAATCTCCTTTCCATCTTCTGAAGCAGCAATGTACTCTACTTTTATCGTGGATAAATCAACGAACTTCTGCAACCTTTACTTCCATGATACAGCTCCTCCTACAAAAGTATATATGTATCATAATGTAGACTTCTTAATATTAGGATATCTAGCCATATCTATATCTTTATAGCCTTACAAGAGAGGTTCAACTCCCCCATATCACAAACATATATTTTAAGTACATTTAAGATACCTCAGGATCCACATGACTATCTCCTAGTGCTGCTTCTCAGGATTGTAGAGAAATCGGCTCACGATCTCCACTATAGCTTTGAACATCCTCTATTAGTACACCCTTTATAATTGTATAATAAGGAACATGAAAAGAACTAAAGGAACCGATAAAAATATAGAACATGTTAAATTCTAGAATAATAATGAAAGGATGGAACATATAATGAAAGAGCATAAACAAACTAAGTGTGGTATACAAGAAAAAAAGATAGGTGATCATGGGAAATTCAAAAACATCTCGTGAGATAGCCTTTGAGTTGGAACCATTGGTCGGTCTATCGATGAATTCCTAATTCTATAACCAACTGAATTTTCTAAACTATCCTCACCATTGGAACTCCTCTATAGCCTCTGATAACATAGAGAATATAGTCCATCTAATCAGGACTAGATAATAACTATCTTGTATCCCTTTCTAAGAGGTATAGGATCCTCATGATGGTAATAATGAGAGGTGAAGTATCCTTTTCACACAACATATAAAATGAGAATCAACATAATTCAAACACATATGCTCAACCCACTATCTTAGATCTATGAAACCCCTTTTCAAAATCAAACAATCTCAACAAAATCTAAAGAGATAACTTCCATAGAGCGTGCACACTTTTTTATGAAAACCCATTTCAAGGTATTGATCAGGTCTTGACCATTCATGTGATGTGACTCAATAACTAAGAAATCTAAAAGACATAAACATGAAATAGGACAGTAGTAGGTATTCCCATAAATACACTACAAATTACACAATAGGCATGCATAAAGAAACAACACCATCATCTGCTTATTTAGATGATGATTCAGTGCTAGGTTGTGAGACTGGGCGCCACCTCCACCTGTCATCACACTTTTAGTCTAGTTGTTGTTGAGGGTGGCATTCGATGTCATTATTTTTCATACAGTGTCTCATTGGATCTGGAAATTGATGTGGCAGTAGTCATGGTTTTCAATGCAGTAGCCCCAAATGTTGTGTTGTGATTTGTTGATCATGAATAGAGAATAATGGAGGGAAAACCAGCATTTATTTCAGTATGAATAAATATTAAAAAACTCCCTCACTAAACCTCTATATCTCTCTTTCATGGAGTTCTCAAGGCTCTCTAACAATGGATAGAAGAGCTCTCTTGGCTCAGATGATCTACTGTAACTCACCTTGGCCCTCCTTAAATAGCCATGGTGTGAGGTATCAAGTTTGACAAAACTCCCACAAATCCCCCACCTACCGTGGACTTCTCTCATGGATTCCACCTACCATGGGGGTGGAATTGGTGCACCATCCACATTTGACAACAATGGTGGGATGAAACTGGATATCTCCATCAATTCTCCCCCTCCAGCTGCAATCTGTTGAAGCATATACAAAGGTCTATATTCTCTTGAGCAACCAAATTTGTCAACATATCTACCAGGTTCTTCTTTTTGTGGATCTTTACAAGTTGCAGTAGTTGTTGATCTATCGCTTTGTGTATCCAATGATAGTGAATGTCAATGTGATTCATTTAGGAATGTTACATGGAGTTATTTCTAAAGTCCAAAGAACTTTAAATATTGTAATGCAATATGTACTCCTTCTTTCTGAATCCAATATCATGGTGAAAACGCTTTAGCCACAAAATCTCTTTTCCATCATCTGAAGCAGCAATGTACTCTACTTCTATCATGGATAAAGAAACTCACTTCCGCAACCTTTACTTCCATGATACATCTCCTCCTACAAAAGTATAGATGTATCCTAATGTAGACTTCTTAATATTAGAATATCTAGACATATCTATATCTGTATATCCTTCCAAGAGAGGTTCAACTCCTCCATAGCACAAACATAGCTTTTAAGTACCTTTAAGATACCTCAGGATCCACATGACTATCTTCTAGTGTTGTTTCTCAGGATTGTAGAGAAATCGGCTCACGATCTCTACTACATGATAAATGTATGGCCTCATACTCACCATAGCATACATCGGGATTTTAACTGCTAAGGAGTATGGTATCATCTCCATCGCCTCGATTTCTTTCTTGGATGACGGTAATGAACTCTTTCTCAACTTCAAATGGTCGGGAAGAGAAATTATCTCTGGTTTGGATTTTCCATGTTGAAATGTTTTAGAACATGTTCAACATACTTCTCCTGAGATATCCATAACAACCTCATTTTCAGTCATGAATGATATGTATTCCCAAAATCTTTTGAGATGAACCCAAGTATTTCATATAAAAAGTTTTGGATAACTACTTCTTCAATTTTATAATCTTCATTGAATCCTTCATAATGATCAACACTTCATCAACATAAAGTAGAAGAGAAACAAAGTTACCATCCTGAAATCTCTAGATGTCGACACATTGGTCCTCCAGTGTTCACTTTTATCCATGACTATGAATGATTCAAACTTCGTATACCACTGCCTGGGATCTTATTTTAGTTCATACAAAATCTTATTCAATTTTTAGAGGAGGTTTTCTTGTCCCAAAACCTCAAAATCCTCAGGCTTCTTCATATAGATCTCCTTAGAGAGGTCACCATGAAGAAAAGTTGTTTTCTTGTCTATCTGTTCAAGCTCCAAGTCCAAGCTAGCCATGAATCTAAAAATGAAATTGATTGAAGCTATATTCACCATGGGTGAAAAAATATCATCAAATACAACTCTTTTCTTCTAAAGGAATCCCTTGACAACTAACTGAGATTTGTTCTTAACATCCTTTTTGTTGTCATCCTTCTTCATCTTGAACACCCATTTGTTCGTTGGTGTCTTCTTACCTTTGGGTAGTTCTGCCAAATAATATGTTTGGTTCTTCTTCAAAGACTTCATATCATCCTCCATTTCATGCATCCACTTGAGTTTATTAGGATGAGATACCACTTCCTAGTATCCTTATAGCTCCCCCTCATCAGTCAGCAATAGATACTATGACTCTATATTTTTTTTTGATAGAATCCTTCCCCGTGATGATCTTTGAACCTGTGAAATGTTAGGTTCAAGAGACACAACATCACTAAACTCCTATGATGGTTCTCAAACTTTTTTTGGAGAGGATTGAGTATACCCTGATCAATATCCTCCTCTAATTCATCTTGTTCCATTACTAATTAGTCTTCTTGAACCTCCTCATCTTCATTGATAGGTGGTGCTGGTACAGGTGTTGGATCATGAATTGATTATTTGACACTTTCACTTTGATACATTCTAGGATTTTGAATGTCCTCGATCGTCTGGTTATCATGGAACAAAAAATATCTTCTTATTATCACCTTATTCTCCTTAAGGTCCCAAATTTTTTATATGAACTCCTTATCTCTATAGACTATCAAGATGCATGAAGTATATCTCTCTTCTAGCTTCTGGCTAAGATCCTTGGATACATGTGCAAATGTAAAACATCTAAATACTCATAAATGAGAGTAATGTGGATGTTTACCAGACCATCTATTCTTTTGAATCTAAAAATCCAGTGGGAACGATGGTCATCTGTTGATGAGGTAGCATGCAACCTGAATCTCTTCTCACCATAATGGCATAGGCAGCTTAGCCAAACTCATCATGATTCTGACCTTCTCCATAATGGTTTTGTTTATCCTTTTTTCAAATCTGTTGTGTTGTGGGGGTCATGGGATCATCCTCTCATGTCAGAGGCCCTATATCCTGCAATAGGCATCAAATTTCCTGGATGTGTGATCTACTCCATTGGATGAACAAATACACTTCAGCATCCTTCTAATTTCATGCTCTACCATGGCGTGGAACATCTTGAAGTAGTCTGGTACTTAGTCCTTCATCCGCAAGAAGAACACCAACACCCTTCAAGATGAATCATCAATAAATGATACAAAATATTTGTTACCTCCAAGTGAATCCACCTCCTTGGGTCCGCATACATCAGAGTGCACCAAATCCAGTAACTCTGATCTCCTTGATGACACAGTATTGAATGAGACTCTATGATATTTTCCATACAAGCAGTATTTACAAGGATCAAGTGATGCATCCTTGTTAATACTGATGTACTTATTATTTATCAAGGTATATAACCCTCTTTCAATCATGTGGATGAGTCTCATATGTCACATATTGTATGATGTCTCTCCTTCCACCTTGTTGAGGATGTCTGCACATATCTTCACATGATTTTTGTACAACGTACCACATATGTGTCATTGAGCGATGAATATGGATCCTTTCATCATATTACTTTATCCATTACTTAATATGTTGTCATATCCTTGTCGATCAAATTACATACCTAATAATAAGTTGATTCTAAGACTTGGAACATGCTGAAAATCATTCAAGGTGATTGTGTATCCAATGTTCATATTGACTTGGATATCACTTATGCCAATAATATCCGCTAAATTGGTATTCTCCATCTTGACTACACCAATGTAATCATCTTGATAAGTCAAGAAATACTCATGATGAAGAGTGACATGGTACGATGTTGTAGTATCAACCACCCATTCTATGTTTTGGATTGATGTATAACAACATGTTTCTTATTCATCTTTAGAGAAAAGCATTATTTCTTTAGAGATTGTCACGTGTGTGTCTCCATTTCTTCTTTGTAAGTTGATACTTTGACCCTTTTCTTGTAGAAGCCTTTGGCAGTTCTTCTTCATGTGACCCATCATGCCACAATGGTAGCATTTATATGATGATCTCTATCTATAGACCTGCTCTAGCTTTGGAATCTGTTTTTGACCCCTCGACCACCTTTCGTGGATGGATCCTCCATTGAATTTCAATTATGTACAAATTGATATAGAATATAGAAAATGTGTCTCATTTTTGTGTATGAAACGATCTAAAATGGTAGAATTTACTCCTGGATCGTCAAAATCGGACACCAATTGATTAAGATATGACCCAAATAGTGTCAATAACCAAGATCAACTAATGACATGGAGATGAAGTGGTGCAGACGTGGCATGCCGAAGAAGCTACCAGAAACTCACCGAAAATGTTTCTAGCACTGGAACGGTACCTTCTTCGACAAGGGGGTACTGTAGCACCCAAAGTTTGATCAAACTTGGACCGGACCTAGGAAGCTCATTTTAGCTCCATTTTCGATGTCATTCGTGTCGTTGGAATTGGCTCGCCATGAACTTTCAGAATTTACCTTCAAAACATGATTATGGGAACTTTAATTTTTTGATCATCAGAAGATTTACACTGTTCAACGTTATTTCACTGGAACCTCATCTGATACCACTTGTTCTTATTTACTGATCACAAATAGAGAAGAATGGAGGGAGAAACCGACCTTTATTTCACCATGAATAAAGCTTACAAAACTCCTTCACTACACCTATATCTCTCTCTCTCTCATGGAGATCTCAAGGTTATCTAAAAATGGATAGAAGATGTCTCTTAGCTCAAATGATATACTGAAACTCACTTTGACCCTCATTAAATAACCATGGTGGTAGGTGTCAGGTTTGACACAACTCCCACCAATCCCCTACCTACTTTGGACTTCTCTCATGGGTTCCACCTACCATGGTGGGTGGGTGGAGTTGAAAACGTTGGTCATTTTATCGATGTATTCCTAAGTCTAAACTAGCATCACTATTAGAACTCCCCTATTTCCTCTGAGAGTGTTGGCCCAAGGTAAAGCCCAGTAAACCCTTGGGCTTGGGCAATGCATGGGCAGGGGCAACACAGCCCACCCCACTCTCTCACTCCTCTAGCTCTAAAACCCCAGGTATCAGAATTATCCTAATAGAGATAATATTTTCATTATTTTTTATGTTTCTTTTAATGATTTAACCCCTTCCAATTAATCAATTTGAGCTTATTTGTATCATTTCAGTGTTTTGGTGAATTATGGGTTTAATTGTAAAAATTAGTTAATTTTGGAAAATTAATAGTTTTCTGGAGCTTCTATTTTTTGGGAATAATTACTAAAATTTTGATCCAAATTGAGTGATTCAAATTTTTTGGCTTTTATTTCTCATGGGATTCAACTTTGTCTTCTGGACCTAGGTCCAATTTGAAACACACTAACACCAATAAATCAAATAAGAGGATAAATTTTTCTGGACAACAGAATGGACCCCACCATAGTTAATGAAGAATATATAGGCCTATATATGTTCAAATGAGGTCATTCTTGTTTAAGGAGAAATATAGCTCAGGGCCTTGTGATTCCATTAAATTTCGTGAATAAATTATTTCATTAAGGCTTCCTTTGAATGTGACCAAATGGAGGAAGTTGAAGAGTCTCCTCAAGTAGAAAATGGTCACTTTAGTAATTTGATCATAACTTTTTCTAAATGTGTCCAATCGTATTGCAATTTCCATATTCGATATCCAACTCAATTTAGAACAACTTTTAAGAAGATACATTGGCGATTTTTATAGGGATGGTGGGAATAATTGAAGTAAACATTTAGTGGAATCATTCTGGAGGAGAATTTTTTTGTTCTTTATTTCCCCACTTTTCTTTCTTTTTAGTTTTGTAATGTCTTATTATTCCCCCTTTTCATGGATATCCTTTACATGGAGGATTAATTTTCTAAGTGATTGATAAAGGAGAGGTTTTCCTTTTTGTAATGCTTGATTCCATGCACTTAATGTTATGAAATATTTTCTCTCTTTTGCAAAGTTAGTTTCAATTTCTAATAACAGTTTTTACTATCAAGTATGATTGTATTTGGTTTTAGATTATGTTGCTGTTATTTCTTAGGTCAATGATCATTTTCTCCCTCTACTGGGTTATAGTCTATATACGATGGAATAGATCATGGCTTAGTGGTGAAGTGCTTGGCGATTGTTGGTACATGTGGGAGGGGTAGTGGATATTCTTGGTTGTTTGAGATAAACAAGACCCAGTCGGGAATTGTCTAAGTTAATTGAGGGTATTCGCTACAAATCTTTCACACATAGGAAATAGATTAGATTGAGATGAGATCTTGGAAATATTTACTCTCATTGTCACCATTTGACCAAGGGAGTGAGAGGAAGAGATCGTGGAAACTCACTTTAATTGGATTAGTAGAAGAGGATTAGATAAATTGGAACTATGATAGCATTACAATTGGAAAACTGATCCTGACCTGATCAATCAATTCATATCACTGTTTTCAATCTCTTTCTTTGTCAATTTTTTTAGTATTTTTATTCATTTATTTGTTTTGTTTTTTCACTTTATTTTCCTTTTCAAAATCAAACAATTTCAAAAACAATCTCCACTTTCTCAAATTTAAGGTGATAGCTTGATTGTTGTGCGCTCCTCTCTGGAGACATCCTAGGTTACCCACTTTACTGCATTTTAACTTAGGTAATATTTTTTTCACACCTCATGACAGGAACATGCCATCTCCTCCCATCTCCTCATAGGTGCATCTTCCCCACTCCCCCGAGCCCATCGTCTTGTAGCCTCACCTCAGCTCACCTCCCTCTCCCCCCAACACTACTCTACCTCCCCATCTATGTTTTCATAGACACTGATGCCGATAAATCCTTCCCCTAACTTTTCCCCCATCACCAGGTTGTTACCTTGGATCTCACCTCACCTTTCTGATCGCTTACCTTCCCTCCCACCCCATATCCCCCCCCCCTCATCGCATCCATGTCATTGGTTTCCCTTGCTACTCCAGAAACTGCCCTACCCCCCTACAATGTTTGACAACAATGACTAGAACACCCCATCCCTTCACCCGATTCGAGTGAAACATAATTTAAGGGTTTAATTTGATGTTTTTTGTATTTAAGTTTATTGTTGTTTAATAATTATATAACTACAATTAACTATTTTATCATATGAAGATCTTTGTGGATAGAGTTATTGTATATGTATTTCTTTTCAGAAACTGTTTGATATATTGTCCTGGTGTCTACATCTTCATTTAATTATATTGTACAAAGTGGTTCTAATCCTATCCATTTAATTTTATAATTATTAGATCTGTGAATTAGTTGTTTGAATGATTGATGGATTTTTTTTATAGAAAATTTGATCTATCAATTCAAGCATATGATTCTTAGTTTTTTTTACTTCAGTAGCATTTTTCTAAATCAGTGAAGTTATTTTTTGGGGCCATTATTATATAAAAATATGTTTTTCAATTTCGGTTTTTTTGTCTTACTATACATATTATTATGAAAAGGGAAACATTTTAGATGTTGGTCTTGGGAAATGATATTGTTTAAGTTGCACCTGGCCTCAAGTCTGTCTAATTGGGACTAGATGGTATCTCGCATCCCTCGCTAAGAGGTCTAAGATCCTCATGATGGTAACAATGGGAGGTGAATTAGCTTTTTCACTAAAGGTTTCCAGTGGAAATTTTCACTAAAGGTTTTTAATGTAAATTTACAATACCAATTTTCAATAAAAATTTATATTTTTTATTTATGTATCAATATATATTTATTTTAATTTAATTTATAAATTTGATCTGCTAGTTGAGGTTTTCACTGGAAATTTTCAAGGAAAGTTTGCATTGTAAATTTCCCAAGGAAATGTCGAGTTCAAAGTTTCTATGCAAAATTATATTGTTTTTTGATGTGTTAATATATTTGTACTGCAAATTTAAATATGAATTTATTTTAGAATTTTTATATTCAAATTTTTTTTAACTGTGATAAAAAAAATTCCAATGAAAATTTAAATGGATCTTTGTATATACGTACTAGAAATTTCAACCGTAACTTTTCACTTGGAATTTATAATTTAATATTACCATACATATTTGCATTTCTTTTTTTTCATTTACAATTTCCATCATACATAGAAATTTTATTGGAAATTTTAAATTCAAACTTGCACTATGGATTTTAAATGGAAATTTTTGGTGAAAATTATATAATTTCCACTAGAAATATGAATAAATTTTTACACTAAACATTTAATGTGGAAATTTGGAGTAAATTTTATTACGGTGATAGGTACACATATTTACAATACTCTTCATTTCTAGATTATATATATGAGAATATTAGGAAGATATTATTTTATTTTCACATGATTTATAAAGTGTTTATAGACTCTTAGGAATCCCTACAATTCAAACTAGAATATTTTAATGCAAATTTCCAGTAAATATTTGTATTTTTTATTTATATATTAATATATTTACATCGTAATTTGAAGTGAAAATTTAAAATGTAAATTTTATGTAGAATTTTACGAGTCTGCAGTTTCTGACGACGCTTGATTCTGAGGCCCGGTGTGTCCGGAATCAAGTTCTGAAGTTGTGTTCAGGTATGTTCAGTAAACGTACGAGCGGGTTTTTATAACTTTTGAATCAGTGCTCAGAATGGAAATCTCAGGGCACCGTTGAACTCACAACGTTGGTAATTGCTTAGTGAGACCTTCACTGCAGTTTCATTCTGTCGAGTTTGGAAGTTAGTTTTTGGGGGTTTTTAATTAAATTGAATAAAATAAAGTTTTAACTTTATTTTATTTGGGTGGTTAAAACCTCCAAGGGGAGGTTAGAGGTGGGGGTCACCACATCCTAACCTACCGTGGGAGGTTATGGTGGTGGGGCCCACCCGCACATAACCTCCCGCGAGAGGTTATGACGTGGGGACCACCCGAGACCCATAACCTCTCTATTAAAGATAGGGGTGGGGACCACCCGACCCCTATTAATGGTGGAGGATAAAAATATCCCACATCCCCCTCTTTAATGAGGGAGAGACTCTTACCAATCCACCTAATTAAATGTGAAATCTATCACGAATTTAATTAGGTGGGGTCCAATCTTTTAATTCACCAAATTTGAAATACGTGCCAACGTAATTTTAGACAAACCATCCCTCTCCTATATAAAAGAAGCTCGGGGGAAGGTTTTGGGACGGCTTCTTCAAGCGGTGAAACACTGGCAAAGAGACACGACGCCCTACCCTTGGAGAATAATTCCTCCAACGAAGAACCATCTCCCATGAAGAATGAAGAACAACGAATGCCATCTTCATCCTTTTTCAACCAGGGAAAGAAAGGGAAGCACTACTGCCCACGAAGAACGCCGACGACGTCATCTCGACTCGTCTTCTTTGAGCTCTTCTTCCTCCGACTTTGAGGGAACGACGACCACCTTTCGTGACTCCATCGTCGATCACCGAATCCGTGGTAGGGAGTTTTGTGTTCTTTTTATCTATGAATATAATCCTCGTTCTTCGTCAAACAAATATATGGTATGAGAATCACTAATTTCTATCACCGTAACGAGGAAGGCTCGGGCCGCACGAACACGGTCTGACCCTCCCCTTGTTTGTTCTTGTTCGATGATGACGGCTTGGCAAAGAGGAGACGGCGAACAAGGGTCGCGCTACCCACGGCCTCCGCGAACCGTGCCGCCCCCACGGCGCCCCGACGTGCTTCCCGCACCCTAGCACACTACCCCGGCGCGCTGGCCGCTTGCTCCGTGTGCTGTCCGACTCTACCGGCGCCCCACCAGCGGCCTACCTGATGCCCCCGCGCCCTGTCGGCGGCCTGCCCGGCACCCCGGCACCCTGCCCGGTGCACCCGCAGCTTGCCCAGTGCCCAGTCGGCCTATCGCGCCCCGCGTGGCCTGCCTGCTGGCCTTCCAGCCACCGGCCTCCCGATCCGACCCGCAGTGTCGCTGGCCGAACTGGCCCGGTCTCCCGGGCTGAGTTACCGAGCCGCCTACGTGGCGACTACCAGGCCAAACCGCCCTCGCGGTCCGCTGGGCCGGGCCCAGCGGACCAGGTCAAAACTTAGCAAGCTGACCTGCCCAATGGACCGGGTCAGACCCAGCGAGTCTGACCGGGTACACCCAGACCGGGTCGGCCCAGACTGGGTTGGGCCGAGTCGGTCTGACCAGGTCGGACCGAACTCGGGCCCATTAATGACCCATTACCTTCTTGGGCCATTTCTTTGGCACCGGATGTCCGTTTGACGAACCGTCATTGGTGCCAGTATTCTTGGAGCATAGTCGTCCCTTTGATTATACCCCATTGGAGTTTGGGGTATAGTTGAGTCACAGTCAGGTTGGTTCGTACAGAAATCCAACCGGGCCCCCGGGACTAAAATGCTAATAACTCACAGACCGGGCGTCCGATTGACGCGCCGTCTGTTGTGTTGAGACCTCTATGACGTGGAGGTCCTTTGTGATACTTCTATGTGAGACTTCGTGACACTTGTAGTATCGACCAGTAGCTCGTGGAGTGGATCCTTCCGGTAATGAGCATACAAAGTGCGGAGACCTAGTAGCTGTAGACCTGACGACTGCTTTACTGATTCAACTCGGAGTGACTCGATTAGCCCAATGGGGAGCACCTGGTATTTGACGGCAGACTCATGGCGGATAGAGCGCCTGGTAGTTGGCAACAGACCCGCGGTACTCGACAGGAGGAGTACCTCTGTAGGCTATTAGAGGGAGCCCCTGGTATTTGGTGGCAGACCCACAACGGACGGAGCGCCTGGTAGTTGGCAGCAGACCCGCAGTACTCGATAGGAGGAGTACCTCAGCAGTCCAAGGTTAATGAGATGTGTCTCGGTGTCGCGACAGGCCCACTGTACTCAATAGAGGAGGAGTTCTCTAGTAGTCATGGTTTCGATAATTCAAATCCCGGTTTGAGCTGAGTCAATTACCTTTGTGTTATTCTCATGATTGAGATGGGTTACTTGATAACTTAGGTATATGTATGGGCATATACCTAAGTAATGGTTATCCATTTAAATCATAATTTGTGGTTTATCCTTGTTGGATTTGTGAGACATTGGGGGTCTCGAGGTCCCTATTGAGTATAGTTATACTCACCCCTGCACGGGCTATGCCCGTACCTCATTGGGTTGGATGCAGACGACGGACAGCGCTGACAGCGGCCGAGAGTGCCAGGACTGGACGGTACCCAGAGGTGGACCTCCCGATGAGTCGGTACCTGGAGGATATGGATGGACGTGGAGCATTGAGGAGGCTATATGTACCTACCCTTCAGGTAGGATCCGTGGTGGACGATCCAGGAGCTTCTAGACACCTTCCAATTGTTTATCTTTTAGTTGTACATGTTTTGTCTTTTCCTTGTACTTTATAGTTGGGCTTTTATTTCTGGCCCCTTTACTTTTTATCACTACTTTTTTATACAGTTTTTACTTAGTTTTTTCTTCCTCTTGTACTTTGGTTGTGTGTGTTTACAATTTATAAAGGCAATGTCTTCCCAATTTTAGGGAATTACGTCTTTGGTGATAATCGCCAACCCCTGGTATAGCGACCCGGCCTTTTCTTACATTACTGTTACATCATTTAAAATATAAAAAACATAATAGTATTACACATAGAGGATCCAAAGGTTCATTGTCTTGGGAAAACTAGGACCACACATAACAAATACAATATCAAGCATAAACATTTGTTTAATTTCTTCTTCTCTAGCTTCTTATTGGAACTTTCCCTCTCCTTAGTACATGTAGCCACCGGAGGATATACATCAAAAAGAGGTGATATAGAAGCCCAGTAATAGGATAGATAAGAACAATATATCATGGGGTGAGCATAATCATAACATAGGCAAAAGATCATGAACATGAGAGGAGCATAAATAAAAGACTTGAAATGTGGCAATGCATAAAAATGAAACATCATGTCTTAGTGGTTAACTACCACACATACTTGTGAACCCAGCTAGCATCTTGTTCACACATCATTTCACATTTACTCATGAGATTCATCACTTTACCCAATGCATTGGAGCACTGTATAATTCCGGGTGCACCCGTCACTTTGAAACATTCATAATTGCGCTATATAATTTTGGGCGCACCCGTCACATAATAATATTATCATTATCATGCTTGCCAAATGGAAAATACATCAAAAGTGAACATAAATAAACCATGTTAAAGAATGGTTTTCATCTCATAATAATACATTCATAAGCTTTGGGTTCCCAAAAGAAAGAGGGAACAACATACTTGATACAAGAACCATCAACCATGAATGAGAGGTAAAAGTTGAGTTCTTAAAAGAAGAGTTCTTTTGGAAAACATTTGGATTGACATAAACTTCATTAGAAAACATTTATATCCCAGAAAAGGAAAGAAAATGATGAAAAAATGATCTTTAAGGAGTGACCATATCAAAAATGGAGTGAAAGAGGTATAACCTGAAGGATGAAAGTTGGGTTCAAGAATTTCCCCTTACCGTGTACCTGAATGCTTCCTTCTCTTTAATGTCCTATATAATAACATTATATTAATTAATTAGAAATTCAGAACCATGTGTACATTAATAGGGTTAATTCTGGTTTCTTTATGTCATATTATGTTCCTTTGGATGACTTATAGAGTTTAAAAACATTGTTCGGGGATGTTTGTTTTTATGGTTTTTCTTGGGTGGTTCACTTGTATTCTTAAATTGATGTTTGGGTAGAACATGAGTAAACATCCAGAAATGATATTACATGTCATTAATGATATTAAAGGATATTGAATTATTTTATAATGAATTATATTTGATACATGTGGATGAATCATTAGATAATAATTAAATGGTGATTATTTGGGTTAATTTGAGCGGTTTTTGGATCACAACGAACTTGTTTTAACTTTTCACTTAGTAATATGGCCATAGGTTATTTCCAGAAATTTAAATAGAACATAATACATATAAAATATTCTGTTTAAACAATAAAAATAGTTTCATGACCAGATCTGAAGGTATATATGGAAGAAGAAAGCACGTCGTTCTTAAAGGTGATAAATTAACACCTCACGAACAACGTTCTCTTCAATAAAATAAAAGGAAGATGGAAAGGGGTTTGGATGATATAATATCCCATTAGAATCATAAAATTACATTATATGTATAATAATGGAGTTAAAATACAATTTGGATGAAGATAGGTGGGGAGAGATCAAGAAATGAACTTGAACTTGAAAGGAAATTAAAGGA
Organism: Viscum album; assembly: GCA_963277665.1. NCBI lineage: Eukaryota > Viridiplantae > Streptophyta > Magnoliopsida > Santalales > Viscaceae > Viscum > Viscum album. The sequence continues at coordinate 1,661,211,739 of OY728136.1, read as the reverse complement.
GAATAGGGAGGGAAATTACCTCTAGAATCCTTCTCTTGAGAACCTCCTTAAGGGCCTAAGCTTGGTCTTTTGATGAGACCAGAAGATATTGTACATGGGGGAGGGGCTAGGGAAGGTTTTTGGGCAGAGTTTAGAGAAGTCTTGGAGCTTGATTGTTGTGAGGAAATGAGGGTGTGAAGGGTGGCTTTTATAGTGGAGGGGAGAGGGGTTTCCTTAATATAAAATTCATTAGTTTATTATTTCCCCACAAGACAAGGAATAGTGAGTCTTGAACAACCAAGAATATTAATTTTATAATGTAATCCCGAATCAAGTGGGATTACATCAGCAGAACATCACACATGACCCTATAATTAGCTTATTTAGCTTATTTTGTAAATTATGGTATTTCACTATTCATCAAAAATTCAAGTATCTCAGAAAAATCCCAAAAATTTACCCCAACCATTTTTCTAAGTTTAGAATCCAAAAATGAAGTCAATTTTTCAAAAATAATTTTCTAAATATTATTAATTTAATATTTAATTAAAATCATAATTTACTTAAAAAACAGTTTTTAAGATTAAAACTGATTTTATAGTGCTTTCGAAAATTATGTAGGGTCTTATAAAATTATCTAAAAACTATAATACATTGATTCAATAATTTATGAATACATTTTAGGGAAATAAATATTCTTTTAAATTAATTAATTAATTATAATTATTTATTTATGACTTACAAAATACCAAAATGTTTACTAAGGTCAAATTGTCACTTTCTAAGATGTCTAAATTTTATTTTATTATTCATAGGTAATTTTACTATTATGTTGGATGATTTAATATTCATAAGGGTAATATTACTATTCATAAGGGTATGTTACTATTCATAAGGTTAGGTCATTATTCACCAAAAATTATTTTTGTTTCATTAGACTCCAAAAATCATCTTGAACACAACCGTGTATGTCGGATTTTAGAAATTCAAAATATAGAAGTGACAAAATTATGTTTAAAGGTTACTTATCACTTAGTAGTTCATTATGTTGTGATTTCATGTTATAATATGACATAAATATAAGAAGGTAATTTCCATTGAAAAACTTTGGGTCGTTACATTCTTCCCCCCTTAAGAAATTTCGCCCCCGAAATTTCACTTTACACAAACAGGTGAGGGTACTTCTCCTTCATTGTCTCTTCTGGTTCCCAAGTTGCTTCCTCAAACTTATGGTTCCTCCACAACACTTTGACAAGATGGGTTTTCTTGTTGCGTATAACCTTATCTCTCCGATCTAGAATCTTTACTGGCTGCTCCTCATAGGAGAGATCATCTTCCAGCTGCACCACCTCTGAGTTTAGTACATGTGAGGGGTGTGGTATGTACTTCCTCAGTAGTGATACATGAAACACATCATGAACTTGAGCCATATTCGGTGGAAGTGCAAGACGATAGGCCACAGATCCTATGTGGTCAAGGATCTCAAAGGGGCCAATATACCTTGGGCTTAGCTTCCCTTTGTTCCCAAATCGCATGACTCTCTTCCATGGAGATATTCGAAGGAAGACTATCTCCAACTTCGAACTCCAAGTCCCTTCAACGGTTGTCAGCATAGCTCTTTTTCCTACTTTGAGAAGCTTTGATGTGTTTATGGATGACTTGAACCTTCTATTTCATCTCTTGAACAAGATCAGGCCAAAGTAGCTTTCTTTCTCCAACTTCATCCCAACAGGTTGGAGTTCTACGTCACTTCCCATAAAGAGCTTCATACGGAGCCATATGAATACTCGAGTGGAAGTTATTGTTGTATGAGAACTCAACTAATGGGAGATGCTGATCCCAACCACCTTTGAATTCAAGAGAGAAGGCTCTTAGCATATCTTCAAGAGTCTGAATAGTCCTTTCAGACTGGCCATCAGTTTGGGGGTGATAGGACGTGATGAAATTTAATTCAGTACTCAAATCATGTTGAAGGCTCCTCCAGAATTTAGATGTGAACCTTGGATCATGATCAGAGACAATTGAGAGTGGAACACCATGCAATCTCTCCACTTCATTCACATATATCTTTGAAATCTGTTCAATCGAGAGGTCTTCCTGAATAGCGATAAAATGGGCAGTCTTGGTGAGCCAGTCAACCACAACCCATATCGCATTATTTCCCTTTGATGTCTTCAGGAGACCTGTGACAAAGTCCATAGTAACATTTTCCCATTTCCACATGGGTATAGGCAATGGCTGCATCATACCCTTGGACTTTTTTCACTCAGATTTAACTTCCTGACATACCAAGCACCTTGATATATATTCCACAATCTCCTTCTTCATGTTATCCCACCAGAAGTGTTCTCAGAGATCACGATACATCTTGGTACTCCCAAGATGGATAGAGAAAGTTGAGCTATGTACATTATCCAATAGCTCCTTATTTATCCCAGGTGATGAAGGTACACAAAGCCGTGTTCCAAACCGAATCACACCATCATCGTCGATATGGAACTCTTGCAGCTTCCCTTCCTTTACTGCATTCACCCTATTTTGTATCTCCACATCATCCCTTTGTGCTTCCTTAACCTTCTCTTGGATGGATGGTTGCACAGTCATTTGGGAAAGGTAGGGTGTATCCCCTACCCTTATGATTTCCAAATCCATTCTTTGCATATCCAAGAAGATAGGGTCTTTCTCAATCCGCAACATGGATAGAGTAGCAGGTTCTTTTCTGCATAGAGAATCAGCTACCTTGTTCTCCCTTCCAGGATGATAGTGAATGGAGCAATCATAATCCTTGATTAGCTCTAACCATCTCCTTTGACGCATGTTGAGCTCCTTTTGTGTGAATATATACTTTAGGATCTTGTGGTCAGTGTATATGTCACACTTCTCTCCATAAAGGTAGTGCCGCCAGATTTTCAAGGCAAAAATCACGGCTGCCAGCTCTAGATCATGCGTCGGGTAGTTCTGCTCATGGATCTTCAAATGTCGTGAGGCGTAGGCTATCACATTATCATTTTTCATGAGTACACAACCCAATCCTTTCTTTGAAGCATCACTGTATATCACAAAACTTTCTCCACTTTTCGGTAGTGTGAGTACAGGTGCAGTGATCAGCCTTCTCTTTAGCTCCTTGAAGCTTCCCTCGCATTCTTCCGTCCAGATATACTTTACCCCTTTCCTTGTTAACTTAGTTAGCGGGATTGACAATCGTGAGAAGTTTCTCACAAAACATCGGTAATACCTAGCTAATCCAAGAAAACTATGGATTTCTGTGACACTAGAGGTCCTAGACCATTCCTCAATCGCCTTTTCCTTTGAAGGATCCACAGAAATTCCCTCACTTATGATCACATGTCCCAAGAACATGAGTTGATTCATCCAAAAGTCACACTTTCTGAACTTGCCGTACAAATTCTCCTTTCTCAATGTCGCCAACAGAAGTCTTAGATGTTCTTTATGTTCCTCCTTGCTCTTGGAGTAGATGAGAATATCGTTGATAAACACTACCACAAATTTGTTGAGGTAATGTCTAAATACTTTATTCATCAAATCCATGAATATTTTAGGGGCATTAGTAAGTCCAAAGGGAATCACCAAAAACTCATAGTTTCCATACCTTGTACGGAATGCAGTCTTCTGAATATCTTCCTTCTTCACCTTTACCTGATGATATCCAGAATGAAGATCCACCTTTGAGAAGTATTGAGATCCTCTTAACCGGTCGAAAAAGTCATCAATCCTTGGGAGAGGATAATTGTTCTTTATGGTGATATTGTTGAGTTCCCGATAATTGATACACAGCCGCATGGTTCCATCCTTCTTCTTCACAAAGAGCACTGGCGCACCCCAAGGTAATGCACTAGGGCGTATGAACCCTTTGTCCAGGTGCTCTTGCAACTGCTTCTTTAACTCCTCCAGTTCGATAGGATCCATCCTATAGGGACACTTTGAGATAGGAGTATCTCCGAGTATGAGTTCAATTGAGAACTCTACCTCACGATCCGGGGTAATTCCGGGTAACTCTTCAAGAAATACATCGTCGTATTCCCTCACGATGGGAATTTCCTCAAGGTTGGAACTTTCCTTCGAATCAACCATTTAGGAGAGGTATGCTTCTTCATAGGGAATCAACACCCACACCATTGAAGGATTTTTCAAAGGAGATTCATGATCTTCCTTGTATTTGTAAAGGAGCATGGGATGGTTTGGAATATGAAAAGATATTTCCTTTTCCCGATAGTTGATATGCGCTCTATATAACGAGAGCCAGTCTATTCCCATTATAGCATCGAATTCCACCAAGGGAAGTATTACGAGATTTACTGGAAGAATCTTACCACATACGCCAATAGGAGAAGAGTCAAACACTTGGGTTGTAATGATTGCACCACTTGGTGTTTTTACAGATATCTCTACTTCAAGGTTTCGGGGCTTTGATTCTATATTTCTAACAAACTTACAAGATATAAAGGAATGCGTAGAACCAGAATCAAATAAGACTTTTTCCATTATTGAGTGAATAGGAAGTGTACCTTGTACGACTTCATTATCATGATCCACCTTCGCATTAGTGATGGCATAATCCTTCCCTTGTTCCTTTGGCTTTGGTGGCTGTTGATGCTAATTACCCTCGAGAACTCAAGGTTTAGTGCACTGGTTTGCATAGTGTCCTAGCTCCTTATAGTTGTAGCATTGAACCATGAGTGGTTATCTCCTTTCATCAGCTACATTCTCCTTCCTTTTCGTGTCTTTTCAACACTCTTGAGAATGGTGACATTCTTTCCCACACTTGAAGCATTTCCCCGTCCCTTTGAGGCAGTTCCCATGGTGCAACTTCCCACATTCTTGGCATGTGGGTCGTTGATTTTTCTTCCCACCTTTATCATTAGATCCACCATCTTTAAACTCCATCTTTCTTTTCTTATCACCATAGCCATGGGACCATTCTCCAAACTCCATCTCCACTTTGAGAGCACACTGAACAAATTCTTCATAACTCCCAAAGTCTCGAATTTCAAGAGACTTTTTAAGGTGTGGTTTTAATCCACTAAAGAATATATCAATTTTTCTATCATTGTTGATAAAAAAACCCAAAGCATACCTTGCGAGCCTTGTGAAATTTTCTTCATAGGTTGTGAAAGATTCTCCTTCTTTTTTCTTGATTTATATGAATGATCTCTCCATCTTTGTGAGAAGAGTTCGTGGGAAATACTTATTAAGAAACATTATCTTAAAGTCTTCCCATTACATCTCTTCAATTTCCTCCCTTGGCCTGGTGTTCTTAATCAAAGCCTGCCATTGATTAGCTTCTCCATCTAGATGATAAACAACTAGAGTCACCTTCTCCTTCTCAGAATAGTGAAGCACAGAAAAGATATTCTCCATGGAGTTGACCCACTGTTCCGTAACTAGTGGATCGGAAGATCCACAAAACTTCGGTGGTTGTAGCCGCATAAAACATTCTATAGCCAGTTGCTCCCTATTTGGTGAAGGATAACATTCCCCATTATTATGGTTATTATTCATAACCTGAGATAATTGGGTAATAATCTCCATCAAGTTTTGACCTCCACCTCTCAAATCATTGGGGATGTCATTCGGGCAATCGTTGCATTGTCCCTCGCATGAGTTGTTGGCCTGATTTCTCCTGGTTCCCACCATTTTCTAAAATAGAAATGGTTGGAACAAAACATAAGTAAACAAGTCATGAATAACTTATTCATTTAAAAAATTATACCAAAAACATAACATATGGGAACCCTAAGTAAATATTCTTTTGTGAATATTTGAACTTAGTCTCATGCTGTAGGTTTTCCCTAGGGTTCACTAATCCTAATTCCCAAATTAACTAAACCTTGCCTCTGATACCAACTATAGAAACCCATCCTTTTATTATATTACTATTACATAATTTCAAAGATAAACAACATAATAGTATTACACATAGAGGATCCAAAGGTTTAGTGTCTTGGGAAAACTAGGACCACACATAACAAATAAAATATCAAGCATAAACATTTATTTAATTTCTTCTTCTCTAGCTTCTTATTGGAACTTGTCCTCTCCTTAGTACATGTATCCACCTGAGGATATACAGAAAAAAGGGGTGATCTAAAAGCCCAGTAATAGGATAGATAATAACAATATATCATGGGGTGAGCATAATCATAACATAGGCAAAAGATCATGAACATGAGAGGAGCATAAATAAAAGAATTGAAATGTGGCAATGCATAAAAATGAAACATCATGTCTTAGTGGTTAACTACCACACATACTTGTGAACCCAGCTAGAATATTTTTTACACATCATTTCACATTTACTCATGAGATTCATCACTTTATCCAATGCATTGGAGTGCTGTATAATTCCATGCGCACCCGTCACTTTGAAACATTCATAATTGCGATATATAATTTCGGGCGCACCCGTCACATCATAATATTATCATTATCATGATTGCCACATGGAACATACATAAAAAGTGAACATAAATAAACCATGGTAAGGAATGGGTTTAATCTCATAAGAATACATTCATAAGCTTTGGGTTCCCAAAAGAAAGAGGGAACAACATACTTGATAAAAGAACCATCAACCATGAATGAGAGATAAAAGTTGAGTTCTTAAAAGAAGAGTTCTTTTGGAAAACATTTGGATTAACATAAACTTCATTATAAAACATTTATATCCCAGAAAATGAAATACAATGATGAAAAAATGATCTTTATGTAGTGACCATATCAAAAATGTAGTGAAAGAGGTAGAACCTGAAGGATGAAAGTTGGGTTCGAGAATTTCCCCTTACCTTGTACCTTAATGTTTCTTTCTCTTTAATGTCCTGTATAATAACATTATATTCATTAATTAGAAATACATAACCATGTGTACATTAATAAGGTTAATTCTGGTTTCATTATGTCATATTATGTTCCTTTGGATGACTTATAGAGTTTAAAAACATTGTTCGGGGATGTTTGTTTTTATGGTTTTTCTTGGGTGGTTCACTTGTATTCTTAAATTGATGTTTGGGTAGAACATGAGTAAACATCCAGAAATGATATTACATTTCATTAATTATATTACATGAGATTGAATTTTTTTATAATAAATTATATTAGATACATGTGTATGAATCATTAGATAGGGATTAAATGATGATTATTTGGGTTAATTTGAGCGGTTTTTGGATCACAACGAACTTGTTTTAACTTTTAACTTAGTAATATGGCCATATGTTATTTTCAGAACTTAAAATAGAACATAATACATATAACATATTCTATTTCAACAATAAAAATATTTTCATGACCAAATCTGAAGGTAGAAATGGAAGAAGAAAGCACGCCGTTCTTGAAGGTGATAAATTAACACCTCACGAACAACATTCTCTTTAATAAAATAAAAGGAAGAGGGAAAGGGGGTTTTGATGATATAATATCCCATTATAATCATAAAATTACATTATATGTATAATAATGGAGTTACATTACAATTTGGATGAATATAGGTGGAGAGAGATCAAGAAATGAACTTGAACTTGAAAGGAAATTAAAGGAGAAGAGGGAGGGAAATTACCTCTAGAATCATCCTCTTGAGAACCTCCTTAAGGGCCTAAGATTGGTCTTTTGATGAGACCAGAAGCTCTTGGACATGGGGGAGGGGCTAGGTAAGGTTTTTGGGCATAGTTTAGAGAAGTCTTGGAGCTTGAGAGTTGTGAGTAAATGAGGGTGTGAAGGGTGGCTTTTATAGTGGAGGGGAGAGGGGTTTCCTTAATATAAAATTCATTAGTTTATTATTTCCCCACAAGACAAGGAATAGTGAGTCTTGAATGACCAATAATAGTAATTTTATAATGTAATCCCGAACCAAGTGGGATTACATCATCAGAACATCACACATGACCCTATAATTAGCTTATTTAGCTTATTTTGTAAATTACGGTATTTCACTATTCATCAAAAATTCAAGTATCTCAGAAATCTCCCAAAAATTTACCCCAACCATTTTTTGAAGAGTAGAATCTAAAAATGAAGTCCATTTTTTCAAAAATAATTTTCTAAATATTATTAATTTAATATTTAATTAAAATCATAATTTACTTAAAAAAACAGTTTTTAAGATTAAAACTGATTTTATAGTGCTTTCAAAAATTACGTAGGGTCTTATAAAATTATCTAAAAACTATAATAAATTGATTCAATAATTTATGAATAAATTTTAGGAAAATAAATATTCTTTTAAATTAATTAATTAATTATAATTAATTATTTATGACTTACAAAATACCAAAACGTTTACTAAGGTCAAATTGTCACTTTCTAAGATGTCTAAATTTTATTTTATTATTCATAGGTAATGTTACTATTATGTTGGATGATTTACTATGAATAAGGGTCATATTACTATTCAAAAGGGTATGTTACTATTCATAAGGGTAGGTCACTATTCACCAGAAATTATTTTTGTTTCATTAGACTCCAAAAATCATCTTGAACACAACCGTGTATGTCGGATTTTAGAAATTCAAAACATAGAAGTGAAAAACTTATGTTTAAAGGTAACTTATCACTTAGTAGTTCATTATGTTGTGATTTCATGTTATTTTATGACATAAATATAAGAAGGGAATTTCCATTTAAAAACTTTGGGTCGTTACACCTGGACTATGGAAGGAGGGCTTGGGGTAGTCATGATACGGGCCCTGGGGGACGGGTCGTGACAATCTCCACTGAACTGGTATTCCTCATCTTGATTGCACCAAAGTCACTAGGTAGATAAGTCAAGAAATACTCATGATGCGGAGTGACATGGTACGATGTTTTAGTATCGACCACTCATTTTGTGTCTTGGCTTGATGTATATGACATCATGCTTCTTCATATTTGGAGCAAAGCATGGTTTCTTTGGAGACTGTCACGTTCGCGTCTCCATTTCTTCTTTAACGGTTCCTACTTTGACCCATTTCTTGTAGCAACATTTGGCAGTTCTTCTTTATGTGGATCATCATGCCGCAATGATAGCATTTGTATGATGGTCTCCTCCCATCTATAGACCTACTCTGGCTTTGGCATCCATTTCCAACCCCTCGACCACCTCCCATGGATGGTTCCTCCATTAAATTCCAATTCTGTAAAAATTGAGGCAGAATCTAGAAAAATGGAGCACATTGTTGTGTCCGTAACAATCGAAAATGCTGGAATCGACTCCTGGATCGTCGAAATCGGACATCGATTGATCAAGATAACCAAAATAGTGTCAATGACTAAGATCAACTGATTACGTGACGATGATGTGGCATGCCGGAGCAGCTACCGAAAACTCATCAGAAATGCTGTCGATGCTGGAACAATGCCTTCTTCTCCAAGAATGGGGTACCGCAGCACTCGAAATTTGACCAAATTTTGACCGGGCCTAAGAAGCTCATTTTGGATTCATTTCTGACGTCGTTTGCGCTGTTGGAATCGTCTTGACATGAACTTTCAGAATCTGCCTTCAAAACATGATTTTGGGAAAGTTATATTTTCCGGTCACCAGAAAATTTTCACTGCTCGTCACTATTTCATCATAACCTCCTCTAATACCACTTGTTGTGATGGTGATCACGAATATAGAAGAATGGAGATAGAAACTAATCTTTATTTCACCATGAATAAAGCTTACAAAACTCTCTCACTACACCTCTATCTCTCTCTATCATTGAGATATCAAGGCTCTAACAATGGATATAAGAGCTCTCTTGGATTGTATAATCTACTGGAACTCACCTTGAACCTCTTTAAATAGCCATGGTGGGAGGTGTCATGTTTGACACAACTCCCACCGATCTCCCACCTACCTTAAACATTTCTCATGGATGTCACCTACCATGGTGGGTGGGTGGACTTAGAACCATTGGTATCAATGCATTCCTAAATCTATAACCAACCTAAATCTATAACCAACATAAATCTCCTCTAAACTAGCATCACTATTGGAACTCCCTTATGGCCTCTAATACCATAGTAAATCTAGTCTGTCCGTCTAATCAGGACTAGATATTAACTATCTCACATCCCTCACTAAGAGGTCTAGGATCCTCATGATGGTTATAATGGGATGGGAGGTGAAGTAGACTTTGCACACAACATATCAACTGAAAATCAACATAAGTCACATATATATTCTCAACCCACCTTCCTACACTTATGAATCCCCTTTTTAAAATCAAACAATCTCAACAAAACCTGGAGAGAGAGATTCTATAGAGCGTGCACACTTTTTTATGAAAATCCATTTCAAGGTACTGATCGGGCCTTAACCATTCATGTAACTGTGAAAGCTACAAGACTTAAACATGAAATAGGACATCCCAAAACTCCACTACAAATTACATAACAGGCATACAGAAAGAAACAACACCTTCATCTGCTTATTTAGCTGAAGACGCGGCTCCAGTTAGTGAGACCGGGCGCCACCTCCACCCGCCGTCGCGGTTTCAGTCCAGTTGTTGTCGATGGTGGCATTTGATGTCATCATTTCGCAGACGGTTTCACATTGGCTATGGAAATTGCGGTAGTAGTACTCGTGGTCGTAGTCGTAGTAGCCCCAAATGTTGTAGCACTGCTCCTCGGGGCAGAGTGGAAGCCCTTCTTCTTTCCCGCATTTCAGCCACTGGGCTGATGCGCCCAAGAAGCACAGGGCAAGGTAGAAGGCCAACAGCTTCACCATCTCTAGGTTGCTTGGGGATGGTGGGGGGATTCAGGGTCCAAACTGCAATAAAACATTTACCATGGACTTCTTTATAAATTCAACTAACCTGCGGGACCTGGTTGTCAGCTTTGGGAACCACAATCTCTTCATAGCCACTCGTTATTGTCACCTTTAGTAACCTTTGATGGTAACCGTGCAAAAAAGGGGGGGATGACAACGGGGGACCAAAAGTACCCCCTAATACCAAACAAGGACCATGGCCAGTTATGTGAACAGTGAAAAAACACTATTCATATAACTATGGAAGGTCCTTCTCTGGTATTAGGGGGGACTTTTGGTCCCCAATTGTCATTCCCCCAAAAAAACAGTGGGTTGATGGACAATTTTGTCCTTCCACATGGATTCGTCCAGCTGGATGCAATCATTCAAAAATATATATATATAATTATTAATTATTTCCTACTTTCCAAAAACTAACCAATTTAAATTACTTAAAAGAATAATAAATTCCTTAAACCTATAAAAATGTTTCTTCATATTTAAAAATAAGTAATAATTTTTTATGATTTTCAAAAATATATTGAAAAAAAATAAATAATGTTTAACTCCATTCATGAAAATAGAAAATATTTAAATTAAAAAATTACCAGATTTTAAATCATTATGAAAATTTATAAATTTGTCATCTCAATTACAATTAAACATTAAATTTTGACTGCTTTAAAAAAATTGTATTTTTATTTCACAATCAATGGAAATTTAATTTTTTTTAAAATAAAATTTTAAATCACTTAAAAATAATAAATTTATTATCACTGTAAAAAATATTTTTTACATTCATAATTGAGTTCACTTTAAAAAATAATTTGTATATGTGTACTAAAAAAATATAACAGAACTCAAAATACCAAAAAAATTACTTTAAAAAATGACAACTTTCAAATCATTTAAAAATTATCAACACTCAAAATCAACTTTATTAGCCTAAAAACACTCATTGTCATGGCTGATAAAATTCAGTAGCTTCTATCTCCACTATTTCTAGTGCTAATAAAACTTGTGTGTGCTACATGAATATCATATTGTACCACCCAAATTAATAAAAGAAAGTAAATTACAAATAAATTTATATCATGATAAACTATAATTACAAAAAAAATAGATTGCAAACATTTCAATGCATTACAATTACATTGATAGAAATTCTAACCCAACTCAAAAACAATTCAACATGTAGGAGACCGGGTTCGTTTGTATTCTGTTGTACCCTTAAGACCTCCTCCTAATAGAGTCATATCACGCTACCAATTATCAAACATAAAACCCCCAACTCGAAAGAAGCGTGTACTTATAATAAACAAAAAATACCTATTTTAGTAATACTATATAAAACATAAATATGATCCAACAATGTATAAATGAAAAAATATATAAAAACAACAACATGAATAGTAAAACATAATACATAAATAAAACATATTACAGAGGAACACAGTACTCACTGCATGTTTACTCTGTTTTGAGTACATGACACACTTTCAATCATATCACCTATATTGTATATCAAATTGATGCGCGTTAAATTCTCATATGTTAAATGAATTATCAATAATTTATTATTCAATCAAAAAGGGAATTTCCCAGGTGTGTTCTTTTCAAACCCTCCACACCAGGAAACCCAGTGTACTTTTGTTAAATGAATTATCAATCTTTAACCTGAAGTATAAAGAATATTTTGAGCATGTTTGCTCAATTTTTGGACATGTGATGCACGTTTTGAACTTAATTGTTTATTTTAAATGAAAACACGGAATTTTAGTCCTAACAACCACACTTTGTGCCAGAGTGACAAATAATTAATTTCTACACGCCAAAAATGAATCACAGAACGTTATCCTAAAATATCAAGACAGTATTTGTGTATTTGCTCGGTTTTGAGTATTCAATGAGCATTTTGAACTAAAATATCAATTTTAAATTAAAAACATGTAGCTTTAGTCATACTGGTCACACAATGTGTCGGATTAATGTGATGTCACATTTTACACACCATAAATAAATTATCAATCTTTGTCTTAAATTATCAAAACAATCTGAGCATGTTTTCTAGATTTTGAGTATGTGACGCGCATTTTGAACTAAAATATTACTTTTAAATGAAAACACACACTTTTAGTCATTACGAAACACCATATGTTAGATTGATGTGTGGTTAATTCCTACTTGTCATAAATGAATCATGAATAATTTTCTGAAAGCATCAAGACAATCTAAGAGTGTTTTATCGATTTTGAGTATGTGTTGTATGTTTTGAACTAAAATATCACTTTTAAACAAAAAACATGAACTCTTAATCGTATTGACAACACCGTGTGTCAGATCAATGTGAGGTTAATTCCTACAAGTCCCGAATGAATTATCGATCTTTTTTTAGAAAATAAAGACAATTTGAGTGAGTTTGTTTACTTTTGAGCATATGACCCGAATTTTGAAATAAAATGATAATTTAAAATGAAAATACACACTTCCAGTCACAACATCCACACCGTATATTCAATTAACATACAATTAATTCTGACATGCCACAAATGAATCAAAAATAGTTTTCATAAAGTATTACGACAATTTGAATGTGTTTTCTTAGTTTTGAGTATGTGACATCCATTTTGAATTAAATATCACTTTTAAACTGAAAACATACACTTTTAGTCATACCGGTCACACCATGTGTCAAATTGATGTTAAGTTAATCCCTAACAAAATGATTGGTAATTAATTTGTGTCATTTGAATTAAATGTCACATTTAAACTGAAAACATACACTTTTAGTCATACCGTTCACACCGTGTGTCAAATTGATGTGATGTTAATCCCTAAATGGCACAAATGAATTACCAATATTTTTGTTAGTGTATTGAGACAACCTAAGTGATTTTGTTTGGTTTTGAGCATGTGATGCGTATTTTGAACTAAAATGTCAATTTAAACTTAAAACAAGCAGTTTCAGTCATACCAGCCACACCGTGTGTCTAATTGACGTGAGATTAATTCTCACACGTCAAAAATAAATTACAGATATTTTTTCTAAAGTATTAAGACAAACTGAGTGTGTTTTCTTGGTTTTGAGTATGTGACTTGTGTTGTGAACTAAAATGTCACTTTTAAATGAAAATATGAGCTTTCAATTATACCAACCACACAGTGTGAAAGATTGATGCGAGATAAATTTCTACGCAAAAAAAAATGAATCATAGATCGTTTTCTTAAAGTATCAAGACAATTTAAACGTGTTTTCATGGTTTTGAGTATGTGACACATATTTTTAACTAAAATATCACTTTTAAACTGAAAACATGCGCTTTTATTTATATCAGTCAATCGTGTGTCAAATTGATGTGAGGTCAATTAATACACACAAAAAATAATTATCAATATTTATCCTAAAGTATCAAGACAATTCGAGTGTGTTTACTTGATTTTGAGTACGTGACACATGTTTTGAACTAAAATATCACTTTTAAATGAAAACACACACTTCCATCCATAACAGATAGACCATGTGCATTAATACAAATTTGGGTTTATCCAACACTAAAAAAAACGATGATAAAGAGAGGACTTTATCAGTGCTAAAAAAAGCGCCAATAAAGGGGCTCTTTATAAGAGGTGTTAAAGAAAGCCCTTATTTATCGGTGCTAATAAAAAAGTGTTGATAAAGGGGGTTTTATCAGCGCTAGTAAAAAAACATTGATAAATGAGAGGTCTTTATCAATTCCTTTTTACTAGCGTTGATAAAGGCCCCAATTTATCAATTTTTGTTACCATTGATAAAAGTTATATTTCATAAAAACAATTACTTGTCATTAAAAATAATATATTAGTATATAAATATATTGACATTGATATAAATATAATATATTTTATTAAATATGATTTAGATAAGGCTAAATACACATTTACACTTAATATATAAGATATTTACTAAAAATTGACTTATCAAATAATTAAAAAATATTATTAATCAATAATTTGCTAATTATTATCGAGTAATAGTCATTTAATAACAACTGGATGACATAAAAGTTAAATGAATTAATGAGCGGTTTAAGATAAGTTAAAAACATAACTTGAACCTCAAACAACCATAACTTTTGATCCAGATGTTCGTTTTAGCTCCACTACATATCAAATCAAATCTTGTAAAGAGATCTACACCGTTTTGGCTAGAGGAGGCCTCAATAATTGTTTTTGAAGGTCAAAAATGGTTAAGAAGACCTACAAAATTGAGTTTTTAGTTGGAATACCCTAATTTTTTATTATTCAATACTAATTCAACTCCGTTTAAGAGAGTAATTTTATCCTTTTTCAGTGGAGACTGAATTTATTCCCAAGTCTTACATTCATATAGATATTATGGTTTTGAAATTTTATTGATTTTCATAATGTAGTTTTATTTATAATTAAATATGTGCATATTTTCTTATATTTACTTATAATAAATCAATTGTGTAAATACATATTTAAATAAAAATGTATTTTTTAATATATAAACCAAATGGAAATAAATATTTATTATTCATTTTATTTAAAGTAAAAAATTAGCCATTTTATTTACCATATAAAAATGAATTAATATTTTTGTATACACATATATAAGTAATGTTTATATATAAACATGTGCGTGTCAATAAAAAAAATATTCATATGCATATTCTAATATATGTAAATAAATACATATATATGTAAATATTTGTATGTGTATGTGAGAAATATAAATGTGTACATGTGTATCTAAATATGTGTGTATGTGTACGTGCATCAATATTGTGTATATAGATTATATATAAAATTATTTTTATAGATATATCATTATCATTAAATCTAGTATATAAATGTATTTACAATAAATATTTATAAAATACATTATAAAATTTTATATCCAAATACACAATTACATACAAATATGTATAAATATATATGTAAATATATAGACATATAAATATATATGTCATCTAAAATTTATATCTCAATATATTGACATATTTTAATAATTCATTTAAAAATATTTATATAAATCATATGAAATTAATTATTATCCATTTTATTTAAAACAATATCTAACCATTTTTTATACATTATAAAAATATAAGAATATATATATATACTTATACAAATGTATATAGAATGTTTATATATGTGTGTGTGTGTGTTAATAAACATATATTTATATTTATATTTACATTATAATGTTAATAAATGAATATTAATATAAAATATATTTAAATAAATATAAGTGTGCATATACATACACACACACACATATATATATTTATCACACACTTCAAAATATATATGAATAAATAAAAATATTGTAAAATATAAAACAAAACATGATTGACGGAGTGGTAAAGGGCATTGAAACGCTAAAGGGATGTCACAGGATCAAGTCCCAGCATGAGAAGGTATTTGGGGGAGCCATTATAGCACTGAGGAAGGGTGGGGTGTTCATGAGAACTGATCGGGGGTTGGGGGGGGGGGTGTGATGGTAGGATGGGGAGGGGAAAGTGTTGAGAAAGGGGGTCGCGAGTTCTGAGAAAGGGGGTGTTGGGGTGCATGATTTTATTTCAAATTTTTTATCAGTGCTAACAAAACGCTAATAAAGGTCGGCTTTTAACATCGCTCGTAATATCAGCACTTTTTAAGCACTGATAAAACCCTTTTTTAATGATGTTAATGGCCAGATCTGCAGTAGTGGTATCAGATTGATGTGTGGTTAATTCCTCCATATCACAAATGAATCATAGATTATTTTCCCAAAGTATCATGGCAATTTGAGTGTGTTTTCTTGGTTTTAAGTAAGTGACAGTTTTTTTGAACTAGTGTCACTTTTAACATGAAAAAATGAACTTTCACAAGGTGGATAATCTTACTTTTAGAAGGTGGATACTCTTACTCCATAACTTTTACCTATGAATTTAGTATATATGGACATGTCTACTTAATGAGTTATAAGATTAATTCCTTTGATAAATTTAAGGAATACAAGAATGAGGTAGATGATTAGATTGGTATGAAGATAGAAAAACTATAATTAGATCGAAATAGGAGTATCTTAACCAGGAGTTCATCGGTTATCTAAAATCATTTAGGATACTATCATAACTCACTCCTCCTTATGCACCATAGTGTAATTATGTCCGTGAAAGGTGGAACTGCACCTTATTGGACATGGTGAGATCGACGATGATTCATGTAAGACTTTTATTATCTTTTTGGAGGTACGCATTACAAACTGTACCATACTTACTAAATCAAGTTCAAACAAAAGAGAAAAGAAAATTTTCATATGATTTATAGCATGAAAACAAATATGTTTTGACACATACTCATGTATGGGGATGTGAGGTATTTATTAAGGCTAATCCTGGAAATAAACTAGTGTTGTAGTATGTTGGGCAGTGGAAAAAAACCAGTAGTGCAATCAAGCCAAACAACAACAAATTAAACAAGAACCGACTTGGAGATGTGATTTCGATAATGAAAGATTCAAAATAGAATTGAAAAATGCAGAAAAGTAAAGGGACACAAGGATTTAACGTGCTTCGGCCCCTTAGGGGACCTACTGCACGACAAGAACACCACACACATGGACACCTTTATTAATTGATCAAAAACAGAACCAGATTACAAGGGCAGCGAATACAGAAGGTTCAACAATCAACATACAGCAAGAAAACCATGAAAAAATCACAAGCAAGAAATCAGATTTGGGTTAGAAAACACTTACAATTCCAGACAAACATTCGGTCGTCCGATCTTTTTGAGTAGAGCCTCGTCACTGATGTTGATCCTCTTTTTCAAACCAAAACATCGTCGCGCAGCAAGTCAAAATCAAGAAAATTGACCCTCTTTAGTGCAGCAACTCTTCGGTTCTTAAGAGACCCTTGATGAAAAATAGGTCTGACGCCACGCAGGTCTGATGCGAAGCAGGTCTTCCGCAAGAATCTCATGGATCTCGACTCGTTGGGGTCGGTGGTCACTAGATTTGAACTCTCACGGGCAGCAATCGCGGATCTGGAGAGAAAACCGCCAAAACTGGAAATAGTCTTCCGATGAGGATGATGACAACGCAAGCCACAATCTGAAATCTCAAAACACCAAGCTCGAATGGAAGAGTAACTGAGGACGAGGTGATTCTAGGAATCGTTCCACACAGCACACGAAGAAGAATCTGATTTCTGCGGATATGATATGTCTCGAAGCCAGCGATCGTAGGGGTGATGAAACCCCCTGCCAGCCCTAAACTAATCCGTAACAACACACCCAATCACACGCTGCCATAGAATCAACCCAAAACCGAATTCCAAACCCACATAACCAAACAAGAAATGGATAAACAGATGAGATGGCAAGGACGACAGCCACAATGGACAGCCAGTATTAAGGGAGAAAAGGGAAAACAAAGATTTCCAACATGGCAACCGTAATGTGTAACGACTCAAACCAAAATGAGCAAATAATAAAAAACTAATGCATGAATTTAAACAAAATTAAATGGTATAAAATAAATGGAAATTTTAATATGATAATAAAAAAATGGAATACCTAATTTTCACAAATCTCCACCATTTTCATTTAAAACTTGGCAATGTTCTTGCACCTAACCTATCAATTGAATCGGGAGGTCATGCTAAACAACCTAAGCAAAACAAAAAACGATAATAAACAATGATAGTCAAACTATTCACTACTTATGTCTAACATGTGTCTCAATACGACACACATTTGACCTCATCAATTCAATCCAAGCCAGTACATAAACATGCTTAGAAATAAACTCTCTAAACATAAACAAAATGCATACCTGCACTTACCTGAGCCGACTGTTGAGATCATGCCATTAAGGAAGTCCCATACTGCAAACCGGTACCTTCACACAAGCAGAAAACACAATAGTACCAATCCTCAAAGTATAACATCAATACAAAGTATGAACATAAACTCAACAGTTTATATGCAAGAAGTAGTAGCAAAGAAAACAGCTCATGCAAATGAAAGAAAACAAGCAAACATAGCACAAGACTCAGAGCAAGCAAATCACTCACTCCACCTAGATATACGACAGACCCAGAAGACTCTCCACCTAAGGAGAAGACACCGCCTAGAACCGTGTAATAGGGGAAGACACCTTCTAACCTCAACTGTTGTAAAACCCATACATCCCTAATCCTAGAGCCAACTCGTAACCACGAGGAAACACACCCAAAAAGCAAGGGAAGCCCGTTACCAACCTAAGGAAAAACCATCCTAATCTAGCCCAATGCGACATCAAACACCTAATTCCCAGGTACCCATCTAATGTCGATAAATAGATACCAGCAACACCCCATCATGAAGTCTGGTAATCATCCAGACACCTCCCATGATTTTCTTCTCTTTAACCACTACCCAATGCTACACTGTCCTCACACCAGGTTACCTTCCAAGAGGCCTAACACACCTAGGACACAAAGAAGGAAACAAACCTAAAGTTGGACCCACAACTCTGCCCCCCTGCAGCACACTAGACACACTACAGAACGACGACATCATCGAAACTAGGCTCAAAAACATTAGATTGAGCCCCATCACCCCTTGAACCATTATTTTCAGTACAATCCCTTTTAAAGTGTCCTGGTTTCCCACACTGATAGCACTTCAGTGTCCTAAACTGACCTGCACATTTCTTTTTACCCTTATCATTGCTCTTCCCTTGTCCACTATCATTTGTTCTACCCATAGCATTAAGCCCCTCTCCCACTAATCCTAACCCATTCTTTGACTGCAATTCTTTTGAAATAAGAGCAGACTTAACCTCTTCCAAAGTCAGCAAGTCCCTACCATACATCATAGTCTCTACCAAAGAACTATAACTGCTGTCAAGAGAAATTAAGAGAATCATTGCCTCATCCTCGTCATCGACCGCTACATTTATATTGGAAAGATCTAGCATGATTTTATTAAACTCGTCGAGATTTGATTTGATAAAACTGCCAGGTTTCATCTTAAAAGTAAACATGCAATGTTTTTTATACATTCTATCAACTAATGAAGCTGTCATATATAATTTCTCTAATTTCAACCAAATGCCAGCAGCAGTGGGATCGAAGGCAACTTCTTTAAGGGCCTTATCTCCTAGGGAAAACAAAAGGGAGCTATGGGACTTAACAAGCACATCAAGGGGAACCTCTTGGTATTCTACTATGGTCTGGCCAGTTTGATTAACAGTCGTAATGGGTTTCTTGGGCCCACATAGGGCATCAATTAACCTTTCTGTATGAGCATGGCTCTCATTTTAATTCTCCGCAAATTTAAATTGTTGTCTCCATCGAATTTCTCAATTTTGTATCGCATTGTAGACATGTTTATCCAGATGAGTGGATGTCGAGTGGTTGGGGACAACATTAGGCGTATGCCCCCAAGAACCGACCAATCTCACTGGGTAAAAGTGTACTATGAGATAAGAAAATCAGAGGAGTTCAATGAATACAATGGTTTCTTTTAACAAATAGAAATCAATTTAAACAAGCAGAATTAAAAAGAAATACAAATGCAAATAAAATGCAAGAAAACCCCAAATTAATAAATTGTACACAGACTGCAATAAACTCCAACCAGAATACAACAAGACAGATTAATAGAACTACAAGTAGGGGTAGCTAACTGGAAACAACAATTGTAACAAGGCTATAAATAGAATGCAGTAATGCAAAATAGTTCTAAAGAAACTAAAATCCGAAGGGAAAGCAAGTAGATTATTGAAATCAAACAACACAACAGCCAAGAAGGCTCTGATACCACTTGTTGCGGTATGTTGGGTAGCAGAACAAAAAAACCAGCGGTGCAATCAAGCCAAACAACCACAAATTAAACAAGGACCGACATGGAGCTGTGATTTTGATAATGAAAGATTCAAAACAAAATCGAAGAATACAGAAAAAGTAAAGGGACACAAGGATTTAATGTGCTTCGACCCCTTAGGGGACCTGATGCATGGAAAGAAACCACACCCACACACACCTTTATTAATTTCTCAAAAATAGAACCATATTACAAGGGCAACAACAAACAATGAATATAGAAGGTTCAAAAATCAATATGCAGCAAGAAAACCATGAAAAAACCGCAATCAAGAAATCAGATATGGGTTAGAAAACACTTACAACGCCAGAAAAACATCTGGTCGTCCATATCTCTTTGAGAATAGCCTCGTCATTGATGTTGATCCTCATCTTCGAACCAAAACCTCGTTGTGCAGCAAGTCAACGTCAAGAAAATTGACCCACTTCAGTGCAGCAGCTCTTTGGTGCTTAAGAGACCCTCAATGCGAAATAGGTCTGACGCCAAGCAGGTCCGATGTGAAGTAGGTCTTCTACAAGAATCTCACGGATCTCGACTTGTCGGGGTCGGTGGTCACCAGATTTGAACTCTCACAACCAGCAACTGCGGATCTGGAGAGGAAACCACTAGAACTGGAAACAGTCTTCCGATGAGGATGATGAAAACGCAAGCCAAGATCTGAAATCTCAAATCACCAAGCTCAAATGGAATAGGAACCGAGGATGAGGCGATTCCAAGAATTGTTCCACAAAACACACGAAGAAGAATCTGATTTCTGCGGATATGATATGTCTTGAAGTCAATAGCCATAGGAGTGATGAAACCCCCTGCCAGCCCTAAACTGATCGGTAACAGCACACCCAATCTTACACTTCCACTGAATCAACCCAAAACCGAATGCCAAACCCTCATAACCAAACAGGAAATGGATGAATGGATGAGATGGCAAGGACAACAACCACAATGGACGATCGAGATTAAGGGAGCAAAGGGAAAACAAATATTACCAATGTGGAAACCGTAATGTGTAGCGGATCAAACCAAAATGAGAAAAAAAACTAATGCATGAATTTAAACAAAATTAAATGGTAGAAAATAAATGGAAATTTTAAAATGAAAATCAAAAAAATGGAATACCTAATTTTTACAACTAGTATCACAAGGCATGGAGTGAATCTTTATAGGATATTACAAAGAAACCAATGAATATTATCTATACAACCCATTTGATAAAAAGGTTATTGCCAACAGACATTCCACCTTTTTTAAAAGGGATCACATCTCTAAAAGAGATAATGAGAGAAAGATAGACTTCAATGAAGTTGAAGCTCAAGATATACAAGATTTTACACTGTAATAGATTCCATGAGCCTCAATGGAAGACGTTATTCTAGAGACACAAGTACTGTGTAGGACCACTAGAGTGGTTAGAGAACCAGAAAGATATGATTTTATAGTAACTGAGTCAGGTGACACATTATTAGTTGAAGATAATGAACCTTTATCCTACAAGAAATCAGTAAAAAAATCAAAAGTATCAAAGTGGTAAGAAGCCATGAATTCTGAAATGGATTTCATATACTAGAACCAAGTATGAGTTTTGGTAGATCCTCCAGTTGATATAAAACTTGTTGGGTGAACATGGGTATTCAAGAAGAAATTGGACATGGATAGTAAATTGCATACTTATAAAGCATGACTGGCTGCTAAATGGTTTAGGAAACATCAAGGCCTAGATTATGAAGAAACCTTTTCACCATTCATTACACTGAAATACATTAAAATTATACTCACCACAACAACTTTCCATGATTATGAGATTTTAAAAACAGACATAAAATTATATTTCCTTAATGTAAAACTTGTAGAAGATGTCTATATTACAATACTGTAAGGGTTCATACATTGACAAGGTATTTAAGAGTTTTAATATGAAATAATCCAAGAGGGGATTTTTTTCTAACATCACATGGTAGATATCTTCCCAAGAAACCACATCCTCGGACATAAGAGGAGAGAGATAGATAGATAATAAGCAGAATCCTTCATGCACACCTGTTGAGGGTGTGTGAAAAAAGGAAATTATTTTTATTTCCTAATGAAATGTAGTGGCTGAACAGGATCATCTATCTTGAGGAGATTTCATAGCCAAACACTAACTATTTCTAAATCACTTTTTTTTATTTTTTTTATTTTTATATTTATATAAGCAATGAAAACATGAGGGTTGTTAATATAAAATGAAATATTAAAAGTAAATATGCAGATGCAATGAAAACATAATAAATGTAGATAGAATGAAGTTAGTGAGAAATGAAATCATCCTAAGAGAATTACTTTGATTAAACCTTCATTGTCTTATTATTAATCCCATAATTACTTAATAGACACACTCCATCATATGTATGAACATACTCTTCTACCTTGATTGTGAATATAATATACACCCATCATTTTCACCACACAACCACCTTCTTAATCTAGGGAGAATATTGTAGAAAGAATAAGCAAAACCTCATGTGACAAGTGGATACCTAAAAGCACCTTTCCCACCTAAGATCACCCTTGGGATAACTCTAAGTAAATATGAAAAATTAAGCATAAAATCTCAAATACTTTGGTTAATCACTAGATTACTCCTCCAAGAGATTACTCGGGTTAGATACTCATGATTATGAGCATAAGAGTTCATAGTGAAGATTGATTGGGATAAAAATGGGAGAGAGAGACACATTAAGAGAGAAACTGAGAACACTTTTATTAAAAGTTGCAATGCACTTATAGAATGAAAAGACAAGAAAACAAAAAACAAAACCACACCATAACCTCTACTAGATCTTTAGTGTATTGGTCAATCCCCTTTAAAGAAAATGGAGATATAAATTTATAACCAAGGGGGTGACTCGTTTTTACTCTCAAATGTTACTATGAAAGTTTTCATGTGGTAGAACAATTAAATGGCATAGCTTGAATTTTTCTTCTTCTTTAAAGTTGTTTGCCTATATCTTTCACATGAACCCTAAAAATTTCATGATATTTTAACTCTTATATTCAATTTTATGATAGTTTTACAAGAGAATACAATTATGGCCAAGAGACTGTTCAAATTCCAATGTTCTGGTTTCCTATGCATTAATGACCCTGAAAGCACCATAATCATTAGTGAATGAATTTATGAAAAATCTTACTTGGCATGTTCTCAATATCCATGTGAAATTTTAGCCCAATTTGTTTGTTACTTTATGAGATATTTCCCTATATTTGAAAGTAGATAGATTTTTGCATAGATTTCCAGGCTCCAATTGTGATCTTTTTTGGACCTCTTATAATTTGATTCAACTTTGGGTCTAGTTGAATTAAATGAATCTCATAAATTAATTAATCCTAAAAAAGGAATTTCACAATTTGGATTAGTTTAGAAATTTTTTTGGACAAAATATAAAACTGATTTAAAACACTTAAAATTCCAAAAATTAAACTATTTTCACAATTAAGCTCAAATCATTCAAAAAACACAGAAATTTGCTAATTACCCATAAAATATCAAATTTTGGGATTTAAAGTATTGAAATTAAAATTAAAATTATTGAAAACGTTGGATCTGTTAATCTCTCCCCACTTAAACATTTCACTCCTAGGCAATTCAATTAATTCTAATAAGATAAGGGATTATCCTGCCTTGGTTCAAACACAAAAATGAGAAAAGAAGAGAAAAAATATTAATTAATATTCATAATTAAGTTCACTTTAAAAACTAATTTGTATATGTGTACTAAAAAAAATCTAACATAACTCCTGAAAATACAAAAAAAAATTACTTTAAAAAATGACAACTTTCAAATCATTTAAAAATTATCAGCATGAAAAATAGGCTTTATTAGCCTAAAAAATACTCATATTGTAAAAAAACAGGATTTATTAGCCTAAAAAAACACTCATATTGTCATTGGTGATAAAATTCAATAGATTTTATGGGCACAATTTAGTGGTGATAAAAGTTGTCAACTAATGCATTGTGGTGCTACATGAATATCATATTGTACCACCCAAATTAATAAAAGAAATTAAATTACAAATAAATTTATATCATGATAAACTATAATTACACAGAAAAAATTGCAAACATTTCAATGCATTACAATTGCATTGATATAAATTCTAACCCAACTCAAAAACAATTCAACATGTAGGAGACCGAGTTAGTTTGTATTCCGCTATACCCTTAAGACCTCCTTCCAATAGAGTCTGGTCATCTGAATGACCCGAATGTCTTAGATTTTAATTTATTATGGATAATCCCCTTTTAAGGGTTGAGGGAGAACCCTTATATAGCCCGTAGACTGTGGCACGAGCCCCATACATGACCCAGAGGTCTAGAGGCACAAGACTCAATACATGACCCGAACCCCTGACCTTGACCCTTGGAACTTCCCCTCCCCAGCTCGAAAGAAGGGTGTACTTATAATAAAAAAATGCTTATTTTAGTAATACTATATAAAACATAAATATGATACAATAATGCATGAAATAAAAAAAAAATATAAAAACAACAACATGAATAGTAAAACATAATACATAAATAAAACATATTACAGAGGAATACTATACTCACAACATGGTTACTCCATTTTGAGTACGTGACACACTTTCAATCATATCACTCACATTGTGTATCAGATTGATGCGGGTTTAATTTTCAAATGATAAATGAATTATCAATCTTTATCTTAAAGTATAAAGAATATTTTGAGCATGTTTGCTTAGTTTTTGGTCATGCGATGCACGTTTTGAACTTAATTGTTGATTTTAAATGAAAACACACAATTTTAGTCACAACCACACTTTTTTGCCAAATTGACAAACAATTAATTTCTACACACAAAAAATGAACCACAGAACGTTATCCTAAAATATCAAGACAATCTTTACGTGTTTGCTCGATTTTGAGTATTCAATGCACATTTTGAAGTAAAATGTCACTTTTAAATTAAAAACATGCAACTTTTGTCACATCGATCACAGTGTGTCACATTAACGTGATGTTAAATTTTACACACCATAAATAAATTATCGATCTTTGTCTTAAATTATCAAAACAATCTGAGCATGTTTGCTAGATTTTGAGTATGTGACGCGTATTTTGAACTAAAATATTACTTTTAAATGAAAACACACACTTTTAGTCATTACAGACACACTATATGTCGGATTGATATGCGGTAAATTTATACATGTCATAAATAAATCACAAATCATTTTCTAAAAGCATCAAGACAATCTAAGTGCGTTTTATCGATTTTGAGTATGCAATGTATGTTTTGAACTAAAATATCACTTTTAAACAAAAAACACGCGCTCTTAATCATTTCGACGACACTGTGTGTCAGATCAACGTGAAGTTAATTCCTACAAGTCCCAAATGAATTATCAATCTTTTTTTAAAGAATCAAGACAATCTTAACGAGTTTGCTTACTTTTGAGCATATGACCCGCATTTTGAACTAAAATGATACTTTAAAATGAAAATACACACTTTTAGTCATAACAGCCACACTGTATATTCGATTAACATACAATTAATTCTGACATGCCGTAGATAAATCAAAAATAGTTATCATAAAGTATTAAGACAATCCAAGTGTGTTTTCTTAGTTTTGAGTATCTGACATCCGTTTTGAATTAAATGTCACTTTTAAACTGAAAACATGCACTTTTAGTCATGGACACACCGTGTGTTAAATTGATCTAAAATTAATCTCTAACAAAAAGATTGGTAACTCATTTGTGTCATTTGAATTAAATGTCACTTTTAAACTGAAAACATACACTTTTAGTCGTACTGGTCACACTGTGTGTCAAATTGCTGTGAAGTTAATCCCTAAATGGTACAAATGAATTACCAATCTTTTTGTTAGTGTATCGATACAATTCAGCTGTATTTGCTTGGTTTTGAGCATGTGATGCGTATTTTGAACTAAAATGTCAATTTAAACTTAAATCATGCAGTTTCAGTCATACCAGCCACATCATGTGTCTAATTGATGTGAGATTAATTTCTACATGTCAAAAATAAATTACAGATATTTTTTCTAAAGTATTAAGAAAAATTGAGTGTGTTTGCTCGGTTTTGAGTATGTGATGCGTGTTGTGAACTAAAATGTCACTTTTAAATGAAAACATGCACTTTCAATTATACCAATCACACTGTGTGAAAGATTGATGTGAGATAAATTCATACACAAAAAATGAATAATAGATCTTTTTCCCAAAGTATCAAGATAATTTAAATGTGTTTTCTTGGTTTTGAGTATGCGACACATATATTTAACTAAAATGTCTCTTTTAAACCGAAAACATGCACTTTTAGTTATATCAGTCACATCATGTATCAAATTGATGTGGGGTCAATTAATACATACAACAAATAATTATCAATATTTATCCTAAAGCATCAAGACAATTCGAGTGTGTTTGCTTGATTTTGAGTACGTGACGAGTATTTTGAACTAAAATATCACTTTTAAATGAAAACACACACTTTCAGCTATAATAGACAAACAATGTATACTAATACAAATTTGGGTTTATCCAGCGCTAAAAAAAAGCACTGATAAAGAGGGGGGGCTCTATCAGTGCTAAAAAAAGCGCCGATAAAAGAGGTCTTTATAATAGCTGATAAAAAAAGTTCTTTATCAGTGCTAAAAAAAGTGATGATAAAGTGGGTCTTAATCAACGCTAGTAAAAAAACGTTGATAAATGAGAGGTCTTTATCAACGCCTTTTTACTAGCGTTGATAAAGCCCCCCCTTATCAATTTTAACTGGCACTGATAAAAAGTATATTTCATAAAAACAATTACTTATCATTAAACATAATATATTAGTATATAAATATATATATATATATATATAAAATATTTTATTAAATATGATTTAGATAAGGCTAAATATACATTTACACTTAATATATAAGATACTGAAAAACAACTTATCAAATAATTAAAAAATATTATTAATTAATAATTTGCTAATTATTATCGAGTAATAGTCATTTAATAACAATTGGATGACATAAAAATCAAATGAATTAATGAACGGTATAAGATAAGTTGAAAACATGACTTGAACCCTAAACAATCATAACTTTTGATTCAGATGTCCGTTTGAGCTCCACCACATATCAAATCAAAACCTGTGAAGTGATCTGCACCATGTTGGCTTGAGGAGACCTAAATCATTGATTTTTCAAGATAAAAATGGTTTAGAAGACCTTCAAAATTGAGTTTTTAGTTAGAATACCCTAATTTTTTAATATTCAATAGCATTTCAACTTCGTTTAAGAGAGTATTTTTATCCTTTTTCAGTGGAGACTGAATTTATTCTTAGGGCTTACATTCATATAGATACTATGGTTTTTAAATTTTATCACTTTTCATAATGTAGTTTTATTTATAATTAAATATATGCATATTTTCTTATATTTACTTATAATAAATCAATTGTATAAATACATATTTAAATAGAAAATTATTTTTTAATATATAAACTAAATGGAAATAAATATTTATTATTCATTTTATTTAAAGTAAAAAATTATCCATTTTATTTACCTTATAAAAATTAATTAATATGTATATATATACACATATACAAGTAATGTTTATATATAAACATGTGTGTGTCAATAAACAAATATATATTCATATGCATATTCAAATATATGTAAATAAATACATATATATGTAGATATTTGTATGTGTATGTGAGAAATATAAATGTGCACATGTGTATGTAGATATGTGTGTACGTGTACGTGCATCAATATTGTGTATATATATATTATATATAAATGTATTTTTATAGATATATCATTATCATTAAATCTAGTATATAAATGTATTTACAATAAATATTTATAAAATACATTATAAAAAATTTATATCTAAATACAAAATAAAATGCAAATATATATAAATATATATGTAAATATATAGACATATAAATATATATGTCATGTATAAAATTTATATCTCAATATATAGGCATATTTTAAAAATTCATTTAAAAATAATTATATAAATCATATGAAATTAATTATTATCCATTTTATTTAAAACAATATCTAATAATTTTTTATACATTATAAAAATATATGAATATATATATATATACTTATACAAATGTATATAGAATGTTTATATATGTGTGTATGTGTGTGTGTGTGTGTATTGATAAAGATATATTTATATTTATATTTATATTCTAATGTTAATAAATGAATATTAATATAAAATATATTTAAATAAATATAAGTGTGCATATATATATATGTGTGTATGTATATATATATCACACACTTCAAAATATATACGAATAAATAGAAATATTGTAAAATATAAAACAAAACATGATTGATGGAGTGCTAAAGAGCAATGAAACGCTAAAGGGAGGTCACGAGATCAAGTCCCAGCGTGAGAAGGTATTTGGGGGAGCCATTCTAGTGTTGAGGAAGAGTGGGGGGTGTTCGCGAGCACTTAGCGGGGGTTGGGGGTGCGTGATGGCGGGATGGGGAGGGGAAAGCGCTGAGAAAGGGGGTCGTGAGTCCTGAGAAAGGGGGGTGTTGGGGTGTGTGATTTTTTCTTCAAATTTTTTATTAGGGCTAAAAAACGCTGATAAAGGCCGACTTTTAAGATCGCTCGTAATATTAGCACTTTTTAAGTGTCGATAAAACCCTTTTTTAATGTTGTTAAAAGACAGATCTGCAATAGTGGTATCATATTGATGTGTGGTTAATTTCTCCATATCACAAATGTATCATAGATTATTTCCCCAAAGTATCATGGCAATTTGAGTGTGTTTTCTTGGTTTTGAGTATGTGACTTTTTTTGAACTAGTGTCACTTTTAACATGAAAAATTGCACTTTCACAAGGTGGATACTCTTACTTTTAGGAGGTGGATACTCTTACTCCATAACTTTTACCGATGACTTTAGTATATATGAATATGTCTACATAATGAGTTATAAGATTAATTCCTTTGAGAAATTTAAGGAATACAAGAATGAGGTAGACAATTAGCTTGGTATGAAGATATAAAAACTATACTCAGATCGAAACATGAGTATCTTAACCAAGAGTTCATCGGTTATCTAAAATCATTTAGGATACTATCACAACTCACTCCTCCATATGCACCATAGTGTAATTATGTCAGTGAAAGGTGGACCTACACCTCATTGGACATGGTGAGATCGATGATGATTTATGTCAGAATTTTATTATCCTTTTGGGGGTACACATTATAGACTGTAGCATACATACTAAATCAAGTTCAAACTAAAGAGGAAATCATAATTCCATATGATTTATATCATGAAAACAAATATGTTTGGACACATATTCATGTATGGGGATGTGAGGTATTTCTTAAGGCTAATCCTAGAAATAAACTAGTATTAAAAGGCATGGAGTGAATCTTTAGAGGATATCCAAAAGAAACTAATGAATATTATCTACATGGGCTCTGCCCACACATGTCGCTTCTTATGAAGATGATAGAATCATTGGTGGAGTAAGGATGACTAAGAGTATGTGAATCATATTGGTGTTGTGTAGCTGAGATAACTTGCGTGTGGGTTTTTCCTTTGGAGACAAATACCCTTATTTACTGGTTGGACCTTACATCTGGTTGCTGGGAATGTATTCACCCCTTTATTCTTGGTTTACCTTCTAACGTACTATAATGTGGGATATTGGTAGTTCATGCATGCATTATGTTTCTACCGATAGTTTACTTTACTACATTACTTGGTGGTCGTGAGATGTGTGCATGTGTATAGGTATATTAGGCTAAGGCCTCCCATCTGTGTGATATTCCTACTTGGTACTAGTTTCTAGCCCCTATCGTATTGGAGGTGGTCTTGGGGTGTCGCACTTGGCTTACTATTGTCCAGGTGGCCCCTGATAAGTCAGTTCGTGATAGGCAAGTGGATAAAAACTTGTATGTGAGGAAGATAAATAATAAATCACTCATCATGATTATATATGTTGGTGATATCATCTTTGAAAGTGATAAAGAAACATTGTGCAAAGAGTTTTCTCCACACAAATGAAAAACAATTTTGATATGTCCCTACTTGGTGAGATGAATTTCTTTAATTGGGCATCCGAACCGACCCGTGACATGCTTGAGGCATGTTCCCAATCGTCCCAGACTAACAATTAGTGACATATCATCAAATAAGAGCACGTGGGAATGAATTCAACCATTAAATAATAATACATAGAGCTTCCACCTATAAGTTTAGCATGACTACTTTGTGCATCAAATATCCATGTGAAACATCAAATACAAAGATACAAAATAGATAAAAACAAATGAGGCATAACCAGAATAAATAAACAAATCCAAATAAAAATATATAATAATAGTGGAATAGAGACAACATCCAAAAAAACAAGAGGCTGGCATGGCCGATACATCCAATATATAAAACGAACCCAAAATACTCTTTGTAATATCCATGTGATCTCTTGGTCATAATCCATCCATAAAACCATCCCACTCCTAGAGAAATCAAGAACCAAAACATGAACCTGCAAAACAACTCTGGTATATCGATGTTGAGTGGCACAAGTAGGGTGTAAGCATAAAACAACTCAGTATATAATCACCAAAAATTCCATGCATTTTATTTCCAAAGACAACCCACACATGTTAATTTGAAAATACAGGTAGAACATAGGTTTTTATCTTTGAAATAAAACAAGCTATAATATTTCTTAGAAAATTGTATTTAAAATAAAAACATGCTTTAAAGAACATTTAAACCTTTCTTTTTTAATTTAGCGCTCACCTTTGAACATCCTCTATTAGTACACCCTTTATAGTCGTATAAGAAGGAACATGAAAAGAACTAAAGGAACTGATAAAAATACAGAACATGTTAAATTCTAGAATAATAATGAAAGGATAGAAGATATCATGAAAGAGAAGAAACAAACTAAGTGCAATATACAAGAAAAAAAGATAGGTGATCATGGGAAATTCAAAAACATCCCGCAAGGTAGCCTTTTAGTTGGAACCATTGGTCGGTCTATCAATGCATTCCTAAGTCTATATCCAACTGAATTCTCTAAACTAGCCTCACCGTTGGAACTCCCCTGTAGCCTCTGATACCATAGAGAATCTAGTCCATCTAGTCGGGACTAGATAGTAACTATATTGTATCACTTGTGAAGAGGTCTAAGATCCTCATGATGGTAATAATGGGAGATAAAGTATCCTTTTCACACAATATATAAAATGATAATCAACATATGTCGAACACATATGCTCAACCTACCTTCCTACACTTATGAAACCCCCTTTTTAAGATCAAACAATCTCAACAAAACCTGAAGAGAGAGCTTCCATAGAGCATGCACACTTTTGTATGAAAATCCATTTCAAGGTATTGATCGGGCCTTAACCATTCATGTGACATGAATCCATAAGTCTGAAAGCTACAAGACTTAAACATGAAATATGACAATAGTAGGTATTCTCGTAACTCCACTACAAATTACAAAACAGGAATACAAAAATCAACAACACCATCATCTGCTTATTTAGATGATGACGCGGTGCCGATTAGTGAGACTGTGCACCAACTCCACCTGTTGTATCACTTTTAGTCCAATTGTCATCGAGGGTGTCATTCAATGTCATTATTTTAAAGACGATTTCGCATTGGCTCCTGAAATTGATGCAGCAGTAGTTGTGGTTGTCGCTGCAGTAGCCCTAAATGTTGTGTTGTGATTCACTAATCATGAATAGAGAAGAATGGAGAAAAAACCCATCCTTTATTTCATAATGAATAAATCTTACAAAACTCCCACACTACACCTCTATATCTCTCTTTCATAGAGCTATCAAGTCTCTCTAATAATGGATGGAAGAGATCTCTTGGCTCAGATGATATACTGGAACTCACCTTAGCCCTCATTAAATAGCCATGGTGAGAGGTATCAAGTTTGACACAACTCCCACTAATCCCCTACCTACCATATACTTCTCACATAGATTCCACCTACCATGGTGGGTGGAGTTGGTACACCAACCACCTTTGAAAACAATGATGGACAACATGTGGATATCTCCATCAATTCTCCCCCTCCAGCTACAATCCGCTAGAGCATCTGTAAAGTTCTAGCTTCTCCTGAGAAACCAAATTTTTCAACATATCCATTGGGTTCTCCTTTATGTGGATCTTCAAAATCCGAAACGGTCGTCAATCCATCACTTAACGTATCCAATGATAGTGAATGTCAATGTGTTTCATACAGGAATGTTACATGGAGTTTTTTCTCAAGTCCAAAGCACTTTGACTATCGTAAT
This sequence comes from Viscum album, assembly GCA_963277665.1. NCBI lineage: Eukaryota > Viridiplantae > Streptophyta > Magnoliopsida > Santalales > Viscaceae > Viscum > Viscum album. The sequence goes on along the minus strand of OY728136.1, from coordinate 1,661,178,817 downwards.
GAACTATTTAATCCATATGTATGAATCCAATATCCTAGAGAAAATTCTTTATCCACAACATCTCCTTTATGGATTTTGAAACAACAATTTACTCTGCTTCTATCATGGATAAAGCAACACACTTCTGCAACCTTGACTTCCACAATACAACTCCTCCTGCAAAAGGATAGACGTATCCTGATGTAGACTTCATGATATTAGGATCGTTAGCCATATCTATATCTGTATATCCCTCCAAAGGAGGTTCAACTCCCCTATATCACAAAAATAGATTTTAAGTACCTTTAAGATACATTGGGATCCAATGGACTACCTCCTAGTGCTGCTACTCGGGATTAGAGAGAAATTAGATCATGATCGCCACAACATGAGAAATGTCTGGCCTCATACTCACCATAACATACATCAAGCTTACAACTGCTGAGGAGTATGGTATCATCTCCATCACCTCAATTTCTTTCTTAGATGATGGGAATGGACTCTTTATCAACTTCAAATGCCCATGAAGAAGAATTCTCCCTGGTTTGGATTTTTCTATATTGAAATGTTTTATAACACGTTCAACATACTTCTCTTGAGATAGCCATAACAACCTCCTCTTTCGATCACAAATGATCTGTATTCTTAAAATCTGTTGATATGTACCCAATTATTTCATATCAAAAGTCTTGAATAACTCCTTATTCAACTGGATAATCTTCATTGCATCTATCCCAATGATCAACTTGTCATCAACATAAAGTAGAAGAGAAACAGAATTACCATCCTGAAATCTATATATGTAGATACACTAGTCTGCCTGTGTCCACTTGTAGCCATGACTCACCATGAATGATTCAAACTTCTTGTACCACTGTCTGGGAGATTTTTTAGTCCATAAAATCTCTTATTCAATTCTTATATAAGGTTTTCTTGTCCAAAAACCTCAAAACCCTCAGGCTGCTTCATATAGATCTCCTCAGAGATGTCATCATGAAGAAAATTTGTCTTCATGTCTATCTGTTCAAGATCCAAATACAAGATAACCACTAATCTCAAAATGACATGGATTGAATTCATCTTCACCATGGGTGAAAAAATCTCATCAAAGCTAACTCTTTTCTTTTGAAGGAATCCCTTGACAACTAACCAAGCTTTGTGCTTGACATCCTTTTTATTATCATCCTTCTTCAGCCTGAACACCCATTTGTTTGTTAGTGTCTTCTTACCTTTGGGTAGTTCCACCAAATCATATTTTTGGTTCTTCTTCAAATACTTCATATCATCCTCCATTGCATGCAGCCACTTGAGTTTATTAGGATGAGACACCACTTCCTAGTATCCTTATGGACCCCCCTCATTAGTTAGCAACAGGTACTCCGACTCTGAATATTTTGTTGACAAAATCCTTCCTCGTGAATATCTTCGAACCTGTGAAATGTTAGGTTTGGGAGGCACAATATCACCAAACTCCTGTGATGGTTCTGCAACTTCTTATAGAGAGGATTGAGTCTCCCCCTGCTCAATATCCTCCTCCACTACCTCCTGGTCCGTTTCTAATGATTCTTCTTACACCTCCTCATTTTTATTGATAGGTGGTGATGGTATAGGTGTTGGATCATGAATTGATTCCTTGACACTTTCCCTTTGATACATTCTAGGATTTTGAATTTCCTCGATTGTCTGATTCTCATGGAACACAACATCTCTGCTTCTGATCACCTTTTTATCCTTCAGAACCCAAATCTTGTATATGAACTCCTCATCTTCATAGCCTATCAAGATGCATGAAGTATATCTCTCTTATAGCTTCTGCCTGAGATCCTTGGATACATGTGCAAATTTCAAACATCCAAATACTCGTAAATGAGAGTAAGAGGGATGTTTACCAGACTGTATCTTCTATGGAATCTCAAAATTCAGTGGGACTGATGGTGATCTATTGATGAGGTAACATGAAACCTGAACAACATCTCCCTAGAATGTCTTAGGTAGCTTATCCAAACTCATCATGCTTCTAACCTTCTCCATAATGGTTCTGTTCATCCTTTCCACAACTCCGTTGTGTTGTGGGGAGCATGGGATTGTCCTCTAATTTTGGAGGCCCTAACTCCTACAATAGGCATAAAATTCCCAGGATGTGTGATATCCTCCATTATATGAATGAAGACAATTCATATTCCTTCAAATTTCACGCTCCACCATGGTGTGGAACATCTTAAAGTAGTCCAGTACTTGGTCATTCATTCATAAGAAGAACACCCACACCCTTTGAGATGCATCATCAATAAAGGATAGGAAATATTTGTTACCTCCCAGTTAATCCACCTTCTTGGGTCTCCATACATCAGAGTACACCATATCCAATAATTCTGATCTCCTTGATGAAAAAATATTGAATGAGACTCTATTCTATTTTCCATACAAGCAGTATTTAAAAGAATCAAGTGATACATCCTTGTTAATACCGATGTAATTCTTCTTCATCAAGGTAGATTACCCTCTTTCACTCATGTGGATCAGTCTCATGTGTCACATATTGGATGATGTCTCTCCTTCCACCGTGTTGAGGTTGTCTGCACATATCTTCACATGAGTTTTGTACAACGTACGACATATGTGTCCTCGGGTGATGATGATGGATGCTTTCGTCATCTTCCTTGCTCTATTTATGAAGATATTGTCATGGCCTTGTCGATCAATGGCTATACCTGATAATAATTTGATTCAAAGACTTGGAACATGCTGAACATCTTTCAAGGTGATTGTGTATCCAATGTTTGTCTTGACTTGGATAAAACTTATGCCAACAATCTCCGCCGAACTGGTATTCTCCATCTTGACTGCACCAAAGTCATCATCTTGATAATTCAAGAAATAATCACGATGCAGAGTGATGTGGTATGATACTGCAGTATCGACCAACCATTCCGTGTCTTGGCTTGATGTGTGAAAACATGTTTCTTCTTCATCTTTGGAGCAAAGCGTGATTTTTTTGGAGACTTCCGCATGTGCGTCTCCATTTATTTTTTATCAGTTGCTACTTTGACACTTTTCTTGTAGAAACCATTGATAGTTTTTCTTCATGCAACCCATTATTTCACAATGGTATCATTTTTATGATAGTCTCCTGCCATCTATAGACCTTCTTTGGTTTTGTGGTCTGTTTTTGACCCCTCATCCACCTCTTGTAGATGGTTCCTCCATTGAATTTCAATTTTGTAAAAATTGATGTAGAACCTAGAAAAATGGAGCTCACTTTTATGTCTGGAACGGTAAAAAATTATGGAATTGACTCTCGGATCATCAAAATCAGACACCGATTGATCAAGATATGACCAAAATAGTGTCAATGGAAACGATCAATCAATGACGTGGCGATAACGTGGCACAATCGTGGCATGTTAGAGCAGCTACCGAAAACTCACTGGAAATGTCACCAACACTGGAACAATACCTTATTTTCCGACAAGTGGGTATTGTAACACCTGAAGTTTAACCAAACTTTGATCGGGTCTGGGAAGTTCGTTTTGGCTCCATTTTTTATGGCATTTGCACCGTTGGAATCGGCTTTCCATGAACTTTGAGAATCTGCCTTCAAAACATGATTATGGGGAACTTATATTTTCTAGTCACTAGAAAATTTCCACTGCTCACCGTCGTTTCACCGAAACCTCCTCTTATATCACTTGTTATGATTCGTTGATCGAGAATAGGGAAGAATGGAGGAAGAAACTAGACTTTATTTCAACATGAATAAAGCTTAAAAAACTCTCTCACTACACCCCCATCTCTCTCTCATGAAGTTCTCAAGACTCTTTAACAATGGATAGAAGAGATATCTTTTCTTGAATGATCTACTGGAAATCATCTTGACCCTCTTTAAATAGTCATGGTGGGAGGTGTCAAGTTTGACACAACTCCCACCAATCCCCCACCTATCATGGACTTCTCTCATGGGTGCCACCTACCATAGTGGGTGGGTGGAGTTGGAACCATTGGTCAGTTTATCGATGTATTCCTAAGTCTAAAATAGCATCATCATTGGAACTCCCCTATGGCCTCTGACAATGTTGCCCCAAGGGCAAGTCCAACATGCCCCTGGGCTTGGGCAACAGATGGGCAGGGGCAACACAACCCACCCCACTCTCTCACTCTGGTAGCTATGAAACCCTAGGTATCAGAAGGCTCCTCCCATCTCCTTATAGGCGCATCTTCCCCACTCCCTAGATCCCACCGTCTTATGGCCTCTCCTCGGCTCACTTCCCTCTCCCCCCGATGCCGGTCCGCCTCCCCATATACGTTTGCGTAGATGCTGATGTCAATAAATCCTTCCCCTGACTTCCCCCCCATCACTGTGTTGTTACCTTGGATATCACCTCACCTTTTTGATTGATCATGATATAACCAAAATAGTGTCAACGAAAAAGTTCATTCAATGACGTGGTGATAACGTGGCACAATCGTGGCATGTCAGAGCAGCTGCCAGAAACTCACTGGAAATGTCACCAGTGCCGGAACAATACCTTCTTTTCCGACAAGGGGTCACTATAGCACCCGAAGTTTAACCAAACTTTGACCGGGTCTAGGAAGTTCGTTTTGGATTTGTTTTTAATGTCATTTGCACCGTTGGAATTAGATTTCCATGAACTCTGAGAATCTACCTTCAAAACATGATTATAGGCAACTTATATTTTCTGTTCACTGGAAAATTTCCACTGCTCACCATCTTTTCATTGAAACCTTCTCTTATATCACTTGTTATGATTCGTTGATTGCAAATAGAGAAGAATGGAGGAATAAAACAACCTTTATTTCAACATGAATAAAGCTTGAAAAACTCTCTCACTACACCTCTCTCTCTCTCTCATGGATCTCTCAAGACTCTCTAACAATGGATAGAAGAGCTCTCTTGGCTTGAATGATCTACTGGAACTCGTCTTGACCCTCTTTAAATAGTCATGGTGGGAGGTGTCAAGTTTGACACAACTCCCACCAACCCCCACCCATCATGGACTTCTCTCATGGGTGCCACCTACCATAGTGGGTCGGTGGAGTTGGAACCATTGGTCAGTTTGTCGATGTATTCCTAAGTCTAAACTAGCATCGTCGTTGGAACTCCCCTATGGCCTCTGACAATGTCGGCCCAAGGTCAAGCCCAAAAAGCCCATGGTCTTCGGAAACAGATGGGAAGGGGCAACACAACCCACCCTACTCTCTCACTTTTCTAGCTCTGAAACCCTAGGTATCAGAAGGCTCCTCCCATATCCTTATAGGCACATCTTCTCCACTCCCCAGAGCCCACCATCTTCTGGCCTCGCCTCGGCTCACCTCCCTCTCCCCTCGATGCCGCTCTACCTCCCCATCTACGTTTGTGTAGACGCTGATGCACCCAAAAAAGCACAGGGCAAGGTAGAAGACCAACAACTTCACCATCTCTAGGATTCTCGGGGATGGTGGGGTTCAAGTACCCCACCCGGGATTTAGGACCAAACTGCAACAAAACATTTACCATGGACTTCTTTATAAATTCAACTAACCTACGGGACCCGATTGTCAGCTTTGGGAACCAAAATCTCTTCATAGCCACTCGTTACGGTCACCTTTAGTAACCTTTGATGGTAACCGTTAAAAAACATCATGTTGATGGACAATTTTGTCCTTCCACATGGAGTCGTCTATCTGGATGCAATCATCCAAATATATATATATAATTATTTATTTTTTCCTACTTTCAAAAAATTAAAAAATTTAAATTACTTAAAAATAAATAAATTCCTTAAAACTATAAAAAAATGTTCCTTTATATTTAAAATTAAGTAATAATTTTTTTAAGATTTTCAAAAACATATCGCAAAAAAATAAATATTTTTTAGCTCCATTCATGAAAATAAGAAAATATTTAAATTAAAAAATTACCAGATTTTAAATCATTATGAAAATTTATAAATTTTTCCTCTCAATTACAATTAAACATTAAATTTTGACCGATTTAAAAAAAATTGTATTTTTATTTCACAATCAAGGGAAATTTAATTTTTTTTTAAAAATAAAATATTTTAAATCACTTAAAAAATAATAAATTTATTATCACTATAAAAATTATTTTTTATATTTATAATTAAGTTCACTTTAAAAACTAATTTGTATATGTGTACTAAAAAAATATAACAGAACTCCTAAAAATAACAAAAAAAAATTACTTTAAAAAATGACAACTTTAAAATCATTTAAAAATTATCAACATGCAAAAAAGGCTTTATTATCCTAAAAAATACTCATATTGTAAAAAAATAGGATTTATTAGCCTAAAAAAACACTCATATTGTCATTGGTGATAAAATTCAATAGATTTTATCTGCACTATTTATAGTGCTGATAAAAGTTGTCGACTAATGAATTGTGGTGCTACATGAATATCATATCGTACCAACCAAATTAATAAAAGAAAGTAAATTAAAAATAAATTTATATCATGATAAAGTATAATTACAAATAAATTTAGATTACAAAAATTTCAATGCATTACAATTGCATTGATATAAATTCTAACCCAACTCAAAAACAATTCAACATGTAGGAGACCAAGTTAGTTTGTATTCTGCTATACCCGCAAGACCTCCTTCCAATAGAGTCTGATCACCTGAATGACCCGAATGTCTTAAATTTTTATTTATTATGGATAATCCCCCTTTTAAGGGTTGAGGGAGAACCCTTACATAGCCCGTAGACTCTGCCACGAGCCCTATACATGACCCAAAGATCTAGAGGCACAAGGCTTAATACATGACCCAAAGCCCCGACCTTGACCCTTGAAACTTCCCCTACCCAGCTCGAAAGAAGTGTGTACTTATAATAATAAAATGCTTACTTTAGTACTACTATATAAAACATAAATATGATACAATAATTCATAAAATAAAAATATATATAAAAATGAAAACATGAATACTAAAACATAATACATAAATAAAACATATTACAGAGGAATACAATACTCACAACATGTTTACCCTGTTTTGAGTATGTGACAAACTTTCAATCGTATCACCCACATTGTGTATCAGATTGCTGTGGGTTTAATTCTCATATGATAAATGAATTATCAATCTTTATCTTAAAGTATAAAGAATATTTTGAGCACGTTTGCTTAGTTTCTGGTCATGTGATGCACATTTTGAACTTAATTGTTGCTTTTAAATGAAAACACACACTTTTAGTCATAACAACCACACTTTGTGCAAAATTGACAAAAATTAATTTCTACACACCACAAATGAATCACAGAACGTTATCCTAAAATATCAAGACAATCTTTACGTGTTTTCTCAATTTTGAGTATTCAATGCGCATTTTGAAGTAAAATGTCACTTTTAAATTAAAAACATGTAGCTTTAGTCATATCGGTCACACAGTGTGTCAGATTAACGTGATGTTAAATTTTATAGACCATAAATAAAATATCGATCTTTTTCTTAAATTATCAAAACAATCCGAGCATGTTTGTTAGATTTTGAGTATGTGACACACATTTTGAACTAAAATATTACTTTTAAATGAAAACACACACTTTTAGTCATTACGGGCACACCGTATGTCAGATTGATATGCGATTAATTTCTACATGTCATAAATGAATCACAAATCATTTTCTAAAATCATCAAGACAATCTAAGTGTGTTTTATCGATTTTGAGTATGCGATGTATGTTTTGAACTGAAATATCACTTTTAAACAAAAAACATAAACTCTTAATCATATTGACAACACTGTGTGTTATATCAATGTGAGGTTAATTCCTACAAGTCCCAAATGAATTATCTATCTTTTTTTAATGAATCAAGACAATCTGAATGAGTTTGCTTACTTTTGAGCATATGACCTACATTTTAAACTAAAATGATACTTTAAAATGAAAATATACACTTTCAGTCATAACAACCACACCGTATATTCGATTAACATACAGTTAATTTCAACATGCCACAAATAAATCAAAAATAGTTATCATAAATTATTAAGACAATCCAAGTGTGTTTTCCCAGTTTTGAGTATGTGACATCCGTTTTGAATTAAATGTCACTTTTAAACTGAAAACATACACTTTTAGTCATATAATGGTCACATTGTGTGTAAAATTGATCTAAAATTATTCTCTAACAAAAATATTGGTAATTCATTTGTTGCATTTGAATTAAATGCCACTTTTAAACTGAAAACATACACTTTTAGTCATACCGGTCACACCGTGTATCAAATTACGGTGAAGTTAATCCCTAAATGGAAAAAATGAATTACCAATATTTTTGTTAGTGTATCGAGACAATCCAAGTGTATTTTCTTGGTTTTGAGCATACAATGCGTATTTTGAACTAAAATGTTAATTTAAACTTAAAACATGCAGTTTCAGTCATACCAGCCACACTGTGTGTCTAATTAATGTGAGATTAATTCCTACATGTCAAAAATAAATTACAAATATTTTTTCTAAAGTATTAAGACAAACTGAGTGTGTTTTCTCGGTTTTGAGTATGTGATGCATGTTGTGAACTAAAATGTCACTTTTAAATGAAAATATGCACTTTCAATTATACTAACCACACAATGTGAAATATTGATGTGAGATAAATTACTACGCAAAAAAATGAATCATAGATCGTTTTCCTAAAGTATCAAGACAATTTAAACACATTTTCTTAGTTTTGAGTATGCGACACACATTTTTAACTAAAATTTCTCTTTTAAACTGACAACATGCACTTTTAGTTATATTGGTCACATCATGTGTCAAATTGATGTGGGGTCAATTAATACACACACAAAATAATTATCAATATTTATCTAAAAGTATTAAGACAATTTAAGCGTGTTTTCTTGATTTTGAGAACGTGATGCATGTTTTGAACTAAAATATCACTTTTAAATGAAAACACACACTTTCAGCCATAACAGACAGACTATGTACACTAATACAAATTTGGGTTTATCCAACGCTAAAAAAGGCAATGATAAAGAGGGGACTTTATCAGTACTAAAAAAAGTGCCAATAAAAGGGTTCTTTACAAGAGCTGATAAAGAAATCCATTTATCAGTACTAATAAAAAAGTTTTGATAAAGGGGGATTTTATTAGTGCTAGTAAAAAAACGTTGATAAATAGAGGTTTTTATCAATTCCTTTTTACTAGCACTAATAAAGGCCCCCTCTTTATCATTTTTTACTAGCACTGATAAAAAGTATAATTCATAAAAACAATTACTTGTCATTAAAAATATTATATTAGCATATAAATATATTTATATTGATATAAATATAATATATTTTATTAAATATGATTTAGATAAGGCTAAATACACATTTACACTTAATATATAAGATATTTAATGAAAAATGATTTATCAAATAATTAAAAAATATTATTAATTAATAATTTTCTAATTATTATCAAGTAATAGTCATTTAATAACAATTAGATGGCATAAAAATTAAATGAATTAATGAACAGTTTAAGATAAGTTGAAAACATGACTTGAACCTCAAACAACCATAACTTTTGATCCAGATGTCTGTTTGAGCTCCACCACATATCAAATAAAATCTTGTGAAGAGATCCATACCATGTTGGCTTTAGGAGACCTCAATCATTGTTTTTCAAGGTAAAAAATGGTTCAAAAGACCTTCAAAATTGAGTTTTTAGTTGGAATACCCTAATTTTTTTAATATTCAATAGCATTTCAACTTCGTTTAAGAGAGTATTTTTATCCTTTTTTAGGGGAGACTGAATTTATTCCTAGGTCTTACATTCATATAGATATTATGGTTTTTAAATTTTATCACTTTTCATAATGTATTTTTATTTATAATTAATTATATGCATATTTTATTATATTTACTTATAATAAATCAATTGTATAAATACATATTTAAATAGAAAATTATTTTTTAATATATAAACTAAATGGAAATAAATATTTATTATTCATTTTATTTAAAGTAAAAAATTATCCATTTTATTTACCTTATAAAAATTAATTAATATGTATATCTATACACATATACAAGTAATGTTCATATATAAACATGTGTGTGTCAATAAACAAATATATATTCATATGCATATTCTAATATATTTAAATAAATACATATATATGTAAATATCTGTATGTGTATGTGAGAAATATAAATGTGTACATGTTTATGTAGATACGTGTGTACGTGTACGTGCATCAATATTGTGTATATATATTATATATAAATGTATTTTTATAGATATATCATTATCATTAAATCTAGTATATAAATGTATTTACAATAAATATTTATAAAATAAATTATAAAAAATTATATCTAAATACACAATTATATGCAAATATGTATAAATATATATGTAAATATATTGACATATAAATATACATGTCATGTATAAAATTTATATCTCAATATATAGACATATTTTAATAATTCATTTAAAAATAATTATATAAATCATATGAAATTATTTATTATCCATTTTATTTAAAATAATATCTTACCATTTTTTATACATTATAAAAATTTAAGAATATATATATACTTATACAAATTTATATATAATGTTTATATATATATATGTTTGTGTGTATTAATAAACATATATTTATATTTATATTTATATTCTAATGTTAATAAATGTATATTAATAAATGAATATTAATATAAAATATATTTAAATAAATATAATTGTTTATATATATATATCACACTTCAAAATATATACGAATAAATAGAAATATTGTAAAATATAAAACAAAACATGATTGACGAAGTGGTAAAGGGAATTGAAACGCTAAAGGGAGGTCATAGAATCAAGTCCCAACATGAGAAGGTATTTGTGGGAGCCATTCTAGCACTAAAGAAGGGCGTGGAGGTGTTTACGAGCACTGAGCGGGGGTTAGGGGGTGTGTGATGGCGGGATGGGGAGGGGAAAGCGTTGATAAAGGGGGTCGTGAGTGCTGAGAAAGGAGGGTGTTGGGGTGCATGATTTTTTTTCAAATTTTTTTATCAGTGCTAAAAAAAAGTCTAATAAAGGTTGGATTTTAACATCGCTCATAGTATCAGCACTTTTTAAGCATTGATAAAACCTTTTTTAACACTGTTAAAGGCCATATCTACAGTAGTGGTATCAGATTGATGTGTGGTTAATTCCTCCATATCACAAATGAATCATAGATTATTTTCCCAAAGTATCATGTAAATTTGAGTGTGTTTTATTGGTTTTGAGCAAGTGACACTTGTTTTGAACTAGTATCACTTTTAACATGAAAAAATGCACTTTCACAAGGTGGATACTCTTACTTTTAGGAGGTGGATACTCTTACTCTATATATTTTACCAATAAATTTAGTATATATGGATATGTATAAATAATGAGTTATAAGATTAATTACTTTGAGAAATTTAAGGAATAAAAGAATGAGGTAGACGATTATCTTGGTATGAAGATAGAAAAACTATAATCAGATAAAAATAGGAGTATCTTAACCAAGAGTTCATCAGTTATCTAAAATCATTTAGGATACTATCACAACTCACTCCTTCTTATGCACCATAGTGTAATAGTGTCTGTGAAAGGCAGAACTGCACCTTATTAGACATGGTGAGATCGATGATGATTCATGTAATACTTTTATTATCTTTTTGGGGGTACGCATTACAAAATGTAGCATACATACTAAATCAAGTTCAAACTAAAGAGGAAAGAAAAATTACATATGATTTATAGCATGAAAAAAAATCTGTTTGACACATATTCATGTATGGGGATGCGAGGTATTTATTAAGGCTTATCCTAGAAATAAACTATCATCACAAGGCATGGAGTGAATCTTTATAGGATATCCCAAAGAAACTAATGAATATTATCTATACAATTAATTTGATAAAAAGGTTATTTCCAACAGACATTCTACCTTTCTTAAAAAGGATCACATCTCTAAAAGAGATAATGAGAGAAAGGTAGACTTCAATGAAGTTGAAGCTCAAGATATACAAGAGTTGACACTGTAATAGATTCCACAAGCTCCAATGGAAGAAGTTATTCCAGAGACACAAGTAATGTGTAGGAGCACTAGAGTGGTTAGAGAACCAGAAAGATATGATTTTATAGTAACCGAGTCAGGTGACACATTATTAGTTGAAGATAATGAACCATTATCCTACAAGAAATCAGTAAAAAAAATCAGAAGTGTCAAAGTACTAAAACCAAGTATGGGTTTTGGTAGATCCTCCAGTTGATATAAAAATTGTTGGGAGAACATGGGTATTCAAGAAGAAATTGGACATGGATAGTAAATTGAATACCTATAAAGAATGACTAGCTACTAAATGGTTTAGGAAACATCAAGGAATAGATTATGAATAAAACTTTTCACCAGTCATTACACTAAAATTCATTAAAATTATACTCACCATAACAACATATCATGATTATGAGATTTTAAAAACGGAAATAAAGATAGATTTCCTTAAGGAAAACCTTGTAGAAGATGTCTATATGATAATACCATAAGGGTTCATGACTCCAAGGGATTTAAATTAGGTTTACTAGTTGCAGAGATATATTTATGGGTTAAATAAAGATTTAAGATGATGGAACATTCATTTTTATGAATCCATAAGAGAATTTGGTTTCATAAAAAATTAATGTGATCCTTGTGTCTATAACTGGTTTAGTGGTAGTGGTGTTGTTTTTCTAGTAGTATATGTTGATTAAATATTACTGAGAGGAAATTAGATACCAATATTAGAGTTAGTTAAGACATAGTTAAACAAATGATTCTTTAGAAAAGACTTAGGTGAAGTAAATTACATTCTAGGGATCAAAATCTACCATGATAGATCTAAGAGGCTGCTTGGAGTAAGTCAAGGTACATATATTGAAAAATTATTGAAGAGTTTAATATGAAATAATCCAAGAGGGGATTTTTTTTCTAATGTCACATGGTATACATCTTACCAAGAAACCGCATCCTCAGACATAAGAGGAGAGAGAGAGAGAATAAGTAGAATCCTTCATGAAAACTTGTTAAGGGTGTGTGAAAAAAGGAAATTATTTTTATTTCCTAGTGCAATTTAGTGGCTGACCAGGACCATCTCTCTTGAAGAGATTTCATAGAAAAACACTCACTATTTATAAACCACTTTTATTTTTTGGGTTTTTATATTTATATAATCAATGAAAACATGAGGGTTGTTAATATGAAATGAAATACAAAACGTAAATATGCAGATGCAATGAAAACATAATAAATGTAGATAGAATGAAGTTAGTGATAAATGAAATCATACTGAGAGAATTACTTAGATTAAACCTTTATTGTCTTATTATTAATCCCATAATTACTTAATAGACATACTCCATCATATGTATGAACATAATCTTCTACCTAGATTGTGAATATAATATACACCCATCATTTTCACTACACTACCACCTTCTCAATCTAGGGAGAATATTGTAGAAAGAATAAGCTAAACCTCAGGTGAAAAGTGGATACCTAAAAGAACCTTTACCACTTAATATCTCCCTTGGAATAACTCTAAGTAAATAAGAAAAATTAATCATAAAATCTCAAATACTTGGGTTAATCACTATATTACTCCCCCAAGAGATTACTCAGGTTAACTACTCATGATTATGAGCATATGAGTTTATAGTGAAAATTGATTGGGATAAAAATGGGAGAGAGAGACACATTAAGAGAGAAACTGAGAACACTTTTATTAAAAGTTTCAATGCAATTATAGAATTCAAAGACAAGAAAAAAAACCAAACCACACCATAACATCTATTAGATATTTAGTGTATTGGTCAATCCCCTTTAAATAAAATTGAGATATAAATTTATAACCAAGGGGGTGACTCATTTTCACTCTAAAGTATTACTATGGAATTTTTCATGTGGTAGACCCATTAAATGACATAGTTTGGATTTTTTTATTCTATAAAGTTTTTTTCTTATGTCTTTCACATGAACCCTAAAAATTTCATCATATTTTAACTCTTTTATTCAATTTTATGATAGTTTTACAAGAGAATACAATTATGGCCTAGAGAATATTCAAATTCCAATGTTTTGGTTTCCTATGCATCAATGACCCTGAAATCACTATAATCATTAGTGGTTGAATTTATGAAAAATCTTACTTGGCATGTTCTCTATATCCACATGAAATTTTATCCCAATTTGTTTGTTACTTTATGATATATTTCCCCATATTTTAAAGTAGATATATTTGTGCACATATTTCCAGGCTCCAATTGTGATCTTTTTTGGGCTCTTATAATTTGATTAAACTTTGGGTCTAGTTGAATGAAATTAATCTCATAAATTATTTAATCCTAAAAAATTAATTTCACAATTTGTATTAGTATATAAAATTTTCTGGACTAAATGTAAAAATGATTTAAAACACTTAAAATTCAAAAATTAAACTATTTTCATAATTAAGCTCAAATGATTCCAAAAACACAGAAATTTTCTAATTACCCATAAAATATCAAATTTTGGGATTAAAACTATTGAAATTAAAATTAAAATTATTGAAAATGTTGGATATGTTAATCCCCCTACACTTAAACATTTCACTCCTAGTAAATTCAATTAATTTTAATAAGATAAGGGATTATCATGCCTTAGTTCAAACAGAAAAAAAAGAAAAGAAGAGAAAAAAATATTAATTAATCATTGCGAATATCATGAATCCTTTAAAATTCCAACCCACTACCCCAATTCAATTAAAACCAAAGTTCACTTTCTAGGATTATAAATATAATATAGTTTAGTGGGATTAACATTTTAACAAGTGGCACTATCATAAATTCACCTTTCCTTAGTTCCCCAAACCAAATCTCCATTTACCAATTCCATGATAAAACCCAAATGAAATTCATACAAGTCAATTTACCCTTATTCATATGATGTTAAATATTTCCCTCACATAAATTAATTTATTCTTGATAATTAGGAACTGTATTTTTTTTTGTTTTTTTCAATGATGAAATGTCTTAGAACTTCATATGGGATCTCAATTCCCATTTTACTCTAGTTTAAAATGACTTACATGAATGTACTTTTGATTTTATATATGAGGTTTTATTTTTCACAATGAGAAAGTTACTCAAGAAAGTGCTCGAAATTCAAGTTTCCTCATGTTATAACAGTAATTCCACTCAATTTTATTTCATTTAAAAACCTTTTCTCAGTTTTAATTTTTTTCCCATGAAACTAGTAGAAAAACTCACTCAATAATAATATAAGTTAAAAAAAATTCAAAATTAGGGAAATATTCAAAACTAACATGATATTTTTCACTAGACAAGACAACATTTAAGGTTCAAATTTCTAACCTAAAAAAATAAAAAAAATTAAAAAATAGAAAACAAAACATGAAAACCTAAAAAGATTGGTACCACTCCCCATAATCAAACTATAAATAGCTATCATATAAGATCAGAAAAAAATAAAAATATAAGGAAAACCAAATCCAAGGTAAGGAGTGAAAAAACTCCACTTTATTTTCCAGCAGAAACCTTGAGTTGAACTCTTAGCTGTTGCCACTTCAGACCTAATAAAGTAAGACAAAATATGATAATTTTTTAAAAATAAAATTAAATAAAAAGAAATAGAAAGGGTAAATAATATAGATAAATCTTATTTTTTACCCACCAAGTGAGCACTATATTTTTACTACCCCTAGTCAGATAGTTCCATAATTTTATCCCCAATCAGAAGGTGGATGAGGTTTCCATGATAAGAACCACCACATGTTATTTTTCCCAACATCCATAAGTGTATTCCATGAGTGTAAATCCCCATTGATAATAATAAACGTATTAACCCCCAAGAGAGAAGAAAAATATAAGTAAAATTTTGAAGGGGGAGTTAATAAAGGATATAAGTGACATTTATTGAGTTTCATGGTGTCCACCTCTATTAGGTATTTAGTCTGATGTCAAGGAGGTATTCAAATCACCACAAAATACTTGATCTCTTATTCTCCTAACATTAATTTTGTGGATTCTTACTTAACTTGAATTATTAAGTCCTACTCTGTGTCTGTTGTGTTAGAAATTTTAGAAAAGGAGAAGTCATAAAGAAATTTAGCTTGAATAGATTAAAACATAAATAATCAATACAAAAATCTTCCCCATCAATTAAGCCAGCTTAGAAATTGACATCTTCTGGCAGGGCCACTGGGAACTTAGTCTTAGTAGGTTCATCTTCATCATCATATTCCAAATCAAGATAGGTAGAGAGGTGGTAATTTTTCATTTTCATATATTTTAGAATCACTTACCTTTTCAAGTTCTACAAAATTTTACCAATACTCATCCAAACCATTTTTATCTCCCATAAGTATATCAACATGAATGTATTCTTCATATAAATCTTCTAAAAATGGTTGGGAAAGCTAAAATGAATCTTATTTTCATTCCTTTAATGCCTCCCTAGGTTTTTTTACTAGAAAAATTAGTGAGTCTACTTCTTCCTCAACTAGTTATGGTTCTTTCTCTAGTTTTTACTCTTGGAATGTATGAATGTATTCAATAATCCATTTCACTTGGTTCCTCATATATTTTATTTCTTTTTTAATCCCTTGAAACTATTCTTCTCCTTCTTATTTCACCATAGTGTCGTTAGTACATGCATAATAATTTCAATTAGAAAAACTCATGGAAAACAATTTTTTAGTTTTGTATTGTGTTTTTATGATATTAGAGCAATTTATTTACAAAACGTGAAAAAATTGAATGAAAGACTGCTTAGCTATCTAAAAATGATTCTATGTTTTGATGAACACCTATAATGGGGTGTGTTAAAAGAAATTATCTTTATTTCCTAGTGTAACATAGTGGCTGACCAGGTTTGTATCTCTTAATGAGATTTTTTAGCCAAGCACTCACTGTTTCTAAATCACTCATTTTATTTTTTGGGTTTTTATATTTGTATAAGAAATTAAAACATGGGGGTTATTAATATGTATTGAAATAATAAAAGTAAATATTTAGATACAATTTAAAAAGAATGACTATATATATAATGAATTTAGTGATAAAGGAAATCCTCCCCAGAGAATTACCATCTGTGAACCTTCATTATCTTGTTATTAACATCATAATTATTTAATGAACACAATCCATTATATGTGTGAACATCTTCTTCTATAAAAATGTGAATATACATTGCACCCATAATTTTCATTGGATAACCACATCCTCAACTGAGGAAGAATATTTTTGAAAGAAAATCTAAACCTCAAGTGGAAAGTGGAGACACAAAGATTCTTTTCCCACTTAAAATCCCCCAACCAAAATCGAAGTAAATAAAAAAAAATTAAGAATGAAAGATTTTTTTTAGTTTTAGCACTAGATTTATCACTAATAAGATTCCTCAAGTAAGATACTCACGATTATGATCATAAGAGTTCACAGTGAAAATTGATGGTGAGAGAAAATGAGAAAGTGATAGATTAAGAGAGAAAATGATATTTTTTTATTAAAAGATGTAATTTCCATATATAATTAAACAAAAAGAAAAAACAAAACAAAGATACAATAGATATTAAAAAATATCTTTAGTTTAGTGTCCAATCTCCTTTTAAGGAAATAGAGATACAAATTTATAACCAAGGGGGCGGCTCATTTTTTCTAAAAAATATTTCTCCAAAATTTTATGCATGGTAGAACCATTTAATGGCCCAATTTGGAAAAGTGTTATTCTTACCTTTCTCATGTACCCTCAATGTTTTATCTTATATGGAAATGTGGATCCAATGTTATGACCATTTTAATCTAGAAAGTAATTTTGGACTAAAGACTGTTTAAATTCCAATGTTACGATTTCCCATTCAATAACTTCTTTAAAAGATCTAGAATATAGAGTGTCCATAGTTATGAAAAATATTTCTTTGAATGTTCTATATCTGTATGTGAAATTTAATATCAATTTGTTTGGTACCTTATGAGATATGGTCTACATTTTAATGTCTCCAGAATTATACAAATATTTTGTGGCTCAAATTGTGAGATTCTTTTGGGACTCTTATGATTAGATTCAGATTTAGGTTTAGTTGAATGAAATGAAGCCCGTAAAGTAGGTAATATTAAGAAAAGAATTTAAAAATTAGGATTAGTGTATAAAATATTATATTCAAAATATAAAATTGATTTAAAATACCTAAAATTCCAAAATTAATCCATTTTCACAATTAAGATCAAATCATTATAAAAACCTAAAAAATGATAATTACCCTTAAAATATCAAATTGGTGGGATTTAAAACATTGAAATTAAAATTAAAATTATTAAAAATGTTGGATTTATTAATCCCTTACACATATATGATAAGATCTTCCATGGATACTCTTGTTTTGATGAGATGAATACTTTATGATGTAAGATTACACACTTTCAAATAGAAGTTATATAATAGAAGAATATAGAACACCATAAAATATTTAATAATATATACAGTTGAATAACACATTCATATATAGGAGATTCCAAACATTTATATATTCATAATCATAAAAAATATTTTATTATTAATACATTATTTTCTACAAGCTTCATGTAAGAAGAAACATGTAACTTTTGAAGATGAGACCTTTCCGATGACAACTGATTATGATACCCTGCAATGGTGGGATTCAACAACTCTTTCATCACCTCTCAATCTTTTAAACCTGATTTTTTTATAATACCTTAAAATTAGAATAAAATTAACTAAATAAGTAGTAGATAAACCAACTCTTCATGATATCTATGAAATAAAAAATACAAATGTGATATATTTTCACCTCTTTATAATGTATACAAATATTCTAACACTATGTAAGCTTCCAACTCATTCATAAATAAATATACTTACTCTTTCGAATATGAACACTGTTGATAGTCTTGTAAGTACAATAAAAATATAGATAAATAAATGGTTAATAAATATTTTAATTAAAATTGTAAATATCATCAGAAATACCTTTTCAGAAATGATATTTTATGGATTGAATTTGATATATTTCATAAATGTAAAAATTTAATAACCATAATCATTATCATTACATTGTTTTGGACACTACATAAACATTGAAAAAAAATCAGTAATTTGTTTTGATATATGTTTTGATAGTGAAATCATATTATATATACCCAAATACTTATCTAGTTATAGAAATAAATAGGATTATTATGCACATTGGTCATCATCATACCATGATATTGATGATAAATAAACACTACCCTTTTATAAAAATATAATTTTTAAAACACAATATAAAATATATAATTTGAAGTTTATTTGTAAAATTTTAAATGTAGTGTATTAAAAATACATAAGGGACATCATGTGTGGTTGATTTGATGGATATTTATGCTTTGGATCCAAAAAATATATCTATAAGAACCGGAGTTTTTGTACGATGTAAGAATCCATAAATTTTCAATTTTAATACTTAAATATGGCCTAATGAGAGTACCCTTTGTGGTCACAGGAGTAATGGGGGTGTCTAGGGATTTTTTGGAGTTCGTAAACCAAGTTTGGCGTGATTTAATCCTGGAACACAGTTAGTGTAAACCATGTGGGGAAGGCCACATGGTATGAATAAACCGTGCAAGGCTTGACAAAGGGGGTGTACAGGCCACACAATTTGAGGAAACTGTGCGAGAGGAGGTACACAACTGCATGGCCTGGTCTACAATTTTAGAAGATGTTGAAAGTGTATTTTCACATGGTTTGCGTATAGTTAGTGAAACTTATAGGTAAACTATGTGGGTTCCCCTTGGCTTACAAGAAGCTGTGCATGGATGGCACATGATTTTCCAAACCATGCACCCTAAACCATGAATCCCCTATAATTTTGGTAATTTTAATTATTTTAATTTAATTAAAATATAATTTATAACCTAAGTTCATTTCACCATACACACAGCAAGGAGGCCCCATTTTTGAGCTCTCAAGATGATTAAAATAGGAATCGATCCTGATTCTTCATCCAATATCTAATTCGAGTGCAGTTTATCTCGTCAGATCCACATTGGCAAGATCTAAATTCCTTTTTATCCATTCTTGGTTCTTTTGGCTATCAGTTGTGCTATTTGGATTTAGGCTCATATGCCCTAATTTCAGTTTCTTCGTCTATGCTTCAGATTTCTTCCAATCTGAGTCAAATCAGGAGTCGATACTAGATGGACACTATACTAACAAGTTAAAGTAGGTGGTATATACTTTTCTTTTGATTTTTGATACTTTATAGAGCTATCATCCATTATGATTCCCACCAGACTTTCTGTAACAACTCCAAAATTAAATTAAATCTATGAATTAGTTGAATTGGGACCTGTTTGGGAATCCCTTAGGTAACCTTGTGATTTGTTAGTGGTTTTTTACCAACCCATGGTCACCCATGGGGTGCACCTTATATATTTAACTTGGTTATGATATGTAAAACCACCCAAGGGGTGTGTTTTAAGCATGCCATATTATAGGGATCCAATTATAAATGAAATGAGTTGAATGAGATGATTAGGAGATGGATTTTTTCATTTACCTTGTTTTAATATATTGAGATTGATTTGGATAATTGATCAAATTGATAAAATGGGTTATGTTAAATGTGAAGTTTAATACATGAATGGGTATACTCATTAAATGTCATGCTTGTGAATTATGAATAATGATTGGGTATACTCATTAGATATTTTGAATATGAAATAAAATACATGAGTGGGTATACTCATGAGATATAATTGGTTTGAAATGTAAATAATGAGTGGGAATACTTATTATATGGGATTAAATTCAATTAGTTATATGAGTGGGGAGACTCATATGGTATTGAAATGTTAAATGGTATGAAATTAATGAATGATTACATAGATGCCATGGATGACTCTCCATGGATCTAGAACATGGTAGCGAATGACTTGGGTTGTGTATGCCCTTGGGTCTTGATTTTGTGGGATGCCTTAGGAATTTCTAACCCTTGGACTAGGATTTATTGGACTCGTGCATGACATGTTTGGTATGAAATGGTCATAGGACTCCAACCAGTTCCTATATTGAGATTCCAACGAGATGCTCCTAGGAATCATTGAGGATGCCTCAATATTTGGAACCTTGGATCCAGCCCTTTGTGGTATGAAATTTTGATCATACAATACGACTGTGGAATTTATGACATGATTGGTTGAATGTATCGGCCATGGTAATTTGGAATTTATGATTGTATAACAAGTCTGTGGGGTTTTGGTATAGTTTTATTATACAGAAAGGCCGTGTGGATAAGATACGTATAGGAGTACGATGAGGTTGTGTTGTTATTCACATTGCTTGTAGATTACTTGTTAGGATCTTGAAACTTATTTATGGGGATCCTTGATAGGATATTTAGTATCACATGATTGTGGTGGTTTACATGCCATGGGAACTTTAATTTTAGTTCCTATTTACCTATTTACCTTCTAACTTCTTAGTTTACATTTCAAAAATTGAATTTTTATAGACCTTTGGGTGGTTACCTACTGGGATGTTATCCCACACCATATTTGGGTCTCTCTTAGGAACCAAAATATAATATGTGGTTGTAGGTAGTGATAAGGGAAAGCGCCCTAATACAAGTTGTTGATTGCTGCTTAAGAGAAAGGGAGAATGAGACCAAGCTGAGGCTTACGATGCTACTAGGATAATTTTTTCTATTTTTGGATTTTTGGATACTTGTATTGTATTTACATGTACCTATTTTGGATGTTTTTTAGATACATGTATCATCATAATCCTTGTATATGAGACACTTCTAGATTTTTTTTATGTATTCCTATTATGTTTTTTATCAGTTGCTTGTTTTTTGAGTCTGATTCCACTATTGATAGTTATAATATTTTGTTGTGTTACAATATGATGATGAGGGAATAGTCTCCCCACTAACACACCTAGGACCTAGATTCTAGTCAGTTTCCTCTGGCATTTGGGAAGATGCACTTGAGTCCATGTGGCCAACCGAGCTTGGAGCACTGTTGAGTGGAATCTAGGTCTGGGACATTACAAAGTGGTATCAAAGCACTATTTTTTGGTTTTATTTACTATTTAAAGACAATAAATAGGGATAAAAAGGTATTGAAGTTTGGTAATGATATGTTCTTGGGTGTATCTAATCCACGTACAGGGAAAACCAAATTACCTCAAATGAAATTGCTATTTCTTGAATTTTGAAAATTACAGTTGATTTGATTCCACCATATGGGTGATACACTTGATTTATGATGTTAATATTGATATTATTGTGGTTATATTTATGATTAAACCTAATTATATGAGGGTATACCATCTCATGCATCATACTAAGAACTTATTAGAAATTACATGCCATGCATTAATCCATACCATTTAGAATGCATTACTTATTACATGATGTTGTGATAGGTGCTGTGATAGAATTACCAGCTGTTGTGATAGGTATTCTATGATGTGTTATGGTGTGATTAGGTGGAATCCATGTTTTGGTTCATAAGGATTATGCCTACAATGGTTCAAAATTTGGTGAACCATTCAATTCAACCTAATAAATGAATTATGAAATAATAAAACAAATATGAATTGAATGTGACGTGATATGGTATGGATTTTATAGTCATCAAATTTTGTTTCATGAGGTGTTATGGTCCCTAATGTATTAGAATATGATGAACCATTGGTTGAAACATTGAAAAAAGTAATGAGTTTGTAATCAAATGAAAATGAAAATGAAATGGAAAAGATAACCTAAAAATAGAGACTTGTCCTAGACCCGACTTTCAAGTGGGAAAGAGGTAGAGTTTCCAGTGGTCTTGGTGACTATTCTCTTTATAGTCCTGTATTTAGGAGCCTACCATGGGTTTGTTTTGGTTTTAGGAGGGTTTTAACCCATCTTATGATTTTGACCTTTGAAATTTGATGTTTTTCTTTTCTAAGGCTTGTTTCTGGCATTGCAGAGGCATGCCACCATGATGACCTCTAGTGGTGTTCCAGGAGGGTGGTGACAATCATGATCCAGAGGAGGTGGGCTATGGGATACTAGTGGATCCTCCTTTAGTGAAAGTTATGGAACCAACTGTTGTTATAGACATAAGTGCTAAGGCACAGCTCCGTGAGGGATTCTTTCACTTTATGCAGACTTATTAGGGAGCACCAAAGCCTACATTTTCTATGAATGAGTTGACACATGTGTTCCAATAGCAGCGTCCTCCCATGATTTCGGGTGATGGTGGTCCATAGGCTGCTGAGCTATGGCTAGAGACTATGCTAGTGATATTCAAGAATCTTGAGATGCCACTTGATAGGAGAGTAAATTTCACAACATATTTTCTTCATGGAGTAGTAAAACACTGGTGGGATGTACTGAACCAGGCTGACAGGATATGAGTTATGGGTTGGACTGATTTCCAGACCTGTTTCTATGACTAATTTTACCCTGAGACTTTGTGGGAAGAGTTATCTAGTGAGTTCATGCATCTGGAGTAGGGCACTATGAAAATTATGGAGCACTCAAAATACTTTACAAAGTTGCAGTGTTTTGGGCTAACGTACCTTGATGATGGGATTTTGAGATTGATATGCTTCAAGGAAGGTCTTAGAAATTCTATAAAATCTTAGGTCAATGTGTTTATATTGACCTCTATCACTAAAATTGTGAACCATATTCTGATTACATAATGGAACTTGAGGAATTTGGTGGTGTAGAGTAGGGTAGTGCTGTCTCTCGACCTAGTGTGGTTCAGTGTCTTTAGGTAGGAAGCACCATTTTGACGCTTCCCGCGAGATGAGTTCCAATCAGACTATGAGTACTAGTAGCTCAGTGTTTTTTCATTATTGTGGTAGGAGGGGACACATAAAGAATCAGTGAAACTTAGACCCAGTCGAATGATGAGCTTGTGATAGTATGGGGAACATGGAGCGGTTTTATAGGACCTTCCCTCCAACTGTGAGTTATAGGGGGTCAACTCTGACACTAGGTATAGGAGAATATTTCTAAGCTCTATGTTAGGCAGGGAACTGGAGTAGTGTTGTCCAATCAGTCTGAGGTAGTGGTGGTCATAATAGAGGTATCCGGGCACCATTTACACCAAGACATCAGATTAGACCTACTCTGGGTAGTGAGGTTGTGTCATATGTTCGTGGTAGATGCCAGATCTATTCTGTACAACCTTCCCCTGAGGAGAAGAGTTACAGACCATCTAAGTAGTGAGGTACTATCTTAGTATCCTCTATTATTACATATACTCTTTTTGATATAGGTGAATCTCATAGTTTCATATCTTCACATGTGGTAAAAATCATTGGGCCCATTGTTTTGACTTCTGAGAGCATTATAACGCTAGACACTCCATTAGAGATTATAATGGAGGGTGTATTCTAGTGCAGGGAGTTTCCCCTTGAGGTTGGATGGTGTCACTTTATCTAGGATATTTATATCCTCGAGATGATATTGTTTGAAGTCATACTTGGTATTGACTGGATAATAGATTATCGATATTATATTGAATGCTATCACCAAAGGGTGACTTTAACATCACCAGAGGGTGCAGTTTATACTCACAAGGGTGACTGGGACGTCTAACCCAGATGAGCTGAACTAGAGAATCATGGTATGGGTGTAATGACAACCCAGATCGCTAGTTTTTATTTGGATGATCAAGGAGCATATTAGAAGGACTTTCCTCCAGTGGTTGATCATTTCAAGGATGTGTTCCCAAATGACTTTTTTGGTTTAACTTATGAGAGATAGGTTGAATTATCCATTTATCTAGTTCTAGGAGATTCACTAATATCTATTCCTCCTTACAGGATGTCTACAACAGAGTTATAGGAGCTTAAGATGTAGCTAGAGGATTTAGTGGCGAAGGGGTTTATTCAACCCATTACTTCTCCATGGGGTTCTCCAATCATTTTTTCTAAATGGTGGATGAAACTCTTAGGTTATGTATGGATTATCAGAAGTTGAACCAAATTACATTTAATAACTGATATACCTTTCCATGGATAAATGAATTATTTGATCATCTTGGAGTAGATCGAGTGTTCTTGAATGTTTATCTAAGATCCAGATATCACTAGGTATGTGTTTGAATTGCATACATACCCTGTACAACATTTCATAGTAGGTATAGTCTATATGAGTATCTGGTTATGCCATTTGGTCTCAAGAACGTTCCATTCATTTTCATGGCTCTGATGAACTGAGTGTTTCATCTTTACCTATATTCTTTTGTGGTGTTTTTGTGGATGATATCTTGGTGTATTCTCACAATCTACATCACCATGCCAAACACCTTGAGATCATTTTGGATACACTGATAGAGTATCATCTATATACTAATCTCATAAAGATCCACTTCTGGATGAATCATATTCACTTCCTAGGTCACATCATATCATAGACAAAAGTATTAGTGAACCCATAGAAGGTGAGATTTGTAGTTACCTAGGAGCATCCCAAGAACGTTTTTTAAACAAGGAGTTTCTTGGGGCTAGCTGGTCACTACATGTGTTTCATACAATACTTATCATGATTAGCAGTGCTATTGACAAGCTTGACTAAGAAGGGTGTGAAGTTTTTATGGTAAGATTCTTGCGAGATAGACTTTCAGGAGTTGAAAGTGAGGTTGACATCATCACTGGTCTTGATAATTAGAGAGTAGGTAAGGATCTATATTGTGTATTACAATGCATCATGTATTAAACTTGGAGTATTGATAATGCAGGGGGATAGATTCGTGGTGTATGAGTCTCGGTAGCTGAGGCCGCACAAGAGGAACTACCCGACACATGATCTCAAGTTAGCTGTAGTAGTTCACAAATTGTGTTGTTAGAGACATTAGTTATTGGGAGAGAGTTTTTTAGTGTACAAAAACCACAAAAACCTCAAGTATATATTTTAACAACATGATCTGAATATGAGGCAGTGAAGGTGGGTGGAGTACCTACAATCTTTCGAATTTGATCCTGCCTACTTGCCTGGTAAAGGCAATGCATTGTCCAATGCACTGAGTAGTACTTAGATACATGAAGTGAAACATGCCAACAGTGATTAAAAGCTTATAGATTTGTTCTCTATGATACACTTGGAGGTTTACGACAACCATGGGAAGAAGTATCTATCATCCTTAGCTGTGACCTCTACCTTTATTAATAGAGCAAGGATGAGACAACTATCACATTCAAAGGGCCTAGTCCTATAGGAGATTGTGGTAGGTGAGGAACGAACTCCTATTTAGATCATAGGTGAGGATTAAATCCTACATATCCATGGTCACATTTTGGTTCTAGTGGACATACACAAGGAGATGATGTGGGAGTTTCATGCTTCATCTTGGGAAGTACATCTCGGAGTCACCAAAATGTACTATGACTTACGTCGTTAGTACTGGTGGATGGGAATGAAATGAGAGGTATCTATTTTTATTATGAGGTGTTCCACCTATCACCAGGTGAAGGAAGAGCATCAGTGACCAACCATACTTTTATAGTAGTTACCTATTCCTGAGTGGAAATGGGATGATTCCATGATAGATTTCATGAACAACTTTCCAAGGTCACCTCGAGGAAAATATGATGTGTGGGTTGTTGTTGACAGGATTATAAAGGTTTCTCATTTCTTTCCAATCAAGGATACCTTCAATGTGGATGATCTTGGGATGTTGTATATCTGTGAGATAATATGACTTCACGAGGTACCTCACACAATCGTTTCAGATAGGGATGCCCACATTACATCTTTTTTTTGGAAAAAATTTTAGAGGGTTATGGATACATAGGTGATTATGAGCATAAAATACCACCCTCATACTAATGGCTAGATAGAGAGTATAATATAGGTGCTAGAGGACATGTTGTGAGCATGCATCCTAGATTTTGGGGGTTCTTGGGAGAGGCGTGTACCCCTTATTGAGTTCATCTACAATAATAGTTATCAGGTGACAATACATATGAAACCTTATGAGTCTTTCTATGGTAGAAAATTCCAATCAACCTTGTGCTGGTTAGAGGTAGGTGATGTAGATTTATTGTAACTACATCTCATACAGGATACTTCTGAGAAGCTCTAGTTGATTCAGAAGTGGATGGATACTGTGCAGTCTCATCAAAAATCACACTTCGATCACCATAGAAGAAATCTAGAATTTGATGTTAGAGATTAGGTATTTTTATATGTTTCACTAAGGCTGGGACACAAACAGATCAGGAGACAGTGTTAGCTTTCACCACGATATGTCATACCATTTGATATTATAGAGAGAGTCGGGTCGATAGCCTATCAATTGCATTTACCTTAGAGGTACCAATCCATCCATGACATCTTCCACATATCTTAGCTGTGTTGTTATAATTCAGACCCATATCTCTCTTTTCAACCTGAGGAGGTTGAGTTACAGACAAATGTGTCCTTTGAGGAGCATCTGATTTGTATCATTGACAGGAGCATAAAGGTTCTTCGAGGTCAGTCAGTTTCACTAATACAAGTGCTATGGAAGCATATCCATTTACAAGACGATACTTGGGAGCGGGAGGTTAATGTATGTAATCAGTAGCCAGAGTTGTTCTCATATGAATCTTGACCACCCTTCAAAGAGAAATTTAGGGATTAATTGATATATGGGGAAGATTATAAGAACCCAAGTTTTTGTATGAGGTATGGATCCCTTATTTTTCTATTTAAATGATTAAATATAGCTTAATTTAAGTAACCTATGTGGTAAGGGGTGTAACAAGGTTGTATGAGGCTTGTTTAGATCTCAAAACCCACGTTTTATGTAATTTAATCCTGGTGCATGATTAGTTCAAACCATGTGGGGCAAGCCGTACCATTCAACTAAACCATGTGAGGCTGGAAAGAGGGGGTGTACTGGACACACAGTTTGAGGAAATCATGTGAGAGGAGGCACACAACCATGTGGCTAGGTCTTTAATTTTAGTAGATCTTGATAGTGTATTTTTGCACGGTTTGTTTATGGTTAGTAAACCATGTGGGTAAACCATGCGGGTGCCCCTTGGCCTATAGGAAGATGTGCATGGTTGGTGCACGGTTTTCCAAACCATTTAATTAAAATCTAGTTTGCAACCTAAGTTTATTTCAACCTATTCACAATAAAGAAGCCCCATTTTTTTATCTCTCAAGGTGACTAAACTAGGAATTGATCCCAATTCTTCGTTCGATCTTCGATTCGATCATGGTTTACCTTATCAGAACTGCATCGGTAAGATCTACATTTCTATTTATCCATTTTCGATTCTTCTAGATATTAGATGTGCTATTTTTATTTATCCTCATATTCCCTAATTTTAGGTTCTTTATATGTTCTTTAGATGTATTCCAATCTATGTTGAATTTGGATTTGATACTGGATTCACAATCTGATACTGAGTTAAGGTAGGTGGTCTATACTTTTATTTTGAGTTTTGGTGCTTTATAGAGCTATCAACCATTATACTTCCACCCATACTTTCCGGTGCGATAATGAAATTAAATTGAATCTTTGAATTAGTTGAATTGAGACCTATTAGGGAATCCCTTAGGCACTCTTTTGATGTGTTGGTGGTTGTTTCCTAACCCAAGGTCACCCATGGGGTGAACCATATATATTTACCTTAGTTATTCCATGTCAAACCACCCAAGGGGCGTGTTTTGTGCTTACCTTGTTCTAGGGATCCAATTATAAATGAAATGAGTTGAATGGGACGATTAAGAGATGGATTTCCTCCTTTATCTTGTTTTAATATGTTGAAATTTATTTGGATAATTGATCAAATTGATCAAGTGGGTAATGTTAAATGTGAATTTGAATACATGAGTGAGTATACTCATTAAATGTTATGCTTATGAATTGTGAACAATGAGTGGGTATGCTAATTAAATATTTTGAATATGAAATGGAATACATGAGTGGGTATACTCATGAGATTTAGTTGGTTTGGAATGTAAATAATGAGTGGGCATACTCATTGTATGGGATTAAATGTAATTGGTTATATGAGCGAGTAGACTCATATGAAATTGAAATGTTAAATGGTATGAAATTAATTATTGATTGCATAGATTCCATAAATGGATCTCCATGGATCTGGAACATAGTAGAGTATGCCTTGGGTTCAGTATGACCTTGGGTCTTTATTTTTTTGGGATTTATTGGGCCTTGATAAACCTTGGATCCGACTTGATTTGACTCACATAGGATGTGTTCGATATGAAATGATCATAGGACTCCAACTAGTTCCTATATTGAGTTTCTAACAAGATGCTCTTGGGACTCATTGAGGATGACTCAACCTTCAACACCTTGGATCTATACCTTCATGGTCTGACACTTTGATCACATGGCCATGGAAATTATGACATTCTTGGTTAAATATATCAACCATGGTAATTAAGAATGGATGATTGTATGGAAAGGCCATGGGTTTTTGGTATAGTTTTATTATACGAAAAGGATTCATGGATAAGATATGTATGAGAGTATGACAAGGCCATGTTGTTATTAATATTTCTTGTAGATAGCTTGTTAGGATATTGACACTTGTTTGGAGGGAGACTCGAGAGGCTATTTAGTATCACATGTTTATGGTGGTTTAAATGCCATGGGAACTTTAGTTTTAGTTCCCACTTACCTATTTATCTTCTCACTATTTAGTTTACATTTCACAGACTGGATTTGTATAAACCTTTGGGTGGTTACCTACTGGGATGTTATATCACACCCTATTTGGGCCTCCCTTGGGGACCCAAACTGATTATATGGTTGTAGGTAGTGATAAGGGAAATCACCATAATATAGGTTGTTGATTGCTGCTTAGGAGCATGGGAGTATGGGACCAAGCTGAGGCTTGTGATTCTATTGGAATAATTTTTGGTATTTTTGATTTTTTGGATACTTGTATTGTACTGTATTTCCTTGTACCTATTTTGGATGCTTTTTAGACACATGTATCATTATCATCCTTGTATATGAGACACTTATGGATTTGTTTATGTATTCATATTTTGTTTGTTTATCAATTTCCTGCTTGTTGAATCTACTTCTGCTACTGATTTCTATATTATTCTATTGTGTTACACTCCGGTGATAAGGGCATAGTCTCCCCACTAACACACCTAGGCCCTCACTGCTAGTCGATATCCTCTGGTGATTGGGGATATGTGCTTGAGGACATGTGACCAACCAGGCTCGAGGTACTGTTGAGGGTCATCTTGGTCCAGGACATTACAATATCTTTGGATTATCCAAATTTATCACAATGAGAATCCAATGATTCCTAGAAAATTAAAAGGAATAAATATTGGAAAAAATGATAATATATTTTATACAATTAGAATGCAGAGTTTTACCCCTGTATTATAGGTATTAAAAAGAGAAAGTCATTTGTTATTTTCTTTTAAAACACTATGACTAATTAGTGTTCTCTTAATACAATTTCATCTCTATAAAATAATGTTTTTTGTGTAGAAGTTCCATGGGGACTAATGCATCCAAATTTTTCTTCACAGGGTCTTCCCTTTACATTCATGTGATATATATGTCTGAAGAGAATATGAATAAAATTAAACTATAATAAATATAATAGACTAATTATTGGATAAATAAATTATGAAAATTTACCTCAAATATACATTCACAACTGAGGCTCTCAGCAATTAATGCTTGAGAATTTCATTTATATTCTCAAAACCAATCATGTTAGTATTGGCCTCTCTGTAAATTTGTTATTAATATTCAATGGATGATATATATTTATCTTGTATTGTTGTATCTGTAAGAACTTGTAATGTTAATAAATGTGGTAGTGCAATTAGTGGGGGTAAAGGTCCTCCCAAAATTTCATTTCGATCTATTAGTTGATCCTTTATATTTTCTTAACACAACCTTTCATTTCCAATTCTATTTATAATTCTATGATAACATACCTAGGTTTAGACCTTTTTTCATTAATTATTAAAGGTTTTTCATATAAAATAAATTGAAAAGGTCATACCTAATTATCATCATGTATATTTACAATATTAAATATCCATGTTATGAAATTTACTATAGAAAGTTTGACTATGTGAATATCAAGATCATCAAGGGGAATAACTAGATTAGTGATCAAATCATGAGATATGTGAATCCCTACCATCACGTGATATTTTGGAAGTTAATTATTACATAGAATATCAAAAATTTTATTTTATGTAGTACCCTAGTGATAAGTGGGTGATCATATACATAAATCATAATCAATTTCACCATATAAAATTTTAGTATAAAAAGGTATAAAAAGTTGTTTGATTCACATTTATCAGAATATGTTATGAAACAATCAATTACCATGGGTAAGGAAATAATTTTAAGTGAATAGATTTACACAAAGCCAAAGAATGGCTATAAAACCATGGGATCTTAATATATTATTACCTTTAAATAAGTCAACATGTTAGATATCTTTCACCACACACAACACTGAACTTAAAAACAAAACTGTGATATATTTAGATAAAATATAAATATTTAAGTATAACAATTAAAACCTATCCATTGAATTAGTAGGAATGAATATGAGGAACTTATTTTTGAAATATATGTATAAATAAAATAAATTCTACTTTTAATATGAATGAAATTCAATTAGATTACCTAAAATGACTAATAAGATTATTTATTGTTTAGAAAAATATTTTTTTTAAATTGAATTTTTATGGTATGTTCATTTATATTTCAAGAAATATATTATTAATTATGATAAATTTTGTTTTATATTAATAATTGGTTAACATCAATTTAGTTGGTAAATTAGATAAAATAATAATAATAACATTTAATATTTGAAAATGTCATTTTCCAATAAAAACAGTTTTCATTATATTTTATGATCTCATTAAAAAATTAAATTTATAAATTGTAGAATATGAATTTTACAATATTTAAATCATTTTTTTCTTTAGAACAAAAATATTAACTTGAGATGAAATTTTGTGTTTTTTCCAAAAAATTGATTTTTAGTTGAAAAATATGGTTTTCACGAAACTTGTTATTTTTATGAATTTATCATTATATAAGAATGATATATAAGATTAAAAAACCTTTTAGGTTATAAAATATGAATCTATGGAATAAAAATATGCATTTTAAAAAATTATTTTAATTTATAAAACCTATGTCAAAATTTTTTAGAACTAAAGTAAAATGTTTCTTTAAAAGAAAATATTTTTAGTCTTTAATTGAATCAAGTATTTTCAAGGTGAGATTCTGTTTTAGCTTGCCATGAAAGGCTCATAAATTTTATTTGTTATAATAATAAACAAATTTATGTCATGAGTATTTTAATTTTAATAACTATAACTTACACATAAAATTTAAGCTTAAAAACACAATTTTTCTAAAAAACTGCTTTTACATGTTATGTGTGCTAATCTTAAAATTTAATTTTCAAACACTTAGAAATTTTATTTGATAGAATGATTTAAAAATTTTAAATTAGAAGTTTAAATTTATGTAAAATGATCAATATTAATTTTTTCATTAATATTAATTACTATGGTTAAAAATTAATTACCATGGTAAAGGTAAATTAGGGAAAAAGTTAAAAAGTTAAAAGAAAAATCCTTAAAACACTAAATTTGTTTCCAAAATGAGTGGTTGAGGTGAATTTAAACCCAAAATCACTAAAACATCCCCTTTTTTTTACATTTTGGATCCATTGAACTTGGAATAGTAACATCACGTTATTGAAAATGTTAAGGGTGATTCCAAAAGTGCCATTCTATTCATTTATAAAAAGGTAACACTTCCTCCACTTTTTTTTTGATTAAAACATCAATAATTAATGACAAATATCATCAAAAGTACAAGAACAAAGCCAAGAATGGAAATTGTCCAACCAGAGCTTGGTGGAGTCAAAAGGGCCTGAGGCCGCAAGCTGATGGGCCGCATTGTTTCCTTCCCTTTTGTAAAGGAGAAGGTGAAAGAAGAGAAGAACTGGCCAAGTGAGAGAATTCTTCTAATGATGATGCCAAAAGGCTGGAGCCCACCATCATTGTGGTTAATAGCATCAATAATGGTAAGGCAGTCCGACTCAACAATAATATCGCTCCATCCACATTCCAATGAGAGCGAAAAACCAGAAAGGATGGCCATAGCCTTAGTAACCGCCGGTTCCCAGAAAGCCTGATGTAGATCATATTTTGCAGAAAAGATTTTCCCGGAATGATAACGGGCCAGAAGGCTGAGGGAAATAAGCCCATCATTTGGGAGAGACGCATCCACGTTAATTTTAAGAATCCCTTCTGTTGGGGGATTCCAATGAGAGGGGGAGGTGAGGGTAGCTCCTGGCATAAAGTGATCATTATGGTATTTCCAGCCCTCAATCCAAGAAGAATCCCTTTCAATCCAGAATTCGGGGGGTTTGTGAGCTTGATGAAAAACAACATCGTTACGCCAGATCCAAATAATCCAGGACAAAGTGCAAAGAGAACTTGAGAGAGCCGAGGAAAGAGAGGAGCACCAATGTGTCAGAAGATTGGGAAGGTCAGAGGCCAAAGCTAGTGAATCAGTAGAGGTCGGGCCCCATTTACTCCAAACTTACTTAGCTCCTGGGCAGTGAATGATGGAGTGAAAAAGAGTTTCAATAGTGCTCGGGTAGAAAGGGAAAAAAGT
The DNA here is from genome assembly GCA_963277665.1 of Viscum album. NCBI lineage: Eukaryota > Viridiplantae > Streptophyta > Magnoliopsida > Santalales > Viscaceae > Viscum > Viscum album. Next base: position 1,661,145,143 of record OY728136.1, on the reverse strand, counting down.
AGAACTGGCCATATGCCGGTAGGCGAGAAGGCTCATGGTTGGGAGGGTACCCGTGCAAACCTGCCACCAAAATTGACAAATTTCAGGGGGAACGTTGAGTGTCCAGATCAATTTCCATGGTCCCTCATCCTAGCCGAATGGGTGGTTGCCAAGGGATAGTCTGTAGCCCGATCTCACTGTGTATTCGCCCGAGATTTCATTGGTCTAGAAAATATGGTCGGGGACTGCGTCAGGGATCCAGGTTATGCTAAGGATGATTTTTTGGTCCCTTTCATTAAACCAATCAAGGATCTTTTCCAAACACCACCCTTGTCCCTGGTCGGAAAGGAGGTAGCGGACAGTTGCGTCTTCAAGACCTGGTTGGACGGGGGATGAAGCCCGCATACTATCCTTATCGATAATCCAAGGATCAGTCCAGATATTGATCAATGATCCAGACCCAATCTTCCAACCCATTCCTCTATCCAAAAGCTTTTTAGCCCCCCAAATGCTTCTCTAGAGGAAACTGGGGAAGGGACCGAGAGAGGAAACATGGAAGTCCGTGTGGGGAAAGTACTTAGCTCAGAGAACCCATGCACAAAGAGAAGGATGGTTAACCAGGTTCCATCATTGCTTGGCCAATAGTGCATCATTGAAGAGAAGAAGATTCCGGAAGCCCATCCCTCCCATTGATTTGGGTGTGCAGAGTTTCTCCCAGGCCATCCGGTGGGGTCGATTCCTTCCATCATTCTTACCCCACCAGAAATTGGAAATGTGTGTGTGGATCTGGTCAATGATGAATGAAAGGAGCTTAAACAGGGTCATAAAATAGCTGGGAATGGACTGGATGATAGCTTTGATGAGGGTCGCTTTTCTAGCTTTAGAAATTCCTTTAGGGAACCAACAATTTTTTTTGCTCGATCCTGTCAACCAGTGATCCTAAGATTTATTTTTTGGATCAGTAGATCACCATGGGAATCCCAAGATACTTTTGATGCTTCACAACCATATGAATACCAGATGAAGCGCAAATCTCATCCCTATTAGAAAGAGGCACCCCTACACTGAATGAAATTTCAGATTTGCCATGATTGATTGATTAACTGACCAGACACCCTCTTGTACTGGTGGATTTCTTGGAAGATCACCCAACATTTGTTAATTATTTCTCTAGAAAAAAGGAGGTAGTTGTCGGTGAAGAAAAGATGCGACACTGGTGGGCCAACACGGTAGACCTTTGCCCCATGAATATAATTAGAGGATGCAGCTCTAGAAATAAGATTAGAAAACACGTCAGCCACCAGAATGAAGAGAAAGGAGGAGAGAGGATCTCCCTGGCGGAGGCCTCAGGATGGGGCGAATCCTCTGGTGAGCTCCCCATTTACCTTGATTTTGAAGGAAACGGTCGAGATGCAGTCCATGACCAAATCTGTCTATTTAGCACAGAAACCCATTCTCAGCATAACAACACATAGGAAGTGCCATTCCACTCTATCGTAGGCCTTGGTCATATCCAATTTCCAGGCCATGGTTCCTCTTTTCACAGTGGAGCATGACTTCATAGAATGTAACACTTCATGGGCCATAATTGCATTATCAGTGATCAGTCTCTTGGCCACGAAAGTGATCTGATTTCCAGAAATAATATCAGGTAGCCAAGGTCGCAGCCTATTGACAAGGATCTTTGAGAAGATCTTGTAGGAGACATTGTAGAGGCTGATAGGTCTAAAATCAGGGATCGCTAGAGATTTCTTAATTTTTGGGGATGAGGACAAGGACAGTTTCATTGATGTCAGTAATGCTAGTATTCCCAGCCCAGATATTTTTTATCATGTTGTAGATGTCAGGACTAATTATGTGCCAGTATTGTTTAAAAAATAGTGCATGGAACCCATACGGTCCCGGAGCCTTAGTGGAATGAAGATATTTTTGGGCCAAGCGTATCTCGTCATCTATCACATCTTTGGTGAGCTGCCTATTGATCTCATCGGTGATCACAGGTCTGATACAATCTTCCACCTCGGCGGACATGAAAGGGGTTCCTGTAGTGAAGATGTTCTAAAAATAGTCAATCAAGGCCTCATGGACACTATTGATATAAAAAACTTTGCTTCCACTGGGTTGTAAGATGTAGGTAATAGAGTTTTTATAATGCTTGGCTGAAGCTTTTTGGTGTAAAAACCGAGTATTAGTGTCCCCCTCTTTAATGTGGTTATCCCGTGCCCGCATAGCCCAGAAGCTTTCCTTGATATGCAGGGCCGTATACAACTCTATTTGTGTGGCTCCAATATTAGAGAGAATTCAATTGGATGTGGGTTGTTTGAGGAGGTTGTTTATTCTCTTTTCAAGGACCTCACAGTGCCGGTCGGGGTAGTGGAATTTCTTATTACTCCAAGACCTCAACTCAGAAGCGACCTGTTGGAGATTGATATAAACATCCATGTGAGTGCTTTTCCAGCATGATCAGATCACCTCTTCGCATTCCTGGTCTTTTGGCCAGAAGCTCTCAAACCTAATGGGTCTTCTTAGTTTTCTATTTTTTTCTCCTCGCATACAATCAATGAGAATTAGAGAGGGGTACAACAACACCGTTCTTTGGGAGGGGTACAACAACGCCTTTCTTTGGGAGGTTCAGGGTTTGAATCCTGGGAGTCTGATTTCGAGGCGAACCTCTCCCCCAGGATCCACTCGCCTTTCCGGGTCACTCGGTTTCTGATTGGGTGGGCAAAATGAGGTGCAACCCACCCGTGCTGACGGATTGCTTGAAGAACCATCGCCGCTCGGGTTGTCACCCTCCGAGATGCTTTTCCATCTCGGCTGGTAACGGCTCTTTCCCGGCTGGGGCTCTCTCCGGAGTGACCTCTTCGTGGGGAGGGGGGTTTCCTTGTGTGGAGGGTTCGAAAAGGCCACACAAGGGAATTCCCTTCTAGAAAGAATGAGAATTGGACAATGGTCCGAATAATTAAGGGCCATGTGGCCGATATGAAACACGCTGAACAGATTAATCCAATTAGAGGAACCAAGAAATCTATCAAGATGCTCAGTGATGCGGTTGCCTTCAGTATTGCCGTGGAACCACGTAAAAGGATTACCTGTGTATCCTAGATAGACTAGGTCCGCCCTAGAGACTGCATCCTTAAAGTTTGACATCGAAGCTATGGGTTGGATGATTCCGCCCCTCTTTTCCTTATAGAACATAATCTCATTGAAATCTCCTTAGAATAGGATAGGGCTCGGAAAATATTTTCACAGCTTGCAAAGAAGATCCCATGACTTCACCTTATCATTATGGGATGGCCAGCCATAGAATCCTACAAAGGTCCAGGGTGGGTGAAAGTCTGTCTGAATAGTCACAGCCACATAGTGTGAGGAAAAGTACAAAATCTTGACGTCGATATTATCATTCCAAAGGAGACAAAGCCCCCCCCCCCCCGAGTGCCCTTTTCTAGGCACCGGAAAGCAGCCTTGGAAGCCATACTTCAGAGCAATACCATTGGTGTCCTTGTTTCCCAGTATAGTTTCGGACAGGAAAACCATATCGGGGCGAATTTGAGCACAATTGCACTGAATAATGCGAACCGTTCGTGGGTTTCCAAGCCCACGAAAGTACCAACAGAAAGCAATCATTGCTCTAGGTGGGGATGGGTCTCACCCGACACCACCTTTGGTTCCTCCAAACTTCCTTCTTCATTTTTTGTTTTCCATATTTTGGTGGGATTCATCCCTAATTGACATGTTTCATATTGTCTTTTCCTGACCCCGGGTTTTGGGTCTTCCGCGTACCCATCACTCTCACCTCATTGCACCCTTTTCCACATTCAACAGGTGATTGGGCCTAGTATTGGAGATCCTGAAATTCCATGGGCCTCCGTTGTTAGAATACCTACTGCGGTCGGTTATGGGTCAGGATCTGGATCTGGTGGTTCGACGTGCATCAGCATTGTCTTTGAGCAATGTGATGGTGATTCATTTTGCATCTTCACTAACTTTGTCAAAGTTTGAGTATTGTCCTTTAGGGGGTTTGGGTGAGCTCCAGATTCTCTCTGAGTGGAAGGGCCAACATTTGGGAAGTCCATTGGTCCAAGCATAAGGGATTTTTTAGGTATGGGTTTTTCCTGACTGGTGTGTGCCAACGTGAGACGGTCACAATCCTTTTGTTTTTCCGTCTTAGGGATGAAAGAATATTTGTTCGTTTTGGAATGGAGCCAAGGGCCATATTGGAGGGTAATGTTACCCACTCCACTCTTATGTTTTTTGGTGAACGTTATTTTCAGATGGACAAGGAATCCACAGAAAAAGTAGAATATTGGGAGTTTCTCGAACTCAAATGATATCCAAGTGTTGGTATCTTCAATCTTCAAGAACATTCCCCTCATCAGTGGCTCTGACACTTCAATATCCACCTTGATCCGAACCTCGGGGCCCCATTGTATTGGGTCTGAACTATCCCAGTAAATAATGTGACCTAAACTATCCCCAATTCCTCTCATGGTACGTTCCATTCTTGCATGGAAGGGGATTCCTTTAATTCTTATCCAAAAGGGGGAACGTGTTAAATTCACTCGCTAGATATTGTCCCCCCCTTTGAATTCTTCCATGAGAAGAAGTTGATTATCAAAGGACCACGGTCTTCCATGCAAGATTTTGTCTCTATGTTTCTCATTAAAGAACTCAAAGATGAAGCGGTTGATCCCCACTTCCCAAGTAGCCACTCCTGCATCAAGTTTTAAGATGCACTGTAGAGTGTTTTTGAGAGCCCCCTGATTTACCGATATGTTTTCCATGAACTTTCCCACCACGAGCAGAGACAAGAGATTTTCTAGTAGCATGTCTTCATTTCTCAGTGCCTAAATCGTCGCCATTTCTTTGTCCGTCAGGGACAAACTCTTCCATTGATTAACAAATTCCGTATCCATAGTGCAAAAGTGATTTCAAAAACCTCCTAAAGGGACAACACCCTTGTAGTCACCACGAACCTCACTTGGGTCAAGTCCTGGTCCAACAAGTGGGTCCCTGAACCAGATGCCCCAACATAGGCTCTAGCCAGAAATCACACAACTGGCCATGCTCCACGGCCTTTTCGGTCAATCATGCCCCTTGGGTGGTCGCGCCCAAGAAGCTCTCACCACGGCGCACACCAGTCTTCAGGGAGCAACACCCTGGGCGGACCTTCGCGGCTTCACATCACAACAGGTACTTCGCGGAGACACATAGAAAAACAGTCCCACAACACGCCACTTCACAGATGAGCTTCACAATAACAAGGAGACAGCCTCCCACCCACAGGTCTCTACCTTCAACACAACGCACACCCATCCTTCGCGGAACCACACCCCACTTCTTGATCTTCGCGACGGCTACTTTGCGAACACTCACCATGGTGAATCCTTGCGGAAGGTAATTCATGAGTCAAACCACTTCGCGGAAGCCACTTCTCAGTCCCTTAGTGCGGTGAATCATCATGGAAGGAGCTTCGCGAGTCAAACCCACTTCGCGGCAGAAATTTCGCGAAATAAGGAGACAATTACTGGCTACAGATCAATGCCCACTTCACGGAATCAGGAGGGAAAAAACTAAAAGGGGAAAGAAAACCTCAAACTCGAGTATTTCCTCAAGACTCTGGATGCAAGGATCTGAAGGTTAAAGTGGATTTGCAGATAGGAAAACTTTTTCCTCAAAAACTAGTAAAATTCTCGAGACAAGATTGCACAGATCTGGAGTGCCGATGAAGAATCAGGCGTCGCATTCCCTCTCACAGATCTAACTCCGACGAGGGGTGACAGTGATGGAAGGAACTTCAGGACCCCGGGGGATGCATAGTACAATGCCTGAGGTCGAAGTCGAGCAGAAGACGAAGAAACCCGACTCCTTCCAGAACACAGAAGACGGGATCCGGGAATAGGCAGAGGAGAAAGAAGGTGAAGAACACGGATTCTCACCACAGAGAGTCGGGGGGCGAAACAGGAAGGAAGAAACAAACCACGACACCAGATCTAAGGAAGGAGCGTACCGTACAACATAGACCTGGATCAGGGTATGCGAAGGGAGACAATGCCACTGAAAACTGGTTGGACAAAGGAGACTGAAGACCTAGGAAGCCCTAGGAGAGAGACGCTCTCACGCGTGAGAGACTCTTCCTTTCTCCTCTTACATACTCAACTTAACTTCAAATTTATCCTTTAAAATATACCAAATTTATCCTACTATAACCTTCTACCACTTCCAAAAGCCTCTGTTCACTATTATTTAGCATAAGGCCTTCATTCCAATGGCTAATTCCTAGAAAAAAACAAGTCCCCAACGCGAGTATTCACTTTTTGTTAGTGCTTAATTCTTAAATTTTTATATCCTAACCATCTATAAACTTATGAATATAATGAATTTAGTATCATTAGTGTAATTAAATTTAATTATATTAATTAAAATATAATAATTTATTTCATTCCATCCATTAAGAAAAAACTAAAACATCAATCGTGTGTACGTTTGGATTACCACCTCCACAACACAATGTGTGTGACATCCCGAAATCAGATACCACTTAGAAGTTCCCTGAGCTTGGTTGGAAACTTAGCCTCAAGAACATCTCCCCACATTCCATAGGCTACTGACTAGCAGTGAGGACCTAGGGTCTGTCTGTGGAGAGACTATGCCCTCATTACCAGAGTGTATCACATCAAATAACATATAAAAACAAGAGATAATTAGCGAAATCAATATAAGTAAATAGATGGAATATAAAAATCATACTGAAGTAATAAATAACTTAAACAACCGATACTCATATACTATAATGTCCCGATTTGGGTGCCACTAAATAGTGCCCCAAACCGGTTGGTCACATGCCCTCAAGTGCGCCTCCCCGTATGCTAGAGGGTTCTAACTAGCAGTGAGGGTCTGGTAAGTTAGTCATGTGGAAAATATACCCTCTTTTATTAGAGTAAAACACAAATGAAATAAAACAACAATAAAAAAGTGCAGAAGCATATAAATAACTAGAACAATACCAAGTCACATGATAGTCAAAAATAGGAAATACAATACTCAACTAAAAGGGAAATCATGCTATGATAATGAAAGTATCAAGTGTTTACAATGAAACTGAAAATAAAGACACGAAGACCCCCAAGAAGGTCCCAAACCATGTATGATTCCCTCACCCATGCCCCATTCCTAAACAGTAACCTATCCCAGGGACTTGCCCTTATCTTTTCCTACAACAACAAAGTCTGCTTGGGTGCCAATCAGGAGGCCCGAATAGGGTGTGAGTACAACTTAGTAGGCCACCACCAATTATGTCTAAAATAAGTCCAACCAAAATATAGTGTATGAAACTATATATGACAGTAAATACAATTCATAATTAAATAGTTATCACATTTTCATTTATTCTTTACTTGTCACATTAAACTCGGGTTTGATCCATGTCTCTAATTAAACTCACAATTCATCATTATCATTATTTTAGTGTGGAATTCCATGTCTAACACTCAACATATCAATCAATGTAGAACTCCATGTCTCACACCCCTATTTCTCAATCATTGTAGATATCCATGTCTACCACTTGAGGTCACAAGTGGTTGTATCAACTATTGGGGTAAAACACCATGTCTCATTCCCCAACATCTCAATTGGTCTAAAACGCCATGTCTAGAACCCACTTTTTCAATCATTCACATCATTTATTAATTCATCAGAATTAACCGCATCATTTATTTACTAATCCAATGATTAGTTAAACATATCAAAGACCATTAGTTAACCCAACAATTAACTATATAAAAAACCGATTAATTAATTCATCAATTAACTAATCTATAAACACAAATATTATTCCATAATTAATTCTCCACAATTAATTATCCACTATAAATATCAAATTATCATAATTAATCTCATAATTAATTATCTTAATAAAATATCAAGTCACATAATTAATCCACCATTAATTATCTCAAAATAACCAAATCATTGTCTCATAATTAATTTCTCCAATTAATTATCTTAACACAACCAATTTAATATTTTGAATACAATATCCCAAATAATAAACAATTTCCCCCAAATCAATTATCTATTTGGTTAGCCCCTTATTCCCATTATTAAATCATCAATTAATCATCTATATCTCCAAAACATCAAAAAGTCAATTGAACATTCCCAATTAACCCAATTTAGGAAATAAATTACCAAGTGATTCTAGAAAATAATTAAAATCACATACACATATCAAATCCACGACTATAAGATTTTGATTTAGACCACCTACCTCGGTTTGTTGACGGATGTTTTCCCAACAGAAATCCCCAAAATCGGGGTGGAAAAATGACATTGATCAAGATTCAGATCTAAATCCATAAACCCAAAATTAAGATCAATGGCATAAAGATCTTTCAACTCTAGATCTAGACACAAAATCCTAGATCTAGATCTCAACACATAGGTTTAAATCTTTGGAAACAGTAGAGATCTTTCACGATAAGATCAAATAAAGATAGAGGAAATAATGGATGAAGAAATGGGATGAAATCAACTTACTGAGAAGAGTGGATCTTTATCATGAGCTTTAGATCTTGAATAATGGTGTTCAAATCACCTTGGAATCCCTTCATAAGGCTTTGGGATCACCTAGAATTCATCAATCCTGAGACTAGGTTGAAATAGAGGGGTTTTAGGGGTTTGGGTGATTTTAAAACTAATTTTCGTATAATAAAAACTCACACGCACATTTTCTTGGGTAGGGGCGCATAATAAGGGTAAAATATGCACCAACTGTGTGGACCCTCACTGCATAAGGTTGCACAGTTACCTAGGTTTCAGGGCATGTTATTTCAAATTGTGCGTAAAACATGCACAACCCTATGTTAGTTACTTTTTCTTAAAAACTCACCCAAACTCACCCCAAGACACAAATCCAAAACAAATGTACGTAAAAACAACAAAGTACCTGAAAACAGGCCCGAGATGACTTCATAAAAGGTTGAGATCTTATAATCTCCCCACCTTATAACTGATCATCGTCAAACTGAACTCCCTAAAATTACTAAGATTCCAAGGAAAAAAGATTGGGCCATTGAGACCTCATGTCTGCTTCTCTTTCCCAAGTTTCCTCTTGAACACATCTATGTTTCCATAATACAGAAACTATCGGCACGATCTTTCCCCACAACACTTTCTCACTACGATCTAGCACACATATCAGATTCTCCTCAAAGGAAACATCTATATCAAGGTCAACCTTATCCACATCGATCACATGAGAAGGGCCAGGGTGATACTACCATTACTGCGACACATGGAAAACATCATGTATAGCACTGAATTTATATGGAAGGTCCAATCGGTTTTCCACCTACCCGATTCTCTCCACTACCTCAAACGGTCTTACAAACCTGGGTTCCAACTTGACCTACCTTCGTATCCTGTGGTGACCCAACCTAGGAAACACCTGAAGGAATACACGATCACCCTCTATAAAATATAGGGTTCATCTATGTCTATCAACATATGAATTATGTATACTCTGAGCCATATCCACAAATTTTTGAATCAACTAAACCAGCTTCAACATCTCCTGCACGAGACTCAGTCCCAACAACTTTGACTCCCCCACCTCTATCCAGCATAACGGTGATCTAAAAGGTCTACCATAAAGTGCCTCATATGGTTCCATCTATATAGTTTCATGATAACCATTATTATAGGAGAACTACACTAAACACAATTACTTATCCCAAGAACCACCAAAGTCAAGCACACATGTCTACAACATATCCTCTAATACCTATGTGGTACACTCTGATTACTCATCTGTCCATGGGTGGAAATCCATACTAAAAAAAACCTATGTGACAAGAACCTTCTATAAGACCTACTAGAAACAAGAAGTAAATAAAGAGTCTCAATATAAAACTATATTCCATGGAACCCCATGTAAACATACTATCTCCTGAACATACAGTTCCCCCAACTCTCCCAATATAAAGGTTTCCATGATAGCTAGAAAATGTGACATCTTTGTAAGTCTATAAACAATGAACCAAATAGAATCATTCTTCCCAAGTATATTTGGAAGACATACCACAAAATTCATATTCACATCATCCCACTTACATTCCAGAATAGGAAATGGATGTAATAGACCTTTAGGTCGTTGATGCTCCTCCTTAACCTGCTGACAGGTGAAACATCTCATCATGAACCCTGCTATTTATATTTTCATGCCTGACCACCAAAACTATCAATGTAGGTCATGATACATTTTAGTCACACCTAGATGTACCAACCACTTCAAGGAATGAAATTTTCGTATGATATCCTCTTGCATGCTCATAGGCACAACAACCCAATTTTTCACACAGATGACCTCATCCTCATCTATCATCCAGTCTGAAGGTGTCTCCCCACCTTCAATGATTTCGCTCGGGGATAAGCACTTATGATCCTTGTATTTCATATCCCTAATATGTCTCAAGAGTGTTCACTCTACTACTACTGAAACTAGGGTCATTTTCTCCTGACTCTCCGGAATCACCACATGCATTTCAGCCAGCAAAGTCATCATCTTCCAATTTACACTCGACTCATATACCAACTGATTCTAAGTTTTATTTCTCAAGGAATCATCCACACTATTCCCCTTTCTAGGTGTATATTATAGTTCAAAATCAAAGTACTTCATATACTTTTCCTATATTCGCTACCGAAGATTCAAGTCATGCTATGAAAAGATATACTTAAAGATTTTGTGTTCTATAAAAACTATAAAATTTTATACCAAGAGATAGTTTCACCAACACTAAAAAACATAAAACATGTTTGAAAACTCAAGGTTATGCATGGGGTAATTTCGTTCATGAGGCCTCAGCTTTCGATGCCTATACAAAACGATTTGATCTCCCTGCATTAACACATCTCTGAGTCCTATCCCAGAAGCATCACAATACACCATGTAATCCTCACCTAACTCAGGTAAGATCGAAATTGGTGATAATTTCAAGTTATTCTTTAACTCATGGAAATCATTCTCACATGCTTCTGTTCACTCAAACTTTATCCCTTTATTTTTCAAACCTGAAATATGTGCTTCCAATCCGGGAAAGTCATGGATGAACCTTCTGTAATATATAGATAATCCCAAAAATCTTCAGATATCAAAAATTAGTCTTGGGATGGTCCCAATAAACCACTCTCTGTACCTTTTCTGGGTCCACTGCCACACCTTCTTCCGAGATGATGTGCCTTAAAAAGTGTACATGATCAATCCAAAACTGAAATTAGATAGCTTGGTGTATAACAGATGCTCCCTCAGTGTAATCCAGATGATATCAAGATGTTGGTCATGATCGTCATGAGTCTTAGAGTACACCAAGATTTCATCCATTAACACCACCAAAAAATTATCCAAGTATGGATGAATGATCCTGTTCATCAAGGCCATAAACACTGCTAGAGAATTTGCCAACCCAAACAGAATCATGATAAACTCATAAAGGACATAACTTCTCTTGAAATCAGTTATTAGTATATTATAAGTCTGAACTCTCACCTAACGATACCTGATCTCAAATCAATATTTGAGAACACAGAAGATCCCTTTAGTTAGTTAAATAGATCATAGATATGCGGAAGCGGATATTGGTTCTTCACAGTCAGTTTGTTCAGCTTCTAGTAATTGATACACAAAATTAAACTCCCATCATCCTTCTTTTCAAACAATATAGGTGATCCCCAAGACAACGTACTTGGAAGGATAAACCCCTTATCCTCTTGATCCTCCAACCGAGTCTTGAGTTCTTGAAGCTGAGTCGTTTTTATTCTGTAAAGTGGAATAAATATTGGATTAGACCCAAGAATGAGCTCAATAGTGAATTCCACATCTCTCTTAGGTGGAAACCTTGAGAAGTATTTGGGAAAGACATCTTGGAACTATTCTACAACTAGTAGAAGGACATATTGCCTACCACTCTCATCACCGAGGAAAAGACTAGAAACTTGGGTCATGATCTCTCTTAGTTACTGAGTAATTGGCCCTACTTAGCTTGCCTAGACATCCCACTCTCCATAAAGGACATACTAGTCACCCTTAGAAGATAAAAAGGCCACTCTCCTATGATAACAATCGATGTGGGCTTGGTATGCAACTAACCAGTCTATACCAATAATCTGTTCGAATATCATCATATCAAGGACATAGATATCCCAAATAAAATGATACTATTCGATATCTAGTGAAAATACCTTGTATAAAAAGATATCTATAGACAGTGTCCCTAACAGTGTATTGATATTCATTACTCCTCCTATAAACTCCACCTCCAGACTCAAACCATTAACAAGATTAGCAGATATAAAAGAATGAGAGGCACCCATATCAAACAAGGCACTAGATAAAGTAGAAGCTACTAGAATAGTACCTCTCACTATTTCTAGACCAGCCTCAGTCTCCACAAGTGCAGGCTGCACTATATATAACTGTCCTGCCCCTCTTCCCTATGGTACTGTCTGACTCTCCTAAGTAGCACCACTTTGCTGATATAGTCACTCTTTCTCGGAATCACCACGTCTACAACCTCTACCACCTCTTCCAGTAGAACTCTAACTTCTAAACCTATATAGTTTAGAAGACCCCCTTCACACACTATGAATCTGATAAACTGATCCCTCAGCACTAACCAATCAGTTCTTCCTGTAGAACTTATGTAGGTGTCCCATCTTGCCGCAAAATCGGCACTCCACTAGTGGTCGAGGACAAAGTTTGCGGTAGTTTATCAGCTTACCACATTGGAAGAAAAGCACCTGAGTAATATCCCAAGAAACTGTTCCTCTTGATTTCCCACCTTGCTTTCTACTGCCCTAACTAAGGTTCTCATGACAGTGCTTCCTGTTCTTAGATGGTTCACTCCCTGACCGTCCAATGATAGCTACCTGTCCAGTACTAGAATCCTCCATCAGGTTCCCCTCCAAAATGAGAGCCTGATTCACCACTTCAAAGAACTTATTTAGACTAAAGATATTCACCTGGGGATTAATTTCATATCTAAGTCTGTCTTGAAATCATTTTTATGAAGTAGCATCATCTACTTCCAAAGCTAGAGAAACATTCTGTAAATCTGTGAAATGTTCAGTATAATCCATTATGGACATGCTTCCCTGGGTCAGATGCGTACACTTTGAAGCCTTCCCTTGTCTCAGTGTCTCTGTATAAAAGTGTTCCGAGAACTTCTCAAGAAATTCCTTCAATAACATATCATTAGATTGTATAGATCTTATCTTAATGTCCCACTAGTGCTTAACTGAACCCTATAGCATATAAGCATCCAACTTGTCCCTCCTCGCAGCCAGATTCTCCAAATGGTCAAGTATCATGTTGATAGATTCAATTCAGGATTAAGATCTCTTAAGTAAACCTTATTTAGTAAAAGTTAGCGGGTTCTGTAGATGAAACTCTATTTTAAACTTATACATGCTTTTCAGAACCCGCCCTGGGTCTCTCTCCATGAATTACATGAAACAAGAAAAGTTCTCTCAGAACTTCTCCCCATACCCCTTATTTGGCACTAACAGTGCCTCAAGTTCCCGGTCTAGAAGTTCATTCTAAGCCATAACCCTCGGTCTCCCTCTCAACAAGCATCATGGAGAAATATTCTCTACAATTCCAAACACACATCTTAGATCTCACAATACAACCTTATAACATTTAAATAATAGGAAAAATAAACACAACAAGTTTAAACATGTACTTTTTCATTTCTCACCACACAGTAAACACCGAGGCACCATCCCTACCCTTAACAATCCTACACCGAGGTCTTGGTTAACAAGGGTAAGCACATTTTCATTAACAATTTTCTCATTTAGACACCCAATTATTCTCAATTTGCATAATTTTTTTTGATATTTCTCAATTCATGTTATACACCATTTTCATTTAAATCTCAAAATAAGGAAAATAGTTTAAGTTCAACAACTTACCCATAACCCATTTTCTTGTGAGTGCCTAAAAGGATTCATATCATAATAACCCTAAGTGCCTAGAATGATGCATGCAGACTCAAATCTCATTCCTATTCAGTCTATGAGTCAATATTAAATAAATCTCAAAAACAATTTTCACATCACACCACAAGTGCATAACACAAGGTGAAATAATATCCAATTTTAACAACAAACAACAATCACAACAATCCCACCCTGAGTACCTGGATTTTCCCCCATACATGGGTTTGCAACTCCCATGCACGAGATCATTACCAAGCCTAGAATATTCTTAATATACTATATATATTTACCAAAAAAATAAGACAAAAGAAGAATAAAGAAAGAAAACTCCTTTGATACCACATTGTAACATCCCGACCCGTGTTCCACTAAACGATGCCTGGAGCCGGTTGGTCACATGCCCTCAAGCACGCCTCCTCGTATGCTAGATGGTGATGAATAAAAGCGAGGGTCTGATAAGTTAGTCATGTGGATATTATACCCTATTTTATTAGAGTAAAATACCAAAAAAATCAAACAATAATAAAAAAGAACAGAAACATATAAATAACCAAAACGATACCAAGTCACATGATAGTCAAAAACAGGAAATAAAATACTCATCTGAAATGGAAATCATGCTTTGACAATGAAAGTATGAAGTTTCTAAAATGAAAATGAAAATAAAGACACAACGACTCCCAAGAAGACCCCTAACCATGTCTGGTTCCCTCACCCATGCTCTATTCCAAAAAAACAACCTATCCCAAGGCCTTTCCCTTATCCTGTCCTATAACAAAAAAGTCTGATCAACTGCTGATTAGGTGGCCCAAATAGGGTGTGAGTACTACTTAGTAGTCCACCACCAATGGTGAATAAAACAATTCCAACCAAAATATAGTGTCTGCAACTCTATAAGAAAATAAATACAATGCATAATTAAACAGTTATCATGTTTTCATTTATTCTTTACTTGTCACATTAAACATGGGTTTGATCCATGGCTCCAATTCAGCTCACGATTCATCATTATCATTAGTTTGGTGTAGAACGCCATGTCTAACACTCAACATCTCAATCAGTGCATACTGCCATGTCTCACCCCTATTTCTAAATCGGTGTAGATCGCCATGTCTACCACTCGACCTCACAAGTGCTTGTATCAACTATTGGGGTAAAACGCCATGTCTCATGCCCCAACTTTTCAATTGGTCTAAAACACCATTTCTAGAACTCACTTTCTCAATAATTAACATCATTGATTAATTCATCAAAATTAACCACATCATTCCCTTACTAATACAATGATTAGTTAAACATATCAAAGACCATTAGTTAACCCAACAATTAATTATATACAAAACCCATTAATTAATTCATCAATTAATTAATCTATCAACACAGATCTTATTCCATAATTAATTCTCCACAATTAATTATCCACTCTAAATATAAACTTTTCATAATTAATATCACAATTAATTATCTCAATCAAACATCAAGACACATAATTAATCCACCATTAATTATCTCAACATATCCAAATAATTATATCATAATTAATTCCCCTAATTAATTATCTTAACACAACCAATTAAATATTTCAAATACAATATCCCAAATCATAAACAATTTTCCCCAAATAAATTATCTATTTGGGAAGCCCCTTAGTCCCATGATTAAATCATCGATTAATCATCCATATCTCCAAAACATCAAAAAGTCAATTGCACATTCCTAATTAAACCAATTTATAAATTCAATTACTAAGGGATGCTAGAAAATCATTAATATCACATACACATATCAAATCCATGAGTATGGGAGTTAGATTTAGACCAACTACCTCATTTATTCAATGGATGTTTTCCCAGTGGAAATCCCCAAAATCCGAGCAGCATAATGACGTCGATCAGGATCCAGATCTAAATACCTAAACCAAAAATTAAGATCAAAGGCATCAAGATCTTTCAACTCTAGATCTATATCCAAAATCCTAGATCTATATCTCAACACATAAGTTTAGATCTATGGAAATAATGGATATCTTTCATGAGAAGATCAAAGAAAGATAGAGGAAAGAACGGAAGAAGTAATGAGATGAAATCCACTTACTGAGAAGAGAGTGAATCTTTAACATGGGATTTAGATCTCAAATAATGGTGTTTAAATCACCTTGGAATCCCTTTGGAAGGCTTTGGGATCACCTAGAATTCTTCAAGTTTGATCCTAGGTCAAAATAAATGGGTTTTAGGGGTTTAGGTGATTTAAAAACTAATTTTCGGATAATAAAAACTCATGCACATGGCTTCCTGGGTAGGGGAACATAGTTAGGGTAAACCGTGAACCAACCATGTGGACCCTAACTACCTAGAGTTACATAGTTACCTAGGTTTAGGCGCATGGTTTTTCAAACCATGCACAAACTATGCACAACCCTCTGTCCATTAATTTTTCTTAAAAACACAACAAAACTCACCCCAAGCCACAACTCTAAAACAAAGGTACTTAAAAACAACAAAAGTACCTAAAAATGGGCCCATGATGACTTCATAAAAGGACAAGATCTTACATATACAAAAAAATATGATGATATGTCATGTATATATAAAGTTGGATAACATGGATAGAAATAAGCCGACATAAATGCCATAAAAAGTATAAAAAAGAACAAAAAACTATCCCCAGCATCCCGAGCTCCAGCTTAGTCATTTGCTACCAAATCCATCCTAAGAAACATGAAATCGAGTGTCCGAAGTAGTATGATTCCATTTTTCAACACGTACATACATGTAATATGACCGAGTGCCAATGAAATCCCAGATAGGGTGTGAGATATATCTCATTAGACCACCACCACCATTGCCTATAACATCCTATCCATGTAATATAAACTAAAATAGTGAAAGCATGCATGTATAAAAGTAAAGAAGTATAGTAGTGTAAATACCCAAGGACCTTCTTCATCCCTTGGATGGTGTCTGAACATGTAACCAATTTTTTATTTTATTAAGTTTTAGTTAATATACATAGGTCACATGAGGTAATACTAGCACTGACATAATAATAATAAAGGATCCAAGGTGAACAAAGAATCCATGATTTTATTTATAGTGAAGAGGTTCCAAGGTGATAACCAAGGAAACCTAGACCTCAAGGTTCGCAAACTCAATAGTAATCACATCCTGGATAAGGGGTAAGAGTGTAATACAAGGAGAATTTTCCAAGTCATTCCATAATAGTGTGATCTAACCGAGTCTAAGGAATACATCTAAGGTAAAATGAGATAATCAATGGCTAGGTCAAAGGATGTAACCAAGGAACCTAATGTCAAAAAAAAACCATGATGGATATAAGGAGTGTATCCAAGGTATCCTATAATAGTAAAGGAGGGATCCTATAGTATCATACTAGGAATTCACTGATAGATGAGGGTCAGGTTCCAAGGTGGGTCTCAACCAAGGCAACTGACATCCTTGAATCAGAATGGTGTCCACGAGTGCTCAAGGCATTCCTTTGGGAATCCATAAACTAACTCAAGTTAGAAAAATACTAAAATTATTTAAAGTTCCATATATATTTAATCACTTTACAATTGATTCATTTAATTAGTTAGTTCATATAATTCTCAAGACATTTAATAATTCATATGGCTCAAGCCTTGCCTTTCATCAGTGTGACAAGACCAAGGAGCATGCAACCATTATATTAAGTCCCTTAATTCATAGTCAATTAATAAGGTTCACTACAATGACTTCCATAAACATGTAAAGGTGTGCTATGGATGTGAAACCAAGTTATTCAAACACATTTAATTAGGCCAAGTCATATATATCAATATAATTTCCAATTTTAATTAATATTCGTTAATCAAGTTGAAGCACTTACCTTAGGCAGGTTAAGTGGGAAAAAACATGGTAATATCCATTTAACAATTCAATAGTCATTTAATTTAAGGGGATTACCATTAACAGAGTCAAGACACACACCTGAACGGTAGATCTAATAGGTCATAACCAACCAGTAAGGCATAACTGGACACTAATGGAATAAATATAGAAATAACCCTTCTCAGGGTGGTTGGCGTTATGAACATAACCACCAATGCTGAATAACATATATGGCATGGGTCTTATAACACAATTATAATGACTATAATCAAGGAATATTAATTAAACAGATGACACCTGATAAAATAGATGTTCCCACATGGAAATTTATAAAATAATGAATCTTGAGGAGTGGGTTATATACCACCTACCTCATACTCTTATGACTCTCCTTGTCCAGTATCAGCCCCTGGTTTGGTCTGAATTGAAAGATATATGAAGAACAGATCAATTAATTGAAATTGGGTCATATTATCTAGAATCTAAATAGTGTCATCGATAGGAAGAATAATGATGAAAGATTAAAAAGGAATTGAGAACATATTAGTGTGGATCCAACGAGATGAATTGTGCTTTGATCGGACTCAGGACATACACTTAGAATCAAATACTACCTTAGGCCTTAAAATGAGTTTAAAAGGGAGAGGAAATGGGAAACTATCCACTGGAAATGAAAAATATAGAAGGGGTGTTGTTTAATTATCATTAGGGGAAAAATTTTCATTTCACCCAAAAAACTTGGGTCGCATGGTTTGTCCATATGGTTTTCCAAACCATGTGCCAACCATGCACGGTCAGCTGCAGGGAAAGGGAACCTGCACGATTAGGACACATGGTTAGGAAAAATGTGTTCCAACCATGCGAAACACCTCTTAAATTTTTTTCTATAGTTTTTTCATGTACATGAAACCCAAATCGCTTGTTTAGATCAAACCATGTTCCCTCCTGTTTCTCACTGTCTAGTTCCGCACAGTTAAAACTAACTGTGTAGCAGACCTCACACAGTTTATTATAACCATGCAACATGCCTTTTTATCCCAAAAATATGGTTTATAGTCTCTGAACAATACCCAAACACCCTTGATACCTTCCCAGACTCATTAGTCATCCAAATTAGGTCTATAAAAGAGAACTAGAGAAAAGTTAAAAGGATCCATACCTAAGTGAAAAATCAGGTTCTTAAAATGCGGTTCATTTTTCATCACCACCTATAAAGGATGGTATAAATAATGTATTTTATGAATAAATATTTTTTTATATCTCACAAATACAAATATAAAATGATAATTTTTCTTTATACTATCTTTTTTTCCATTCATTGGGAAATAATATTGTTAATTGTGTGCACATGTGGACTACTACCTCCATTTAAAACAAGTTTTATTTGTCATCACCACCCATCTTGGATGGTTTTTAGAATGTATTTATCATAAAAATATGATAATTATTATATGTTTAAGATTTTAAATATGCTATATTATCATCATATAAAGGCATTCCCTCACTCATAAAAACATTATAATACATTACTGTTTGGGTTGGTTTTACCACCTACATGAACGATGTTATAATTTTTATGTCATAAATGATTATGGGATGTCATATAGTGGAAAAATAATTTATTAATGATATATTTTAATTTTTTAATGGTTATATAAATATGTTTTTAATATTTAAAATATTTTTTAATATATCACTTCTTGATCAATAAATACGAGGAACACTAGTTCATCATGATTTCTATTTTTACAAGCAGTATTCATGTATTTCAACTAATGAAAATGGAAACTAAGAAATATTTCAAAAAAATTATTATTATATATTTAATTACCCAATAATTATAAATTTAAAACCACTTAGTGAGATTAAATCCCATCTTCATGAAGTGTATACGAAATAAGAAACTGAAATTTCTAATACCCAATAATGAAAATAAACTATAATAGGTTAACATATTTGTAATATATAGTTATAAAATAATTATAAAAAGGTAAGTTTATTTATATAAATTCTATAATATAATTTAATAATATATTCATGTTCATTATAAAATATATTAGAGGATAGTTGAGTAAGAGGGAATACAAGGTAAGATTTTTTTCATCTCAAATTCCTCTCTTTGAGATATGATTGGTATCATACACCTAATTTCATTTATGTGGTGCATAAAATTCCAATTTGAGATATAATATTATGAATTATATTTAATCATGGTATTTTAGTTTAATTACAATCCCAATATTTCAAGGGGTTTTGATTAAAGTGTTACTCAATTCACAAGAGTTTTCTTGGTCTCAATTTTGATTCTTTGTGACATGTTACATGTTACATGTTATAAACCATGTTTCATTTATATGGTTTTTTATTTATTTAATATAAAATGAATGTTATATAATTTTTTTCTTGTAATTCATGGGATAAAATAATAAAAATAAATTTATTTTCCTCAAATATCTTTTTACTCAAGTTTTACCCTATTTGTATGAGTTTTTAGTAATTAAATCTTTGTTCATTGAGTTATGAATGTTAACCTAAAATTACTTCATATAATTTGAATAAATTATACCCATTTTATTATATTATTTAACATTATATAATTTTTTAATTCTTTTTCCACATAAACACCTTTTTAAATGTTTTATTCCTCATAGAGTACGTTACTCGTAAGTGATATTGATAACTCAAATCTCATTTCATTGAGTTATAAGGTTTCATCTTGAGATTTTATTTTCCATTCTTAAGTTCTACCACCATAACATTATATCATATATTATTTTTTAATACACTTTTTAAAAATGAATTTTTAATAAAAATTATTGTTTTTACCCTTATTATATTGTGAGTTTTAAACAAAGGTATTTTAAAAATAAAAAAAAGGGTTTTCCCTTTCAATTTCAAATGTTTTGACTTCCTATACACATTTATAAAACATAAAATTTATATATTTTCAAGGCTCCATCATTGGTGATTATTTTTAAAATTAAATGTTTTCAAAATCATTCATTTCAAATATTCAAAAGTTACCTTTGAAAGTGATATGTAAATTTATATTTTACATCAATGCTATAAATGTTTTCTAAAATATATTTTAATATTTCAATTATATTTACCTTATAATTTTTAATATGATTTTACCTAAGGGGTTTATGTTTCATGATATATATGTGTTATCATTTGGGGTATTAAACTCATGGTATCCAAAAATTTGATTCTTGATCCCTTCTTTTGTGATACCATTCAAATAATTATTTTTGAGAGGGTTTTTTTGATTTTTATCAACAAAATATATGTTTCCTTTATTGAATTGGGATTATATTCTATTTAAACCATCCACCTTATTTCTATATATGGCTTACAAACATGATAATATATTATTGAATTGGTCATACACATATTTCTCTGTATGATGTGAACATCACATTTTTATATAATTCAAATTGGGTTATATTAACCTAGAAAGAATGTTATTCTATTGAAATGGGGAAAATTATTGGAATTCTATACAGTGTTATTCCAATATGTATGAGTATTGGAAATTTTGACTCTGTTTTTTTGGATATCCAAATTCTTTATATCGATGGGTTATGATTATGTTATCTATTTTATTGACATGAGGAAAATCATTGATATTCTTGATTATTATTGAATTTTAAAATAGGTTGATTATGTATTGACATTCCAAATCTTTCATTATATGGATAACCATGTTTTATTCAGTAAGAGGTTCATTAGGGAATGATATAAAAAGTCTTTTTGAATATCATGGTGAATGTATTGGACTTAAAAAAGTGAAATGTGGGGCCTAAAATTTTATATCCCCTCGATGCATCAATAGTTTTAAGATCTTGTATTTTTCTAGGTATGTCCCTCTTTGAGTTTTGGTTGATCGTCTTTTTTGGGTTTTCATTCTTTAATCTTTGGTGGTCGAGTTCCTTTTTGGGTATGTAGATAAATTTCTATGGAAAATAATCGAAATTTTGGGAATATATGTTTATTTAATTAATGGAGTTTGGGTTTAAACATGTTAAAAAGAGGCTTATGAGGGTTCTCCATGAGTTTGTAAGGCTTAAAAGGTGGTTAGAGCTCTTCTGCTGAAGTAGGAATGAGTGTTGTATGATGGGAATTTTTTTTCCATAAACTTGTTACACAATGTGTAAATGTTGTTAGGAAGATGTCATGAATTGGTTCAATAAATGAAACAGTTACATGCCATGAAACTAGTTCACATCATTTAGTGTTTGATCAGGGTTATTTTAACATGAGGAGATGCATTTTTTGATGAAACTCGTAAATTGAGAAATACACAACATAAAAGGATTACACAATGTGTATTTCTAGGGATCAATAATTTTAAGGCCACACTATGCATGTAATTCATTCTTCATCGACTCTCTAACCCTAAGTGACTCCATCCAATCTTGGAGTGCTTATTTTCCTTTTGTACATCTCGATCAAGAATATGATCCTTGTTTTGATGTTTTTCTTTAGTTTCCACCTCTTTTCCACTTGTTCTCCATTATCACAGTTTAATCTCTTGACCTCTTTGGAATCAGGTGTTGAAGATGGATGTTTTTATTATCTAGGTTCCTTAAGATCATCACCTCCTTCGTTCTTATTTTCATTTCCTTTTGGAAATAATTTATTCATTTATTGGTTAAAGTTAATTGGTTTGAAAGGAAACCCTATGGTCCATTTAAAATTGTTTACATGTGTGAAATATTGTGTGATAGCACTGACATGATGTGCGCATTAATTAATAGAATAATAGTGATGATAAATCATGTGTTTGCATTAATCATTGGATCACTTTAGATCTATTGGTGTTGCGACTTGGCTTGTGGATACCTATAGGGAGACTACCCTTTAAAATTAATTATTTGGCTAATGGATTACAATGTGTTTAGTATGACATGATACCCTAGATGATTTATTTTGATAGATCACCTTGGAAAATGGATTATTTGTTTATTGAAATGGCTATAAATACCTGATATGTTAATGGATAAAGACCTAACTTGAAAAATTAAAGGGAATTTAAAGATAAAGGGTAATTGAATAAATTAACCCGTATGGCTCATTATGTTGGATGCATTATACTTGATGCTATATCTTGTGTTGCGATTCATGCTAAAATTATTATATAAATAGCTTATCCTGATTATGCTGAAATTATTATATAGATGTATTTTTCTAGATGATGAAATGATCATATAGAGGGCCTTTTCCAGATAATGAAATTATTATATAGAAATCTTGGAGCGATATTATAAAATGATTATATAGAGGGTTTGTCTTGGTATTCTAAAATTCTTATATATATTTCTTGGAATAGTATGCCGAAATGCTTATACATTGCTTTTTTCCTGGTTATATGATTATGACATGGACTTGTGGTTATGGTTAGCATGGCTGTTCTACATGCTCATAGATATTCCTGTATAGTGCTGAGGTAGGTTAATATTTGTATTATATTATTAATTTAATTAATACACCTATTTATCACTTTATTATATACACTTATTATTTGGATACTTTTTTTAGACATGCTGGTGTCAACCTACCGAGTTTTACTCACAACCCTATTCAGAACACTATTTGGTACCTGAGCAGATTACTTGGATGTGGGTTTGGATAAGGGAAAGGCACCTTGTTGATTGATTATTGCTTATTTTATGGGTTGGATCATGGATACATGACCTACTTGGGGTTCATGACTAGGGTATTTTGAGTTTATTTTTGTTATAATGGTATTTTACATGTATTAATTTCAGTTTGAAATTAGATATATTCCATCTTGTCATTACATGGTTCACTATTATTTGGGTTATTGATTTTTTTATTTTCCAGTTGTTTGTTATAATATTTCTACTATTTTTCATTAATATAATATTTATTATTATTATTTATTGCCACTTTATTGTAACTCTATACCATGGGGTATAGTATCCCCACTATATTCATTACACCCCAGATTTTAGTCTACAACCTCTGGTGTATGGGGAGGCATGCTTAATGTCCAGTAACCAACGAGATTAGGCCACGTGAGAGAGTAAGAGATCTAGGGATGTTTCAAAGTGGTATAGTAGGATTTTAGGTTTCTTTTATATTTTTTTACTATTTGGTAAATGTCGAAAGGAGACTAGGATGTGTTGGGACATGGTCATGAGCTTGTGCATGGGATTAGCTAACCCATGTATGGGAAAAAATCTAAGTTCCTAGGAATGGGATTGTTGTTCATGATGTTCTATTGTTATGGTTGATATTTTTTTACCTTGGTAGTCTCACATTTTGTGTGATATTATTGTTTCTTGATATTTCTAATCATTGCTCAGTATGGCATGATATGAGAATGCATGACTCATGATAGACACATAGGCATATATCTTGTCATTCATTATTAATGATAGAGAAATTTTTATTGCATGTGATCTATCTATCTATCTATATGAAGAATTAAATGAGATACAAGTTATATCTGATGAAAAAGATAATAAATGAACTATTATGTCATGCTAATTAACTTGTTAATCCATGTTTAGAGAAACAATGATCTTGTGGTTCTCTGTTGTTGTCACCTTTTGAGGTTGACAATGTTGTTATCTAGTGTTATAAGGAGTGTGTTTTGTCTTCTAGAGAAAATTTTTCTTCTTCACCTTTGAATTGAGCGTCAGAAGAGTATAAATTATCATTATTCTACTGAAGATGAATCAGAGCTTCCTTTAGCTCATGAGGATCAGATGGGTTTTTAGATTCATGGTAGCTTCCTAAGGGTCATGCAATCCATAAAAAGGGATACTTTTCATACCACGATTTCAATTTCTGAGATGAAAAGAGATTTTTATCTGCAACATCCACTTACATAAAATGGGAATGGATCCCACCATGAAGTAGAGTTCTAGAACGATTCTATCCAAACAATACTTAAGAACCTTGAGACACCCACAAATAGGAGGTATAATATTATTGCATACCTACTTCGTGGATCGACCAAGCATTGGTGGGACATTCTGGAGAAAGATTTCCAACAAGTGGAGTTATCCTAGAAGATATTTGAGTAATTTTTTTGATCCACTTCTATCCATAGACTTTGAGATATGAGAAGGATTTCAATTTCATGCACCTGACATAGGCCAGAATGTCATTGATAAACTATGTTGGATGTTTCATCGACTTGTAGTGCTTTGTTCCATCTTTAGTGGATAAAGAGATATCCAGGGAAAGTAATTTTCAGGATGGGATTTGTCATGATATAAATTCACAGGTAATTTTTCTTGAGTATATTTTTAGATGTGATGAATCAGACACTTATCAAAGAAGAGAATCTAAGAGAGGCCCTGATCAGTGATCAAGCAGTTTTAGTAGATATATCCATGAGATATTCTTTTGGTGGAAATAATTTTTTCTATGATTGTTTTCACAAAGGTAATAGTGGGAAGATCATATGGGGAAGTGGAAAAGAATCCCAAGACCATGTTCCATTATAGTTTTATCAGTGTGGAAAGTTTTACCAAAAGTATTCTTAATGTTCATACCCTACTTTAGAGTGCTATTCTTACAGTAGGCTGGGTCACCTATAGAGTTTTTTTGGGGCATGAAGAAGTAGATTGGTGGATGGAGATTGAGACAAGTACTAGAGTATAGGAAGGACTCATCTACCCCTCAATTGACTGGTGGCTAGATTTATACTGAACATTCAGGTCAAGGTAGGGGATGTGGTACCTTAGTGTAGGGGTGACAACACCAGGTAAAGTGAATAGCCCAGGGGAGTCAGAATGAAGCCTAAGGTAGAGGGGAAATTCAACTGTATGCTATAAAATCCACTTTGACTATTTTGGATACATGAATTTCTACCATCAGGTATGATTCTTGTATCATCAGCCCTTTCATGTGTTTTGTTTGATATAGGAGCATCACATTACATTATATCTTCTCTTTTTTAAAATAGTTTGGTCTTTTTTGTGAAATGCTGAGATGGTGTATTGAACATCGATACACCCTTGGGAGTGCAGTTAGATAATATAAAATGTTACAAGGTGTGTTCTCTATAAATTGGTGGTTAATATTTCTTTTGTAAACCGTTTGTCCTGGGAATGATAGGTTTCAATTTTATTCTTAGTATGGATTGGATAGTTCTATACCAGGATCATATCCACTATTACCATAAGAGATTTACTTTTCTATATTGAGAAGGAGGCAAATACTTTCACCAGAATAAGTGGGATCTTCATGCTAGTCATGTAGGACCAATTCGGTGCAGATTGGATTGTCTCATTAATCAGATAATATGTATTTCTCTAGATGATGAAGGAATGCAGCATGATACTTTTCCTCTAGAGGTAGAATATTTTCAGGACATCTTTCTTAATGAGTAATATGTCTTACCACCCGATTGGGAGGTTGAGTTCATGATCAAGTTGGTACTAGGAGCAGAGCCAGTTTCTATATCACCTTATAGAATGACACCAACGGAGCTTTGTGAGATGAAATTTTAGTTGGAAGATCTAGAAAAAAAGGGTTTCATATGGACTACTATATCTATGTGGGGTTATCTAGTTCTTTTCTCTAATAATTCTAATGGGACTTTGCACTTATGTGCAAATTATCAGATATTGAACTAGATGATTGTTAAGAACTAATATCCCTTTCCACACATTAATGATATCTTTGATCATAAGAGAGGTGATCAAGTTTTATGTAATATTTAATTAAGATCATGGAATCATTATTTGAGAGTGATACTATTATACATACCCTAGAATAATTTTAGAAGCAGGTATGAATTATACATGTTCATAGCAATGCCATTTGGTTTGACGAATACACCTGCAGTATTTATGGATTTAATGAATTAGAACTTTAATCCTTTCCTAGATCATTTTGTGGTAGTTTTTTTTCAAATATATCATTGTTTACTCCTAATAAATAGATGATCATTCCCAATATCTTGACATCGTCTTGATTACATTGAGAGAGCATCAACATTAAACCAAACTAACCAAATGCAATTTCTGGATTGATAAAGTGTACTTATTGGGACATGTTATCTTAGAGGATAGAGTGTTGTGGACTTAGATATGGTTTCATCCATAGTATATTAGGAGTGAACCAATATTATCTTCAATATTTGGAGCTTTTTCAGTTTAGTAGGTTATTATCAGTATTTCATCTAGGACTTATCCCGTCTGGTAGCACCAATTTCTAGGCTGACCAAGAAAGGGGTGAAGTTTGTTTAATTAGATGCTTAAAAGAGAGTTTTTTAGGATTGGAAGAGTAGGATGACCTCAGTACCTATCCTAACCTTACCTATTAAAGGTAATTCATATAACATGTATTTTAACACATCCATAGTTGTACTCAAATAAGTTCTGATGTTGGAGGATTGATTGGTTTCTTATGGATCCAAACAACTGAGACTGTATGAGTGAAATTATCCTACTCACGATCTAGAGTTAGATGAGGTGGTACATGCCCTAAGATACTAGATAAATTATCTTATGGGTGAGAGGTTTTTTGTGTACATAGTCTATAATAGCCTTAGGTACATCTTTTCTCACCAGGATATGAACCTTCATAAGAGAAGGTGGGTTGAAAATATATAGTCTTTAAACTTTGAGATGGACTATACACTAAGAAAGGGAAAGGTCATTGTAGATGCCTTAAGTTGGAAGATGCATACAAAGGCTATGTGGGAGTCCTGTGATGAGTAGTAAATTATAGTGCTCTTTTCATACATGAATCAAGATATTCAGGATTCCTAAGAGAGAGTAGTTCTGACTTCTATATCTATAATACCTGTGCTTTTAGACCGAATCAAGATAAAAAAGTTATCTGATCTGAAGGACCTAGATCTAAGGGACAACATATATGGTGGGGATACACCATTAGGATGGTCTCTTAGCAGCAGTAATTCTCTCATTTTCCATGGTTGATTATGGGTTCATACGGACTATTATGAGGAGAGGATGAGAGAGTTTCATGCTTCTAAAATGATTGGTAGATCTAGGCATGACAAACATGTATCATGATCTCTATAGATAGTACTAGTGTCCAAGAATGAATAAGGTGGTAACAAGATTTATGACAAGATGTTTCACATATAAGAAGGTTAAAGTCGAGCATCAGAGGCATGCTAGGATATTGTAGTCTCTACACATTATGGAGTTGAAATGGGATGATGTCACTATGAATTTTATGATAGTAATTCCCAAGAAACCTTGCAAGAATGATGCAATATAGGTTATCATTGGGAGATTGATGAAGTTATCCCACTTATTTCCAATTATGTAGACCTTCAATACTGATGATTTGGGTAGTCTTTACATGTAGAATATTGTTTGGTTACATAGTTTTTTGAGAAGTATCATTTCTTATAGAGATACTCATTTAACATCTTGGTTCTGGAAGGTTCTTCAGAAGTCTCTAGGATCATGATTTATTCTGAGCACAACCTATCATCAATAGTCTGATGGTCAATCCAAGTGGATAATTCAGATTCTGGAGGATATGTTATGATCCTATTTTTTTTGATTTCAGTGGTTCATGAGAGAATCATTTAGCACTCATGGAGTTTTCTTATAATAAAATCTTATAGTCATCAATCCAAATAGTACCTATGAAAACCCTTATCTTTATTACACTTTATTTCATGATTTAATACATAAGATTACACATAATGAAACCCTGAATATCGATAAGTCTAGTGTATTTGGGAATTAGGTACATTACATAACAACTTAAAATATATAATGCATCACTATTACTAAAAACTTTCTTAACATTCTCATAATATTCCATCATACTTAAAACTGAATGGCATAACTTGGGGATACACATAAGAAAGGGGTGAGATATAAAGCCTAGTAAGGGAATAAATATGGAATAACATGAAGATAGTATTACATGTTAGAAAATAGGTATATAAATGATATATAAAAGGGTTGAGAATCATAAACATGAACAATGAGGTATGATATAGCATGATAACATAATGGAAACCTGTAAAATATGGAAACACCTTTAAATATGGAATCATAAACATAGGTTAAGGCTAAGTCCCAAGACATAATGATGGAAAAATTTCCTTGATCAATTAGGTTCACTCCCTAATATATTTAACGATGTATCATGAGACTAAAACATTACCCAATGCATTGGAGTGCTATATAATTTTGGGCGAACCTGTCACTTTCATTTCATTCACATGTATAAGTGTGCCACAAAGATCATACCACTCGAAATAATTTATCATCAAATTTTATTCCACGATCAAGGAGTATAGAATGCATACATATAATTCCCAAATAAAATAATTGTACGTCCATAAAGCTGAACACCCTTGATAAAAAATGGGCATGGTTATTCACTTCACATTTGTTTGGCATGAAAAACCATGGTGGAATTTTAGCAGCATAACTGGGGAACATAACAGTTCATGGGGGAGGGGGATTAATGAGAGTGAAATAGGTCTATAATAATTTATAAATAAAATTAACTGTAAGGGAGATATGGAAAAACATATCCAAATATGATTAAGTAGAGATAAAAGGCATAAGATGATGAATATTCTTGAATAAAGAGGAAAAGGATAGGATCACTCACTAAATTTTGACATGGTAACAGGTGCACACAAAGGTTCATGGGAGGGATTAATGATAGTGAAAGGGGTCTATAATAATTTATACATAAAATGGACTATAAAGGGTATATGTAATAATATATCTCAGCATGAAAAAATTGAAGTTAAAATGCATAACATAAAATAGGTGCTTGAATAAAAGGAGAGTGGGAGACCCCTTAATAAATTTTTTCTTGGTAATGGGTGTCCATAAGGGTTCATAGAAGGGATTAATGAGAGTAAAAGGGGAATATAATCATCTAGAAATAAAATGGATAGTAATGGGGATATTTAAGAACATATCCCAACATGAATAAACTTAAAATAATAGGCATAACATAAAAGAGGTGCTTGAATAAAAAAGAGAGTGGGAGATACCTTATTAAATTTCAGTACGGTAACAAGTGTACACAAAGGTTCATGGGAGTGGTTAATGAGAGTGAAAGGGGTATCTGATCACATGAACATAAAATTTAAAGTTATTAGGATGTATAAAAACATTCTTAAAAAATAACAAATGTAAATTAAGATGTATAACATAAAATAGGTTCTTGAATGGAAATGAGAGGAGAGAAATCCCTTACCTCGAGTGGGTGATTCTAAAAGATTGGGAGGAGATTCTTGAGAGATTGGGGAAACATTGGGAGGACTCTATAGATGGGAAGTCAGATTAAGGTTGTACTCCATGGTTTTTTAGTTGATAGGAATGAGTTCTTTGATTGGTTTACATAGGAAAAGATAGGGAGTTCATTATTATTTCTTAAAAATAGGGTTTGGACTATATAAAATAAAATAAAATAATCAAATAAACAAACATTACCCTAGATTTTGACCATTTTTTCTAAAAAAATGGATGTTTTTTTAATTATTTTATAATAAAAATGGCTGAAATTAATAAAATATTACCCATTCGGATGCGTAAGTGAGTCGTGTCCTTAAAAAATGATTTTAAACGCTTAAAATATACTATAATTTTTGGAGGATTCATAAAGGATTTATAAAATTAATAAAATAAACTTAAAATCACATTATTTTAAATTTTAAAAATACATTTGGTCATTTATACACATTATATAATTTATTACATCATTTTTGGGTCATTATGATGTCATAATACAGAATTTATATTTATACCGTATTTAATTTTTACCCAACAATTCGACTGCCTCAGAAAATTATGAAAAATTAAAAATAAGATAATTTCAATGTGCTGATTCAAAAAATAATATTAATTTTATAAAAAATAATTTCTAAATATAGTAATTTTTTTCTTTTAAAATATAATCAACATTTATTTAGAAATGTTAGTTTTTTTGATAATAATAGTTTCCAAACCCTTATAACAATTGTATTTGATTTCATAAAAATTGTATTATCATTTATAAAATTAAATAATAGTATTATTTTATAAAAATATTATTTATTTTAAAAATTCATGAATTCTTCAAAAATTAATATTTTAATTGAAATTTATTATTACACAAAAATACAATTTGTGTTTTATTATATCAAAATCTAATTTTTATCAAAATGATTACTTAATAATTTATAAAGTAAAAACATAATGAATAAATATAAGAATTATTTAAAGGAAATATAAATATTTATACTGTTAGGTTTAATTTGTTTCTAGTATTTGTTAAATTATTTTTACCCTTATTAACATATTTTCCTTTTACTGTGGTAATAAATATTTACGACAGTTAATATTCATATTGTACAATAATTATGTTGAACTTATTACCTAATAATGATTAATATTATTCCAAATTTTTAATCTATTTTATCATAATAAATTCATATAGGTGGAATAATATAATTTAAAATAAAACCCGCCAGCATGACTAAATGGATTTTCCGAATAATGTATTTTTTCAAGGAAGAGATGATTTTACTTCAACTCTATAACTAGTAATATTAATTATATGAATTTTAATTAATAATTATAGATATATAACCTATAAATTTAATTTAAATCATTCCACATTTGGGGTTATTTTTAGTTAATTAAAATTGAGAAACATTATTTATTTTAAAACAGTTTTCCAAAAAATACGTTTTTAATCCTAAAGATAAACTTGTATTAAAATCCAGTATATAGATTTATTAAATGTAATTAATTGAACTAAATAATAAATATTTTACCTTGAAATCAAATTAAAATAATATTAAGAATTTTATATTACTTAATTTTTAGAATAAATGATAATTTTACTTAAAAACTGTATTTTCACAATTCACTTAAAATTCTATATTTTCAAAAAAATCCCAAAATTTTACCACAACCTAATTTTGATATTATGATATCAAAAATAGAGTTCATTTTTATTAAATATATTTTCTAAATGTTCTAAAAATAATTATAATATATTTTTTATAAAAATAAATAGAAAATCATTTTTGAAGAAAATGTATTTTTAAAAGAAAAAAGACATTACCAAATATTGATTGATTATTTACTAAAAATTTATCAATAAATTTATGACATATTTATATATATATTTCATAAATTAGTTAATTCTAATCATTTCTGCAAATTTAATGAAAATATTAAAAAGGCCATATTTAAATAATCATTGTTCATTTGAGTTCGATGTTCCATATCACATACGCTATTGAACACAGTTTTATGTTTTAAAAAATCAAGGCATTACATTCTTCCCCTATTAATAAATTGCATCATCTCAATTTAAACTTGAACTTGATAATCAATATTTTCACACTTGAAAATATCTTTATTGAAAACCTCCATTATAAAAAGGGGTTAATAAAATATCCATTTGAAAAAAGTGAAAGGGAAGTACCAGGGTCATCACATAACTAGGTTTCCAAGCAGAAGAACATTAGTGGGAAGTGAAAACATAGACATGGAATTGAAAACTAATGCCAAATAGATAAAATAGTGTGATAGAGAACATGGTCAAGAGAATTTAAACAACTAGAAAACCATAAATATATTATGGGTGATAAGACTATCAATTCATCAAAAATGTTCATAATATGATTTTTTTTATTCAAGATTATTTTCCTAGAGTTAAGGAATTAATTTATCATCTAGACTAGGAACATAATGAAATATAATTTCTTGAAAAGTATGATTTCATCCTTTAATAAATTTCCACTATAATCTCATCCTTTTCACCAAATGATTAGAACTCAAGATTAAATTATTTTTTTCCCGTAGTACTAGAATAAACTTCTAACGGATCACATAATACACCAAATAATAACAATATATTACTCTTGTCTTTACTAAATCCAAAATAGTTAGCATAAATGATTAGACACTGAAAGTGGCTAATATTCATTGTTAATATCTTAATATTTATGTATTCTAAAGTCCATAAACATCATTTTTAGTGCGTTATAGAAATTCAACTTCATTTATCATCTTAAATGCAATTCATGTTTAAAATGAAAATTTGGGCCCAATCATTCATCTGTTTGTGGAGAAAATTATATTAATTTTTTTGAATTTTATATTTTGGGATATGATTGATCACTTTTTTTGGAACATTTTGTCTTTTAGGATTGATGGATTAATCCCAAGAGAAGGTGGAGTTTTTTGGGGATGAATGCAAAACTTTTCTGGAGAAAGCATAATGGGCCTAAGGCCCATCAAACAGAGGTGGGGGCCACAAAACAAGACCAATAAAGCTGAAATTTTTAATGTATAAAGAGAAAAATATGGGGATCATTTCATTCCACTGTGTCTAGAGCTAATTTTTATTTTTTCATGGAGATAAAGGGATCTGAAGTTGAGATTTAAATGGTGGGCCCGATCTGAATGCACATAAAGTCATCCCACCATTTCGACCATAAACATAACTTCCAAACTACTGCACCAAATGGCCTGAAATTTTTAGAGATAATATAGGATATATGGAAGAGAATATTTTGAATCTATGACCTCTCCTAATTCGGCCTTTTTCAATTACAAATTCATACGTCAAAATGGGGGATGGATCTGAAAAACTTTTCTGGACAACTTTGAAACATCGAAATTCCCTTGATTTTCTCACACTATTTTTGTAACACCCCAAGATTCCATGGTACGATTCTCTTTGAATAATACAGTAGCGTGTGTTGTATGCAACTTCGAGATTTAAACACACTGTGACCAATCAAAGTAACCGTTATGAATAGTAATACCCACCTTTTGAAATTTTATAAATTTTATCTCTAAAAATGGACTTCATTTTTGGATTTGGAATATCGAAATTATCCTAGGGTAAAATTTTGGTACTTTTCGGACAACTTTTATATTTTGATGAATAGTGAAAATTACTAAATTTTAATTAAAAACAACTTTTTTAATCGAAATAATTAATAGTGATAAATCATGAATTTGAGTGGTTTTAAAGTATATTTAGAATATATTTTTACCATTTAATATAATGTTGGTCATTGGACATAATTTCACAATTAAACCAGACATAAACAAGTGTCAATCTTTTGATAGTTATTATCTCTTAAAAACACGCTTTTTGTTTTAACAACGAGAATTAATTTTAAATTAATTTCTGCCACTTCTGTGTTTTTATTTTGGAAAAATGGATTTCATATTTCGAGTCAGGATGTCCAAACTGTGTAAATAGGTAAATTTTATTTTTAGACATTTTGAATAATTACTTCGGTAAATATTTTATTTACCATGATTAAAGGGTATATCCGGTAAATAAGGGTAAAAGAATAATATAATAATAATAATATATTACCCTAAAACGTGTCCTAACCTTATTGGTTGATATATTTCTGACCATGGGAATCTTTGGGTCGATTTTGGGACCCCATGGATCAACTTTTAAGTGATAAGGACACTTTATATTAATTAAGTTAAAATAAATACAAAAATGACATAAGCATATATCTTTTAGAAAAACAATTTTTTCATAGGGTTATATATGTTGGATTTTAGACTGTAAATATTAATTACAAATATAAAAAAATTTCCTACATAATTTTATTTTATTTATAATTTTTAGACATTTAATAATTAATATAATTTATGACACAATAATGATGTAGTATTTTCCTTGTTAATGAAAAAATCAAAAAATTGGTATTATAAATGTTAAAATAAATATAATTTGAAAGTTTTGATGACATCCATGAATTTTATTTGTTAATATGACATTATAGGATTCCTTAAATGAATATTTTTTGAATTAATAAAGTTGTTAAGACTTTAACAAAAATCAATTATTGAATAGTGTCAAAATTGATATAAATGAGTTTTTAAAACAAATATTATATTATTAATTGATATTCTATTCATAAAAATCTAAGGTTCATCCAAAGGACTTATATCATGATAGGTGTATCATTAATGTACCATTTGGGGGTCTCTTGGATGTATATAATAATTTTATTAACTATATAATATAAAAATAAAAAGTGACATGGTAAATGTCAAACTAGTTAACTAAGAGTAAAAAATAAAAGATAAGGTTAATATAATAACCCAAAACTATCTAAATTATATTGGTTGAAATTATTTATACCCATACCCACCTTATAATTTTAATAATCTAATTTTGATCCATTAGAAACCAAATATGAATTTATTATAAAATAATATTTCTAGCTTTTCCAAACGTGCCCCTCACCCCTCTTATAAAAGGGCACTCCCCCTTCTCACTAATTCACAAATTCAAAGCCTTTTGGATCGGACAAAACCTACCCAAATACTCTCTAAACTTCCCTCAATTCAACCTAGAGGCATTAGTTTGATTAGAAAGCCAACCTAAGGATCCCTTTAGATCAAATCAAAAAGAAGAACCCGAAGAAGAGGTAATGTTTTCACCACCCTCTTTCAAGTTCCTTTCTTCTTCAACTTCTTATTTCTTTGTTATTTCCATTATAAAATAATAACTCCAGTATATTATATATAATGTGATGTTATTATAAATATGGTACAACCATATTCATTATTCTATCCATCCTTTGAATGACATGTCACCATACGTGCGTACGTGCGGCTTACCGTCTCCACGTCGTGGTGTAATTGTTATTCAATACATTATTATTTGGATGGGTATAATAATGATGTGAAATTCATGTAAATAATAAATATAACATGATAATGATTCTGTATATATTATATAACATCCAATTATATATTATTTTAATATCAAAAGAATGACATTGTCGCTCATGTGTACGTACGGACTACCGTCTCCACGAACGCGATGATATTCATTCACCATCATATCCATTCAAGTCTAATTGTCATTTGATAATTAACAATAATGTTTAAGGAATTGATATAATTCTATATATGAATAAAATACAACTTATCCATAATAAACATGACTTACGTAACAAAACATATAAAAGAAAACGAGTAAGTTAACACCTGAAATGATGATAATACTAAGATATTATTAACAAATCAATGTTAAAAGATCATATATGATATCATATTAATGTATATGATTATTTTATAATTTAATAACAATTGTTTCACCATTATACATGAGGTTAACCTACCCTCAACCAAGGAAAAGTACAAGGTAAGGGTTTATTTCAAAATCTCTTCATTATCCGAGGTTATTTATACGTAATTATCTACTGGGACCTCCTTATCATCCACATCCATGTTTCTTAAAAATTTATTTCAAATCATTCTTACTATTTTACAGACTATGGGTTAAATTCATTTATACCTTTTTTGACTTTTTATAATAAGTTTATAAATTTATCTTTTTGTTGTTTTCCAAACAAGGTCCTTTTTAACCTTTTCGATAGAATTAAGGTAAGAATGTCTTTTTAACTTATACGGTGGGTGTAGATATTTTCCACCATTGTAAAATTATCGAATCTCCCCTTACAAGCTTATAAGAAAATTTTCAAAGTAAATTTTTTATTTTATAATTATGTGACTTTTAAATTATTTAAAAAAAGATATATTTCTCTCAAATAGTTTTGATTTCATCTATGTCAACATCCTTTGATGGATTTTAAGCTTATTTGAAGTTGATTTATTGTGATAAAAAACTTCCATATTGTATTGAAGCTTTTGTGATATTTTTGACTGTGGATGTGTTATTTTTATACCATTAATGGTTTATGGAGAAAGTATTGACATTTCGTATGCTATTTTTAATACGAATATTTATGTTATGATTAAACCTGTTCATACGAGGAATGCATTGGACTTAATAAGTGACGGGTGGATCCTGCTATAGCTCCTCAATTCATCGGTAGGTCTCATGAGACAAAATAGTGTCTTGTCACAAGGCCTTGACAAAATCTTATTTGTAGTCTTAGCACGAGGCCTTGGCTATGTGGTTATGATAGTCTGGCATTATGTATTCCATCATTATGAAAGTGGTTATTGATATTGCATGTGATTATTCGACTAGTAGAATATACATGTGAATAAGTAAATGAAATTATTTCATTTTATCTTTGCCATATTATTCTGAAGTTCAAGTTTAAAAGGCTTTTGTTTTAGTTATACATTGCCTTAAATGTTTATGCTTATTTATGAAAGTTTCGCTATATTTTTATCCTTACTGAGCATCTATGATCACCCCTTTCAATGTTTTATTTTTCCCAGGATGTGAAGAAGTAATTTATGAATGACCTGTAGGGATAGTATGAGGGGATATGAAGACAAGATGTTGTTGTAGTAGTTTTCACTTTATGATGTAATGTAAAATTTATGAATGTATCTAGTTATTCCAAGGCTACTAAACTAATCGGTCTTTCGAGACTTGATCTTTTGTGATCATGACAATATTATGTAATAACTAGTACTTACCCATGAGTTCACACAACAATACGTTCAATGCCTATTTTTAAGAAGAAAAAACTATATTTCAATGTTCATAAAGAACATGAATATTGAATATATTGAAAAAAAGTGATAATTAATATTGAACTATAATTGGAAAAAATATAGATAATTGAAAATATAGGAAAATAAGTAACATAAAATAACATAGGAGAATATATAGGAGAATATATAGGAGAATATATAGGAGAATATATGAGAATATATAAGAAAAACATAAGTGTACCATCACTGTACAAAATAAAACATACAAATGCATGATGGATAATATGAGTAAAACATATAAGAGAATATATAAGGAAAATAGAATCATTTGAAAACATAGAAAACATATTAGAGATTAAAAATGGAATAGAAATCTGACATTAAAAATGAGATTTGAATATTGTAGATAACTTTCAATTGAAAAGAAAAAGAACATTTTTGAAAAAAATTGAAATGAACATGAGTGAAAACATACAATAATAATGAAAAGAAAATAGGTTACAATATAGAAAACAACATAAATATCCAACTTCAAATAAATGAATAAAAAGAAAAAATGGACAATAATTAGAAAATTACATTAAAAATGTACATGAATTAAATAAAATAAATATTAATGTCGCTGAGATATTATGAAAAGAACATGAAAGAATTATTATACAACATTAGTATAAACAACATAAAATTCCATTGGACATGAATGAAAATAACATTCAAATGGACATTTAAATTTTAAAACATACATCATAAGTATTAATGTCACCAATCAATTATGTTACTGTACAAATGTCCAACATCAAATGCCTAATAGATATTTCTGCAAAGAAAAAAATGTTTAAAATAAGAATACCTGAATTTATAGAATAAAAAAATGAATGTTAACATAAAAGAATTAATTTGAAACCAAAATAAAATAAGGGGAAAATTTTTAAGTGCAACACCATCATACCTAAGGAAAGAAAAAAACCACATTAAGTGTATACAGTGATGATCACCTCTTCTTATGTCGACCTTGACCTCAAGATCCCCCTCCCCCGAGTTGGATGACACCCTCTTCTCCATTACATCATTTTCAAATGTGATGCTTCAACAGATGAGTCCTCTACAACTGCTTCGTGAGGCGGATCATGTGCGGCAAGATCATCCTGTATGACCATGTAGACTCTGATGCATGACTACCGAAGATAGATGAAAAAAAGCATAATTTTTGGCATCATCAGATCAATTATTATACCACCAAAGCTCCATTCGAAAGAAATAAACATTAAACCTCCAAAAGATGGGAATACTGGTTTCAATAAGATAATTATTCACCCACCCAACTTACGGAAAAGGGAATAGTGAAAGAAAAGATACAAATATTACTTGATGAGAGCTTTATGATGCAAAAGTAGGCCTAATCCAACACCATCCATTCCTACACAAGTACAACACAAAACATCCAGTGCTTAAACTGCCTATAAATCGGCAAAACCTGATAGGTATTGTTTAACAGACCCTTCAAATGCTTAGAATTCTTTGGGAATTATATGAATTTGAACCCACAGACATTGCTTACCTGGAAAAAAATAGGAGGACGGGATATCCTTCCAGTGGCCACCAGCATTCAATCGGGCAAAACCACCGGGGTGGTCCTCCATCGGGCTTAATTATCTCCCTGGCATCATCAAGGTAGTTATTCATGCTCTTTGTACCATAACCATTGTCTCAGAGTACCTCCATGTTTTTTGACACCATGGAATTATCCAGGACATTGAGCCCCTGCAGCTGAGCCTTGGGCCTACTCGATAGTTCAATTTTTGTATAGTCTCTAACATTTCTGATACCATTAACTGTAGGTGAAACCAAAGGAAAAGCCACTAAATCCCCAGCATCTGAAGGCCTAACCTTGGCTTCGAAATGATGGGAGTCTAAATTGAAAGCAAAGCAAGGTGAGGAATGGAAATTTGGAACCGATGCCATGGTACCTACACCCATTGGGATGAAAATAATATACTTCGGTTATGGTTTAGCGCTTCAGTAGTTCATGACTACAGCACCACAGGATCCATGATATTCTCCAACAACAAAAATTGAAGTCCAGTTCAAGGATGCTCCTACGGATTGTAGTTGTTAAATATGTTATGGAATATAAATTATGTAAAAAAATGGTAATAGATTGGGATGTTTTAGAAAGGGAACCTCCATTTTGAACACTCTTATTGAACATATAAGAGAACATATATGTAATTGAAAAATAAAATAAGATAATAGTAAAGGAATGTGATGTTTTTGAGTCAACAATGGATACAGAAATAACAATAAAAAGAATTGTTTTAGTTTGTCATTAAAACAAAATATAGTAAGACAACAACCTTGGTAATGGACAGGGGTCTGATGTTTCTTCATTTATGTAAGTATAGTGCAGTCTTGTCCCATATTTGAAGTGGAATCAGTACTGGACTATTCCAGTAGAACATATTTTATCCAATATCATATTTCTCTTATCATGACTCATTTTTATATGAATCAACAAACAATGAAAATGCATCAATTTGCACAATTCTAATAGACTACACAAATCATAATGAATGATCATATCCAGAGGAGTATAGTTTCCTAATTCATGAGACTTTCACGACATAAGCACTATTTAAGTACCTAATGAAAATTCCACAGTAAGAAACTAAAATAGAACATTTGATTGTATAGTTAAGTGGGAATAGTCACAATGTATATAAACACACCACTTCTAAGCCATATTTTCAAATCCTAACACAGTTTTTTCCTTCTGCCGATGTTAGGCTGGTAAAATGACTGACCCACAGTTTTTTACCTATAAGTAATCATAGAAGAAAAAATTCTAATCATCTAATCAGTAATTTTATGAATAAAAATTTCAATTTGGAAGCACAATACCTAGAGGTGGGAAGTTTATTCAAAAGATATAGCTTAATAATCACCTGAAATTCCTCATGGTTTGCCACTGAAGGGAAAATGGAAGCAGTAATTCCCTGGTGTTGGGATCACAGGACATCTGCTGAGATTATAATGTCCAATATCCAAGGGATACACATAGTATAACTCTCAATCCACATGATTAGGCATTGTGATGATACATGTTCTGTACCTATAACATGTTTGATCCAGCAATAACTGAATAAATATACGATAAACACATAAACACTACTCAATGAATTTATTGAGAAGATGGAATGCATTATGTTGTTCTAATTTTTTGCTCGTAAAATGATTCATTGATCTAATAAAA
Source organism: Viscum album (assembly GCA_963277665.1). Taxonomy (NCBI): domain Eukaryota; kingdom Viridiplantae; phylum Streptophyta; class Magnoliopsida; order Santalales; family Viscaceae; genus Viscum; species Viscum album. Next base: position 1,661,104,641 of record OY728136.1, on the reverse strand, counting down.
CACATAAACATTGTTTGAACAAATAACATGATACAATACCCCAAAATAATGCATGATTCACATGCTTAAACAGTGTTACTCATAGTAAAATGAAGATCCGAAAAAAAATTGATCTATTTAGTAATTCAGTGTACTTTAAACTAAGGAATTGTAAACATTACCGTGTCATTTCAGTATCAAACACCCCCAACCTTGAATATTGTTTTCTCCAGAATATTTGTGTTCAAAACCATAAGGTCAGAAGGTTTAATTATACAATGTGAATATAACCAAAGGGAAATAAATACTACTGATTTATCAAAGTAAAAAAACCATATGTATACTGAATTTTAAGAGTCATCACACTTTTCACCCAGAAAAATTACAGATGTCTTCAAATACGGTTGTTTATGGTACCTCAATACAGAATCCCTGTGAAAAAAATGGCAAACGACATGGTATCCAAATGATTTAGTATTTATAAAACATGTTTTGACCTTAGAAGAATACGATGGAATGCACCATGAATACTAAAATAACCATAATTAATTTTGACTATAACCCAAACAACAATTAAAAACATAAATAGGGAAACATATCCATAAAAATCCTTAAAAACTGATACGATAACGCATCTAGATTACATAACAGTCATGTATCCAAAAAAATGACCAGATCGTAAGTTTTCAAATTAATATGCTGAACAGAAAATTCCTTGAAGAGGCTTCAGGGAGAAGTTGTTGAATGGCATTGGTAGACATCCATATGAAGAGGCAAATCCACACTGCAATGCACAGACCCAATTAATCACCAAATAAAAACAGCAAGCATTGTAATATAATTAAATAAAGATAGATGGAAATGAAACAAAAGTAATATATTGATTGAAATTCTTCATTTCTCAAGAATGAAGAAAACCTAAGTAATATAGCAGACAGTATGATACATCACACAACAATGCTAATGAATGAGACAGACTAAACATAAGTAAACCAATTATATAGTACATAATATAATAGTTATTGCACTTTTGAGATATGAAAAGTAAACAAACCGAAAAGGAACACTTACTGAAAGAAGGTTTACAAACACAACCTTAGTACAGTTAAGATACTTCGCATGAATTAAGATGGAGTTAAATTTTTAATGGCAATTTCAAACAATTAGATAGAGTTAGTTGTAAAAACTACCTTGGGTTAGGCATAGATACATTTAGTCTACTTTGGCTATTTTTTTGTTTCTCATTTCCACTATTTGGAGATGATGTTCATTGGCAAAAGATGATGTAGGCTTTGGGTCTAGAGACAGGGAGCCTTCCACAGTTGCTTCAGCATCGAAGTCAGTCATCAATTTTTTCTACATGAAGGTTCAATTATAACGAATGAGAACCAACCAATACTTATTAGTAATACCAATTTAACATGATATTATTTTCTAACAGATGGAAAATCACCAAAAATAGAGTGTTATGAAGATTATAGGTAATGGGAAACAAATATGAAGAAAGATACTTTACTGTATTAAAAATGTACAACATCAGTGTTACAGAGTAAGAATTTTGAAAGTTTATACCTGGGTTGAAGAGACAGCAGTAGTACTTATATCAACAGCAGTACATATGTTCAAAATAAGTCCTGAAGAAGAAGTGCTTTGATGTTCCTAATAAAGATGGTTAAAAGAGGTTAGAAAATTTCAAGTATGTGGTCTATGTTTTGCTAATAAATTGAATTGTAAAGAAGTAACTATAAAAACATTGTTGTTATGTAATCTTCAGTATGCTGCCTTGAAATTCCTGTGGAAGTTTGAGACTACATACCTGGCTGTGTACAGAACTCTGATTATAGTTACTGATATAATCTTCATTATCACTGATGAAGAGCACCATGTATGTGTTCTGTTATGAACTGCGTTTTCAATTTTGAACGTTGTACTCTGTCACGTCAAGTGACAGTAGAACTTTCTTTGATTTGAAAACATTTAGCTCAGGGGGGAAACCAAACTCATCATGGTCCCATGTTATAATAAAATGGGAAAGTGAGTTAAATAACATTATTTATATGAAAAAAACAGAAATGTGAAGAAGCTTACTTGTATCATATCATCTCTCAACTGTGAAGCTGATTTGCTTATAAACTGCATGACTTTCTTATCAAAGAGAACAACAGATAGCGAGTCTATGTCATCTTTAACCAGCAGTTGTACTCTATACCTGATATATTTATATCTGTGTACTGTCTTTACAACTTATGTCGTATAATAACCATACTAATGAATAAATAGTTAGAAAAGATGGTAGAAAGTAGATGAATACCTGGGAGTAGTGAAGGCTGGTGTTTTCTTACAACTTTGGCACCAAAATTTTCCATCGGAAACTTGTATTTTTTTTGTGCATGAGTTTCATGATTCAAAATACCAGTGATGAGTGCTTTAAAGTTTTACTATTGTTGCATCAATCAGAAACCTTGTCGGCAATGAAATAATTAGTAATATTAATACAGTTATCAAAGAAGATATTACATACAGTGCATTATAGTTCACATCCTGAAATAATGGAAACTGGATACTATACTTACCTGCAACAACTGTTTAACATAAGAAATGCATTTTTTGTTATTCTAATAAGGAATCATTGTAATGCATCTGTTTGATCTTGTTGATGGAGGACATTGAAACTGGGAATGACTTTTGAAGCCAGTTCTGATTATTGAAGTAAAACCATTAATCAGGAACAGAAATAATGTTAATTTTAGACATATGGAACTTATTTTAAGGCAGAATAAGTTCTCAAATAATGGCAGTTGATATTTTACCTGCTCCTAAACTCATGGACTACTGGGTTGTCAAGGTTGAGTCATATTTTTGAAGCATTAATTGAAGTGGTGATAATAACAGATGCTGGGACATGTAGAACAAAATGTGATGAATTTCAAGTTTGCATATGAAGAAAAATACACTGAATTAAATTAAACATGTAACGATTATTTTTTAACACATAGATAGATTTATTACATGTCAAACACTTTGCCCTGACCAACTACAAGATCACTACTGTAGAGGATTCCATGTTGTTCTCCAAGTACTATGACATGATGTTCGCAGACTCCCCCCCACAAGATACATTTTATTTGAAATCCTCTGGAAGAAATCATAGTAGATGTTTTGGTAATAACAATAATACATGTAAATTGTAGTGGGAAGAGCAGGATGCTAACCTGTCATCCTCTAAAATGACTTGAAGCTTTTGTTTTGTAGTACCAGTAGACTGTGTGGGGTATGATTGTCGTAGATGTCCAATAATTTCTAAAACAGGTATGAATGACGTGGAAGGAGTAGTTTTTCAATAAGAGTGCATTACTTTTAAGTATTGTATAAAGACTATAGAATTTAAAGAAATTGAATAGAATTAGAAACAAAAGTTTCTGTAGAAACTAAATAATTTCAACATGCAGTAACTATTTTTTTATGAATCATAGACTTTAATACAAAATTGGTGCTATTTAATGTACCTATTAGATGATGTTATGGAACAGATTTGTTGATGATGTCATCAAAATTAATGAAGTCGAAATAGAAGACTGGTAACTGAGCATTCGTTGGTCGAACAAATGTTGTTATTGTGAAAAACAATCTGCAAGCATGTCTTGCCCCCAAGTAACTTACGTGATTATGAGCAATCTGGAAGTTTTGTATAATGTAGCAAAGGCCTTCGCACAGGACTAGTTTGTACTTTTTGATTGCATGGAAGTTGTTAATTGTACACTTTATTTTTGTCTCCTGCATGAAATAATAAAATTTCAATGTGAATATTTAAAAACCAGCTGTCACATTTATGAGAGATGAAAAAACTTACTACAGAATAAATAAATATTGTTGGTGTTATAGAAATAGTACATGAACTATAATTTTTGCAATGGATAAACTCACTTGGGCATCACAAATAATCAGATCGACAGCAGAAACACCGTATTTGGGTGAGGAGTTCAACCACAAATTCAATACATTCACTTCTATTTTCAAAGTTTCGCCAGCATCAACAGTAATCTCATTCAGAGGAAAGATTCCACGTGACATGCTTACAGTTCTGCATGATTACAAATACTATACAGATATGACAGATGAAGCATCCATTATAATGTTTTGTGCCGATATATAAGAAAATAATCAATGCATTGAATTGTATTAATTTAAAATGAAAATATACCTATCATAGGTTATCAAAAATTTCCCTGTAGACAACGTTTTCTGTACAGTTAGTGGTGTGTTTTTCTCTATCATCAACTACAATTTTTAAACCACCTGGTGACGTTACTCTAGATACGGCAATATAAATTTTTCCATGACAAAACACAGTCTTGCGAAGATACAAACATACAGAAGATAGAGACTAGCCTTGACTTTTATTAATAGTCATTGCATAAGAAACAGTCAAAGGATATTTTCTTCTTTGTAATTTGAAAGGCCATCTTATGTCATTGTGTGTCATATTTATTCTTGGGATGAATGCAATATATCCTGAATGACAACCAGTTAAAATCTCTGCTCCAATGACATGGTTACCCAAATGCTTAATGATAAGACGTGTACCATTGCATAGCCCCACTGATTGGTCAACATTTCGAAGCAACATAATGGGTACTCCGATTTTCAAAGTAATTTTATGTGCAGGTAACCCAGAGGCAGTGATACCATTCAAGACATCAGTTGTATATATGTTATCTAGATGATCGGTATCAAAGCTAGCATTGCAAATAGAATCAGGGATGAAATAATCTTTTCCTTCAGAAGTAGTAAGAGTTAACATGTAGTCATTGATTTCTTGCACAACGTCATGTGTTGGTGCTAATATAGCACGACCTTTAAAATATGAAACATCTGAAAAGTTTTCAATGAAATCCAGGTAAGAAAATTCAACAGATGCTGTTAGAGGGGATTTATTTGTTGCAAGAAGGTAGGTGGATGGTATTTCAATGCACGCACCCCCATCAGCAAGCTTTCCAATGTGACCATCACCAATGTCCAAAATCCACTTTGCAAAATCTCGAACTTCGGTTGGATCGTCAACAATATCGGGTGATTTCAACCTCATGTTCTAAGTCAATGTTAAAAACCGACAGTGCTACCATAGATATGATGACCGTATACTTGCAAAGACAATGTCACTTCTCTCTCCTCCAGGGATCACTGGTAGTATTTGTCTGAAATCTCCACCCAAGACCACTGTTAGACCACCAAAAGTTAGATTAGAAGATCTGTCATTATTTAATGACATAATATCTCTTAATGTACGATCAAGAGATTCAAAACAGTGTTTATGAATCATTGGAGCCTCATCCCAGATAATCAATTTGGTTTGCTGTAGTAGTTGTGCAACATCACTACCCTGTTGAATGTTACAGACTGACTGGTCGTTTATAGAAATTGGTATTCGAAATTTTGAATGAGCTGTTCTACCTCCAGGTAAGAGTAATGATGATATTACACTCGAGGAAAAAGCTATAACAATTTTTCCTTCGGACCTTAGTAGACATGTTAAAACTCTCCAGATAAAAGTCTTACCCGTACCTCCAAATCCATGCAAGAAAAAGAAGCCACCATCAGGACAAGATAAAACAGACATAATTTCCTGGATTACATTTCTCTGTTCAAGAGTAAGCATATTGTGTAATGTTGTGTATTCAAGATGCATCTTTTCTATATCGTAATTATGCTCTTCTACAATAATTTGATTCGGTTGAGGAGACACTGTATACTTTAGAAGGGGAATTGGAGGATAACATTGCAGAGATTTTCCATTGATGCGAAGAATGTTGTCTATTTCAGACAGTGCATACATTTGTTTTTGATGATATGTCATTGTCAAGTCTAAAAGATAGTATAGTAATGTTAGAAAGAACTAGATGAATTTCAATATATTGCAGTCAAGAAAGTAAGATGTTTTTACCTTGTAATTGAATTCACTGTTGTTGGGAATATAAAATTTCATCTATTAGGATTTTCCAGGTTACAAACCAAACAATGTCAGGTCGAGAAACAAAATTTGAGAATAACGTTTCGGCAAATAGTCTTCACAAATAATATCCCATTCCCCAAGCAGATACATCTTGTAGTGCTTGTATGAATTCATTGTCTTCAGATAGAAGTCCCATTACTGAACATGTTTCTCTAAATGTAAGATGAGTAATGTTGTTCACTGTTCTGATAGATTCATACAAAATTGATCCTCTGACCTTTGTTAATAGAATACGCAAGTAATGTAGTTCCCCAGAAGAGGGTGACACATAGTATAGTCTCCCAATACTGAAACCCTATTTGCACGGGTACCATTTCTTTTCACGATAGTGGTAGACAAACCATGTTGGAAATTCTGTATAAGTAAGATTTATGCCCTCTGGATACAATTGATTTTCATTAAACCATGCTGTGAACATGGTATCAGAAATTTTGGCCTTATTCAAGATATCTTCAATTTTATCACAGTCTGCATATGTGACATTGTTTTCTCCTGGTAAATGAAATTGCAGTCTATCAACTGGAGGATATCTATAGTGGATATCATAAGAGAAAATCCTCCAAGAATATTCACAAGGTGAGATGTTATGGCAGTCATAATACATTTTAATCTCATCGACACCCTTGTCCCGAAGATCTTTATTGCTGCTGTCAAAGAGTGTTGCGGTAACACGATCGTGCCCCTTTATAATATATTTAAAAAGGTATTTGATATAGGATGACTGATTTCAAACTTCGATATTGAGATGAGATTTATATTTTAATAGCAAAGTAGGATTGTACGACACCACAAACCGATTTTCCAATGATAAACCATTTTTGAGAACAATACAACCTGTATTTCTTCTCTGATAGACGACATAACTGTCATCATCCGATGTTGTCTAGGGAAAAAATTTATTTGGATAATACATTGAGCATTTTCCACTCCTCATACAAGGTGAGTGATGGTTGGCTTCACCACATGGTCCATGGATCATAAAATTTCCAACCACTGCATGTAGTTTTGGGAAATCACATTTGTTTAGTATTTCTACAGAAACAATTCTGTTAATGTCTGATGGAGTGACGACCTTGCTTTCTTGACTAAGAAATAATTGAATGTGCACATGCGACAATCCTCTTTTTTGAAACTCCACCGTATGAACAACTACATTTAAAATTAAATAGAAGAAGAAAATTTAAAAAACATTTAACAAATTCTGGTTGAGGTAGTAATTAAAAAACACGAATATCTTAGCGACGTAGTTACACACCTACTCGAGAATTTCTGAAGAAGTATCCTTCTCGTAAATCTTTCATGAGTTGTTGGACCTTTATGTTGAAAATTCGCGACAGTATTTGAGGACAGTCCGATGGGCGTAGGTTGTTAGATTTAACATATCGAGAAACTTCAGGATACATTGGATTGCATGTAAATGTTATGAAAAGATCGGGATAGCCTACCTAATTATAGATTTACATTGCATCTTGGTAATTATGAATCATATATAATGGGCCACCTATAAATGTCGAAGGTAAAATGATACGCTTCCCACATAAGGAACCATACCGATCCCCCTAAGGAAATAATCTTGCAACCCATTGTATAGTTCTTCCCTTAAGCGCTTCTGGTTGTAGCGAATAAAAGATAATATTTGAGACTCAATCATTGTGTATGCATCTACAATAAATTGTTGAAGAATCCTCCTAGAGAATAGAAGGCTGGAAGAATCATTGGAACAGGATTGAAGGTGAAAGGAGAAATATTCTCGCATTGTAACATTCCTGACTTTTGCACTGTCATTAAATGGTGTAGTGCGATGGGATATGTTGTCAACATATCCGTCCTCTCCACCCATGAAAACCAATGGATATTGAAGAGGAATGTATAGCGGGTGAAGCTCATCAATGCGTTGATAGCCACCATCTTTTCCTTGAATGATGATATCTGTTTCATTATTTAGATCTTCAATGTCACCGACAATGAGCATTGCAATCTCAGAAGTAGTTGGTAAGTTGTATGTCTGTGCATCCCTTCCTCATCTTCTAAGCAGTCGCATTTTTAAATTTGTAATGACCTGCGTCTCAATAATATCCCTTGCTGTTCTGAAATGATGTGATAAACTGTTATGTTCATGAATCATATTCTGTAGCTTTTGAACAATACTGACATCAATAATAGACTCTTTGTTTCTGTCATCAAAACTGCATAAGAAAGTTTCAAGTAGTGGTAAGAAATGCAAGAGACAATGTTTATGTATTACCATATACAACATTACATACCTTATTTCCCATACTCTATTCTGAGCTTCATTTGCAGTATCATATACATAGAGTTGAGAAAACTTGGGTGGTTGTCCATCGGAAGAACACAAACTACCAATGCGATGGTAGTTTTGTCCGTTCAATCTAAAAATATTTGGAGACCCACCACGGTTCAGAGATTTGTCTACTTTTCCTCCCAATGACGTGAATGCAAACATAGAGCTGTATATGTGCATGTGATCTTGGAATTATTTAGAAGTTGGAAAACTTTTACTAAATAAAAAATTTGTAAGGTATTGGGGACATGCAGGCAAAGGCTGTAAAGATATTTTTCCCAGTGAGCAAAATATTGAGTAACGAGGGACATGTTTATAGCTATATTTTTTATTCCTCTCTTCAAACCAGAAGCTAGAACCTCAGTTTTCACATATGTTCGAAGGTTCTCCATAGTCGAAATATTCTGAAGAGAAAAGGATTGGAATAGATAATATGAAATGAAAAATATAGAGTATTTTTAACTTTAAATTACACAAGGAATATGTGTAGTAATTAATGAGTTTAGTTATTTTAAACCACCTGTTTTTTCAGCAGTTTGATGATGTATTGACATAGATTCATCATTAATCATCAAGTTAGTTGCTGTTGGTGAATATTTAGTATTATTATTGAGTTAAAAAAGTGGAATGTTGGTAATAGTATATCCAAGTTGACATACCTTTGTTGTTGATTGCAGGATATATCTCAGAGGTCGTTGAAGGAGTAGTATCCATGTATGTACCTATCATTGATACTTGTTCATCTGTTGTTTCTGTGAATCATGCATGGTTGGTAATATCTCCTTTGGAAGAAACGATATGTCAAGATGTTAGACGATATAAAAAAGGGCGTATATATGAAGGAATTTATACATAATAAATGTGAGATGATAGTTGTATTGAGAAACATACCTGTGGATGATAGAAGTATACGGTTTTCAGTTGTAGTATAATTAGCACTGTATGAAAAAGTAGAAGAATTCGTAAGAGTGAATATTTTACCATATATAAGACTACACGTAGTGGGTTGTTTGGTGCTTACTGTGATGAGGATACATCATTGGACCCCCTAATAGTACAACTAATAGAATCCGTACCTTGTAAGATTGATATTAGGACTGTAAGTTGTGAAACTGTAATGTATAGTATTCACAATAAATGTAACAGAAGTTTAAATGCATAAATGTTTACAGAAAGAAAGCCCATGTCGTATCGTGGTGTTCGGTCATTTTTTTGTTCTTTGATCTGTTTTATGTCGTTGATAGCTCTGAATACTCTCGAGGGACTATGGAATAGGGAATGACATAGTTGTATGAACACATGGTTAGTATATTTTCAGATAGTAATCATAAATAATTTAATGGGAGACAGTAAGCAGAACTAACCGTTGATGGATATAGATGATAATGGAATTCAGCGACGTAATACAATGTCAGTAGCTGGTGTGACAAGTTCTGGTGTAAAACAATTTCCTATAGGCATTATTAATGTAAAACTGTCATTACTGTTAGATTATACCTTGTCATACATCATTGTATTTTTTAAAATAGTTTCAATTTACCATTTGGCTATATTGATCAGAGTTGAAAAAGTAATGGGTAATGAAGACATACCACTTTCTGTTTGTCTCCTCTCATATGGCGTCACAGGTTTAGGTGCAGTAATGTTTTTAGTGGTCATTCTACCTATCGATTTGGTAATATAGTTAACATGTAAGTTGTTGATTCTTAAGTAAAGAAACTATTTAAGTAGTGGATAGTATATAGAAGACAACCTGATTGACGTTGTTGCCGTAGTAATCTTTTTTGAAATCGTGTGTCTTTATATCTTGACGGGGAGTGCATATTTGTTAGGTTTATCTATTTATTTGATTGTTAAGAAACTGAATAGGACCGCATAAACATGCTAAACAGTGTTTTCATATCTAATATAATAAGTGTAATATGAGGAATATAATGTAAACCATTATAGTAAGAATTTGTCAAAGAAAAAATCGTCAGTACTACTATTTCTGTATACTTAGTTGTTCTAATGTGCATATATCATAGATCATGTAAATGCAACAGTCAAGTAGTACTTAGATTGTTCTTGTAGTAAGTGCTACGGTTAGTTGTACAATTGTACTCACATACTTAGAATATAAGAACATAGATGCCTTCAAAAAAATGAGACTTAATCTTATTGAAATAGGATTAAGTACTATGATAGTTTAGTAAAGTAATGTAAACCTGTTAACAATATATTGTAGTATTGAATGGATACATATCCTAATGGACTTAGATAACATACCTTGCAGTAGGTACTGTAGTTTTTGAACCAAGGACAGCCTGAGTAAATTGTCCATTCATATTAGTACACATTCCAATGGATTAACCAACATAAAGGAGCAGAGTAATTTTTTAGGATTACTGTTACTTTTGTATCCGAATGAATTTATGCTGGTCAATGGATGAATGTACACATATCATTAATGCACTGCTATCCTCATTTGCATACAAAGAAAGTTAATGTCCTAGTTGTGTTTCTGTGAAGGTACGATGAAATGTAAGGTGCAATAAATAACTAATAACACAGAAATTATAACAATAATTAAAGTAGAGAAATAGGACTCTATAAACAGATAATATTTCACAAAGGTTAGGCGAGAGTAATTCGCAATAGTTGTGAAACAATTAAATAGGGTTAAAAAAATAGATAATGTTGTAGGAGAAATTAAACTTTCTGTTGTGTATACTGAGGTATACACAGAAATTATCAGCAATAGCTACCAGGATGATGATTTTCTAAGTAGTGAAGATGGAGATACAGGAAATAAATTCAAACCGTAGCTTTTTGACGGGTTAACTAACAACGGAATACGTAATACGTCCCCTATGCGTAGTACAGGAGGACGATGCACGATGTTCCTTAGTCTCAGCAAACCCTAAATGTAGTTCGATAACCAAAGTATTTTCATAATTTTATACCTGCGATTAGTATATTCAAACAGTTGGTCGCAGTTTCAGTAGGTGGGAAATATGGAGGTTTTGGGGATCTGGATAGAGATGCGGAAGCGAGATATACCTTAGTCGGAGTAGTCGATGAGCGTGGTTGAGAGGGACATGGATTAGTCAGAGAAAAGGATTATCAGAAACAATGGGATAGAGTATAGAGAATACCGTCGAGGAAGAGGTAGCCGCAGATATATAAGAGCAGGATTTTGGCGGAGGATCTGAAACCCTATTCGTCGGGCAGTGGATACGCCAGAGGTAATCGAAGGGGAGTGGATACGCGGGAGGGTCGGGGGTTGGAGTCAGGGAATATGGAGGAGAAAATTCTAGAGGATCAGAGGTAGCCGCAGATATGCAAGAGACGGGTTTTCGCAGAGGATGAGAAACCCTAAATGACGGCTACTGCATACGCGGGAGCAAAGAGTCGGGCAGTGGATAAGTGGGAGGGTCGGGGGTTGGATTCGCGGATTATGGAGGAGCAAAATCGGGAGTTTCGGGCGTGGGAGTCATGGTAGGCTGTGCTGGTGACACGTTGGCAGAGAAATGCCAAGTTTAGAATATATATAGATGCACCGAATCTGGGTAACTGGGGTCGGGGCATTACTGTTGGTATCAGAGGGAGTTTAGTACAAACCTTTGAAACTATATTTAGATAAACTCTGATTAGAGCACATAGATCTAAGATGGACTTTGAGGATTAGTATAGAAGAACTTACTAGAATTTTGGTATTGTATATATTTTGTGAGTTTTCCGAGAAATACATCCCTGTCTGGATATGAGCAGGTAGAGGCAGCTCTGGCACAGATGTACCTAGGGGTAAAACCCGAAAACACCACTTTGAGCTAGACTCGAATGAGAACTGGTGCACGACAACAGGCCTTGCTGTACACTTGGTTATGAAACTCCTGGGGGATATGCTTAGGATAATTCTCATTTTCTTTACAAACCATTATGAAGGGTTTATGAGTATATACTTACTCAAAGAAAACATTTTTATGATTATGGATTATATCCATAAATAGTTCAATTTATGTTAAGTGTTTTACAAGTATGGAATTATGTATTTTGATTCATAAACTGATCTAGTTTATTCCATTGTTTAGAAATGGTGCCTAGTGGAATAAATGGAAACCGTATCAATGCAGACACTCCATGTAGAGATTGTACTCCTGATCAAGATAATTATAGTGGAGATGGTGATGCAACTGGTGCTGAACAACTAATCACTATACTAGGAAAACTCACTCAGGTTATAAATAATAACCTTACCCGTATGGAGCACCCTGATCCACAGCGTGGAGGATCAATGTTAGATCGCTTCATGAGGCAAAAAACACCAACATTCAATGGGAGTAAAAATCTATTAGTAGCTGAGAAATGGATAAGTTCCCTAGAGAAAATATTTCAGGATTTGGGGAGTAGTGAAAGGGAAAAATTTGTCATGGCAGTTTATCGCCTCACTGGAGATGCTGATCAATGGTGGTCATTGATTCAAAACACGAAGGAAGATGATGAAGTATCAAATATGTAATGGAGGGAGTTCAAAGAGCTTTTCTTAGAAAAATACTTTCCTTGTGACCATCGAGCAAATATGGAAAGGCAATTTCTGAGTCTGCGACAAAAGGAGGATGAGAATGTCGCAAAGTATGAGGCTAACTTTACAAGGTTAGCAAGGCATACTGGAGATTATATAAATAACCCAAGAATTAATATTGATAGTTTCTTTTATGGGTTAAAACCATTTATTCGTCGAGCATTAGTGTCACAATCATTCTCGTCATACGAAGATATTGTCTCATGTGCTATCAAGACAGAAAAATAATTCTCTAAGTCTTATGACTTTAAAGAAAAGCAAGAGAAGAAGAGATCTGCTGATCACTATGGGAATGGAAATAAGGGGAATAAGGGAAAAGTTGAATATCCATCCTGTAGTAAATGTGGTAAGAAACACCATGGTACTTGCTTGAAGGGAATAGGAGTCTGTTACAAGTGTGGTAAAAAAGGCCACCAAGATCGTGATTGCAAGGGGAAGAAAGAAGCTACCAATGTTCAATGATACAACTGCAGAGAGATGGGACATTATGCAAATGAATTTCCTAAGAGTCAGAAGAACTTACCTCAGAAAAGGGAAAGGGTTCAAGGCCAAGATTATGCTATCACTACTGCTGAGATAGAAGCCCCGAAAGACGTGGTGGCAGGTAATTTAATGGTTTACTCAAGTTTAGAAAATGCATTATTTGATTCTGGATCCTTGCATTGTTTCATATCTTCCCAGTTTGCTAAGAAAATTAGATATTTCCAATTTTATTTAACAAGGGAGTTGTCAGTTAAAACTCTTAAGGGAAGTATCATTGTAACAAAGTTTTGTGAATCAGTCCCCATTAAAGCACATAAATGTTCTTTATCCGCTGATCTCATCGTCATACCTATGATTGAGTTTGATATAATCCTCAGTATGGATTGGCTTTCACACCATGATGCGAATATTTATTGTAAGAAGAAGGAGGTTACAATTTTTGATGATGATGATAAGGAACACCTTATCTTTAGAGCATAATCGTCACCACCTAATTCTTATCTAGATCCACCGCCAGTAGCTCAACTAAATTCAATTATTGGGGAGGAAGAGAATGAAATGACTGTGGTTGAGGAAAGGAATGTTCAAATAGAGGATGTACCTATTGTGAAGGAATATGTAGATGTGTTTCCAGAAGATTTACCTGGACATCCTCCAGAAAGAGAAGTTGAGTTTTCCATTGATTTAATTCCTGGATCAAGGCCTATATCGAAGACCCCTTATAGAATGGCCACTATGGAATTAGATGAACTAAAGAAGAAACTAGAGGAATTGAGTAATAAGGGATTTATTCACCCTAGTGTTTCTCCATGGGGATCCCCTATTCTTTTCGTTAAAAAGAAAGATGGATCGATGAGGTTATGTATCGACTACAGAGAGATCAATGCTATAACAATAAAGAACAAGTATCCCCTACCTCGCATTGATGATTTATTTGACCAACTGCATGAAACTCAATACTTTTCAAAGATTGACCTTCGGTCTGGATACCATCAGTTGTCTGTGAAGAAGGAAGACATTCCAAAGATATCATTTCGAACTAGGTACGGGCATTACGAGTTTACAGTAATGCCTTTTGGGCTGAATAATGCGCCCTCTGTATTCATGGATCTAATGAATAGTGTTTTCAAGGAATATCTAGATGAATTTGTGGTGGTATTTATTGATGATATCTTGGTATACTCTAAAATCTATGAAGATCATGAAAATCACTTGCGCATTATCCCGAAGACTCTGAGAAGACATGAATTATATGGGAAGTTTAGCAAGTGTGAATTTTGGATTCAGGAGATTTCTTTTCTTGGCCATATTGTCTATAAAGATGGAATCTCTGTTGATCCTTCTAAGAACAATGCAATCCAAGAATGGCCTGCACCGACAAGTATAACTGAGGTATGCAATTTTATTGGTTTATCAGGTTATTATCGACGTTTCGTCCAGAATTTTTCCCGGTTGGCTAACCCATTAATAAAGCTCACACGTAAAGGGGTTAAATTTGTTTGGACAAAAGAGTGTGAAAAATGTTTCAAAGAACTGAAGAGAAGATTAGTCAATGCTCTTATATTGACTCTACCATCAAGGAATGATGGGTTTGTTATTTATAGTGATGCATCGAAGAAAGGACTTGGTTGTGTCCTTATACAGAATGATAGAGTTATTGCCTATGCATCACGACAGTTGAAAATTCACAAGCAAAAATATCCTACTCATGATCTCGAGTTAGCAGCTGTGATCTTTTCTTTGAAGATATGGAGACACTACCTATATGGTGAAAAATGTGAGATTTATACTGATCACAAGAGTTTGAAGTATATTTTATCACAAAAATAACTCAACATGAGGCAAAGAAGATGGCTTTAATTACTCAAGGATTATTATTGCACGATTACACTACCACCCGGGGAAGGAAAAAAAGGTGGAAGATGCTTTGAGCATAAAAGATCATGGAGTTTTGAATAATATGAGAATTGAAAGGGATCCAATTTTCATGGATCTAGTGAATATGGACATGGTAATAACCATGGAAGGTGAAACATCAATGATTTTTCAAATGGTTTCCAAACCATCTTTACTAGAAATGATAAAGAGTTCTCAAACCAACGATGAGGAGTTTCAAAAGAAGATTAAAGCTGTGAATAATGGGGATTGAATGACTTTGTGTATGAAGATGGAATTTTGAAATTTAAGAAGAGACTTTGTGTTCCTGATATACCTGATCTAAAAAGGGAATTGTTGGATGATTCTCATAGTTCCAATTTCTCTATACACCCTAGGAGCACCAAAATTTATAGATATTTGAAGGAACATTTTTGGTGGGACAACATGAAGAGGGAGATTGCTAATTTTGTATCAAGATGTATGGTTTTTCAACAAGTGAAAGATGAAAGGCAACATCCTGGAGGAGTCATGCAACCTCTTCCCATACCTGAGTGGAAATGGGATAATATTACTATGGACTTTGTCATGGGGATACCAAAGACTCCTAGAAGGAACGATGCAATATGGGTTATTGTTGAATGTCTTACCAAGTCAGCACATTTTCTTGATATAAGAGAAGATCTACCACTGGATCGTCTAGCAAGACTATATATTAATGAAGTTGTGAGAATTCATCCAGTACCCCTATCAATTGTTTCTGATCGTGATCTCCATTTTACTTCAAGATTCTGGAAGAGTCTTAAGAAGGACTTGGATTCTGAACTTCGTTTGAGCACTGCCTACCACCCTCAAACAGATGGACAATCAGAACGGACTATTAAAACCTTAGAAGACATGTTGAGATCTTTCTCACTTGACTTTCAGGGTATGTGGGATCAATATTTACCTATGGTAGAATTTTACTACAACAATAGCTTCCATTCGAGTATTCGGATGGCACTATATAAAGCATTATACAGAAAGAGATGTCACACACCAACCTGTTGGGATGACGTTGGTGAAAGAAAACTTGTAGGCCTAGAACTGGTGGAGGAAACGATGGAGAAGGTGAGGGTAATCCAAAACCACATCAAAGCAGCTCAAAGTAGGCAGAAGAGCTATGCTGACAACCGAAGGAAGGATTTGGAATTTCAGGTAGGTGATCATGTTTTCTTGAAAGTATCTCCATGGAAGGGAGTTATATGTTTAGGTAGGAAGGGTAAACTGAGTCCCAAGTACATCAGACCATTCGAAATTCTAGAATGAATTGGGGCCGTATCTTACCATTTGGCAATGCCACCAAATCTCTCCAAAGTTCACGATGTGTTCCATGTATCACTGTTGAGAAAATACATTCCTGAACCAACGCATGTACCTACTTACGGGGAATTAGAACTGGAACCCGATCTGTCTTATTGCGAATATCCCTTCAGGATTCTTGATACAAGAGAGCAAGTGCTAAGAAACCGGATGACTCATCTGGTAAAAGTTCTATGGAGGAACCATAAGATGGAAGAGGCAACGTGGGAACCCGAGGAACTTATAATGAAGAACCACCCGAGTCTTTTCATGCAGTAGTATTCTAGAAATTTCAAGGATAAAATTATTTTAAGTAGGGGAGAATGTAACAACCCAAGCTTCCACAGTACGATTATCTTTGAATAATACAGTAGTGTGTGTTGTACATAACTTCGATATTCTAACACACTACGACCAATCAAAGTAGCTGTTATGAATAGTAATACCCACCTTTTGAAATTTTATAAATTTTATCTCTCAAAATGGAATTCATTTTTTGATTCGGAATATCAAAATTATCCTAGGGTGAAATTTTGGTACTTTTCGGATAACTTTTATATTTTGATGAATAATGAAAATTACTAAATTTTAATTAAAGACAACTTTTTTAATTGAAATAATTAATAGTGATAAATTATGAATTTGAGTGTTTTTAAAGTATATCTAGAATATATTTTTACCATTTAATACAATTTTGGTCATTGGACATAATTTCAAAATTAAACCGGACATAAACAACTATCAATCTTTTGATAGTTATTATCTCTTAAAAACACGCTTTTTGATTTAACAACGGGAATTAATTTTAAATTAACTTCTGCCAATTCTATGTTTTTAATTTGGAGAAATAGATTCCATATTTGGAATCAGGATGTCCAAATTGTTTAAATAGGTAACTTTTATTTTTAGACATTTTGAATAATTACTTCGGTAAATATTTTGTTTACCATGGTTAAAGGGTAAATCCGAAAAATAAGGGTAAAATAATAATATTATAATAATAATATATTACCGTAAAACATGTTCTAACCATATTGGTTGATAAATTTCCGAACATGGGAATCTTTGGGTTGATTTTGGGACCCCATGGATCCACTTGTAAGTGATAAGGACACTTTATATTAATTAAGTGAAAATAAATACAAAAATGACAAAAGAATATATCTTTTAGAAAAACAATTTTTACATAAGGTTATATATGTTGGATTTTAGACTATAAATATTCATTAGAAATATAATAAAATTTCATACATAATTGTATTTTATTTATAATTTTTAGACATTTAATAATTAATATTATTTATGACACAATAATGATGTAGTATTTTCATTATTAATGAAAGAATCAAATAATTGGTATTATAAATGTTAAAATAAAAATAATTTGAAAGTTTTGATGACATACATGAATTTTATTGGTTAATATGACATTATATTATTGATTAAATGAATTTGGTTCGAATTAATAAATTTTTTAAGACTTTAACAAAAATCAATTATTGAATAGTGTCAAAATTGACAAAAATGAGTTTTTAAAACAAATATTATATTATTAATTGATATTCTATTCTTAAAAGTATAAGGTTAAGCCAAAAGACTTATATCATGATAGGTGTGTCATTAAGGGACCACTTGGGGGTCTCTTGGATGTATATAGTAAGTTTATTAACTATATAATATAAAAATACAAAGTGACATGGTAAATGCCAAACTAATTAACTAAGAGTTAAAACTAAAAGATAAGGTTAATATAATGACCCAAACCTGTCTAAATTCTATTGGTTGAAATTATTTCGACCCATACCCACCTTAAAATTTTAATAATCTACTTTGGATCCATTATAAATTGAATATGAATTTATTATAAAATAATATTTCTAGCTTTTCTAAAGGTTCCCCTCACCCCTCTTATAAAAAGGCACTCCCCCTTCTCACTGATTAACACATTAAAAAACTTTTGTCTTGGCTAAAACCTGCCCAAATACTCTCTCAACTTCCCTAACTTCAACCCAGAGGCCTTAGTTTAATCATAAATCCAACCTAAGGATCCCTTTAGATCAAATCAAAAAGAAGAACCCGAAGAAGAGGTAATGTTTTCACCACCCTCTTTCAAGTTCCTTTCTTTTTCAAATTATTCTTTATTTGTTATTTCCATTATAAAATAATAAATTCAGTATCTTATATATACTGTGATGTTATTATAAATATGGTACAACCATATTCAGTATTCTATCCATCCTTTGAATGACATGTCACCATACGTGCGTACGTGCGACTTACCGTCTCCACGTCGTGGTGTAATTGTTATTCAATACATTATTATTTGGATGGGTATTATAATGATGTGAAATTCATGTAAATAATAAATATAACATGATAATGATTCTGTATATATTATATAACATCCAATTATATATTATTTTAATATCAAAAGAATGACATTGTCGCTCGTGCGTATGTATGGACTACCGTCTCCACGAACGCGATTAGATTCATTCTCCATCATATCCATTCAAGTATAATTGTCATTTGATGATTAAAAATAATGTTTAAGGACTTTATATCATTCTTTATATGAATAAGATACAACCTATTCATAAAAAACACAACTTACGTAACAAAACATATAAAAGAAAACTAGTAAGTTAACACCCGAAACAATGATAATACTAAGATATTATTAACAAATAAATGTTAAAAGATCATATATGATATAATATTAATGTATATGATTATTTTATAATTTAATAACAATTATTTCACCATTATACATGATGTTAACCTACCCTCAACCAAGAAAAAGTACAAGGTAAGGTTTTATTTCACAATCTCTTCATTATCCGAGGTTGTTTATACGTAATTATCTACTGGGACCTCTTTATCATCCACATCCATGTTTCTTAAAAATGTATTTAAAATCATTATTACTATTTTACAGACTATGGGCTAAATTCATTTATAACCTTTTTGACTTTTTATAAGAAGTTTATAAAGTAATCTTTCTATCGTTTTCCAAACAAGGTCCTTTTTAACCTTTTCGACAGAATTAAGGTAAGAATGTCTTTTTAACTTATACGACAGGTGCAGCTATTTTCCATCGTTGTAAAATCGTCAAAGCTCCCCTTACAAGCTTATAAGAAAATTTTAAAAGTAACTGTATTATTTTATAATTACGTGACTTTTAAATGATTAAAAAAAGAGAAATTTCTCTCAAATAGTTTTGATTTCATCTATGTCAACATCCTTTGATGAATTTTAAGCTTATTTGAATTTGATTTATTGTGATAGAAAACTTCCATATTGTATTGAAGGTTTTGTGATATGTTTGACTGTGGATGTGTTATTTTTATACCATTCATGGTTTATAGAGAAATTATTGACATTTCGTATGCTAGTTTTAATACGAATATTTATGTTATGTTTAAACCTGTTCATATGAGGAAAGCATTGGACTTAATAAGTGACAGGTGGAGATCGCAATAAATCCTCGATGCATCGGTAGGTCTCATGAGACAAACTAGTGTCTTGGCACAAGGCCTTGACAAAATATTATTTTTAGTCTTGGCACGATGCCTTGGCTATGTGGTTATGATTGTCTGGGATTATGCATTCCATCATTATGAAAGTGGTTATTGATATTGCGTGTGATTATTTTACTAGTAGAATATCCATGTGAATAAGTAAATGGAATTATTTCATTTTATATTTTCCATATTATGCTGAAGTTCAAGTTTAAAAGGATTTTGTTTTAGTTATACATTGCCTTAAATGTTTATGCTTATTTATGAAATTTTCCGCTATATTGTTATCCTTACTGAGCATCTGAGCTAACCCCTTTCAATGTTTTATTTTTCCCAGGATGTGAAGAAGTAATTTACGAATGACCTGCAGGGATAGTATGAGGGGATATGAAGACAAGATGTTGTTGTAGTAGTTTTCACTTTATGATTTAATGTAAACTTTATGAATGTATCTAGTTATTCCAAGGCTACTAAACTAAAAGGTCTTTCGAGACTTGATCTTTTGTGATCATGCCAATATTATGTAATAATGCACCGACTCTGGGTAACTGGGGTTGAGGCGTTACACTTTTTACTCTACCAATTAATAGGGATGGAATTTATTATTGGGGGGGTGTATATAATGATCATAATATGCATATATAAGTATTTGGTGGTGAAGGGGATTAACATTTCATATTTTTCCTTGAATTGAAGTTTTTCTTTCATCCATTGTATTTCTTTCAATTTAATTTCCCACTTTCATTTTGTAATAGCATCGTAAATTTGTCTAATGTAAGTTTTTCTTTCAAATTTAGTATCTTAATAAAAGTTATTTTTCTTATTCACTTTTTATTTTCATTTTCTTTACACTTTGATACCGTTGAATCAAGGTGTGAATTTATTCACACCATCACTTGTGAATTCATCACACAATGGTGGAGTGTTCATTTTTCTTAATGTTTTTCTTCTTAAATTCCACTCTCATAAGTCTGCTTCCCGCTTCCATTGATAAAATAGCATCAATGGTGTGATAAAATTTTATGGGTTGATACAAGGGAGTAGTAAGGGTATGGGTTGGATGCTATTTTTTTATGCATTAATATTTCAATAAGTTCATTATTTTGTGATTTCCATTCGATGATTTATTTTCTTCTTTGTCTTATCCAAGTTTAACAATGACACATTCTGAGTGCTAGTACGATCAAATTACTTGGGGTGATTATGAATGTGATCCTCTAAGTGCATTGTTTATTAGCCTTAGAATTGTGTAAGAATTAAATTGGTGAATGAGGTTGGGGAATTATCTCATTTTGTGGATTCATATTGAATTTGTGATCTCAAACTTTCTAAGAAACAAATGCATCCAGTCCACCCCAAGCAACAACCTAGGATCGACTCATCATAATTAATTGTTTTAGATCAATTAATTGTATGTGTTTTTTTGTTCATTAAATTAAATAAGCAGTTCTACAATCAATTCAATCCAAATAGTTGGCCACTCCATATCCCATCCTCCAAAAAAGCATAGTGTCTCAAGGTTACTTCTTCGGTCTCTATAGATTCGACCCATACATGTATTACAATTACCACTTATACCTATAGGGTAAATTTGGTCACAACCAATAAATTAATACAATAATTAAAATGAATAAACCTTAATAAATTAATCTCCGAAATTTCACAAATAATCCCAAAGGTTTAACATATATCATTCTTTAAATAAATACCCATATATAACATTAATAACCTAAAAATTAAAGTGTGTTTTAACTTCAAAGGTTATCTCATACCCTTCATATTTAACCTATAAAAACATAAGATCATTCATCTTAGACAATCCTACTAGTTATATATATCTCAACCTAAGTAAAACATCTCCCAAAATATCATTAACCACCTCAAAATCAAAAGGATTTGATCCTATAATATCTTTCCCACAATATCGTACTAAACTTTAATCACATAAATCATAAAAAGTGGTATAAATGATTTTAAAAATAATATTATCCTTATAAATATAATCCAAAACTATTTGGGTTTATCCCAACATCAAACACATATTAATGGTTATCAATCCCTCAATCATGTGTTTTCCAAAATATCACCTTATCAAAAAAACACTTTTTTAGGTTTTCAGTACTGTTTAATTTTTTTTTAAAAACTATTGTGTAAAAATCCTTATATTTTTCATGATTCTTATATCTATAATTTCATAAAAATACCACTTATTCAATATAACTATAAAATACTAATATATAAATACTTTAATACTTACACATTAATGATTTATATAGCATAAGTCATTTCTTATTATAGGATTCAACCCTTAGATTAGGGTATTGAATCAGTTCCTCATATTTACAACCATTATCTATAATAAAGGGGAAATTAGGGATGAGTATTTTTAATCTATTAAACACATAATAAAAAATCCAATAACATTAAAGGGATAACTTATTTCCTAAACTTATGAATTTCTATGATTCAATCTATGTTATCCACAATCTATTTTCTAATATAGAATCCCATGGGTATTTTGTTCCATTAACAATGGTTCATAAAGATCTTTTGAATTTACCAAATCATATCCCCTAGGAGTGTCAAAAAATGTGTGCAGTAAGGCCTATTTTTGTGCACCAGCTTCTGATCGAGTCTATATCAATGCAGTGTTTTTGGGTGTTACCCATATGTACATCTATGCCAGATCCACATCAACTTGTAGTATCCAAACAAGGATACATTTTATTGTAAACAACTTAATATATACTTTAAATTTTTTTAGGGATTTCTTCTTATGTTTAGTCTTATCCCTAAATAATTCGCTAGCGTTTTCTAATCCTAATCCCAAAAATAACAAAACTTTCCTTTGATACCAACCATTACAACCCTGCTCTTTTTTACACTGTATTTCATGATTCAATACAAAATATTAAAAATAATACAACCTTGAAGATTGATAATTATATTTTATTTAGGAATTAGGTACATTACATAACAAATTAAAACAGAGAATACATCACCATTATTGAAAACTTCCTTAACATGCTCATGTTATTCCACCATACTTAAAACTTCATGGGATAACCTAGGGACATACATAAAAAATGGGAGAGATATAAAGACCAGTAAGGGAATAAAAATGGCATAAATTGAATAAATTATTAAAATTTATAAAATAGGCATGTTAATGAGAAATGAAATGGGTGATAATCATAAACATTAACAATGAGGCAAAATGACATAAAGGCAACATGGGAAATGTGAAAAAACTTTAATCATCGAATCATAAACATAGGTCAAGGATAAACTCCAAGAAATCATGATTAAAAAAGTACCATGATTGAATTGGTTCAATCCCTAATCTCTTACATGACATCTCTTGAGACTAAAATATTACCCAATTTATTGTAATTCTAGGAGCATTCGTCACTCTTATTTCATTCACATGCATAAATGTGCCACATAAATCATACAACATGAAATCATTTCAATGATAAATGAGTGTGGAATACATGAAT
The DNA here is from genome assembly GCA_963277665.1 of Viscum album. Taxonomy (NCBI): domain Eukaryota; kingdom Viridiplantae; phylum Streptophyta; class Magnoliopsida; order Santalales; family Viscaceae; genus Viscum; species Viscum album. The sequence continues at coordinate 1,661,081,066 of OY728136.1, read as the reverse complement.
TAAAGTACTAAATCAAAGAATTATAAATTCATAAAGGTGAACATACTTGATAGGAAATGGGTATGGGTATTCACTATATAATTGTTTGGCATGAAAAATCATGGTGGAATTTTGGTAGCATAACGGGGGAATATAAATGTTCATGGAAGGCATTAATGAGAGTGAAAGGGGTATATAATTATTTATAAATAAAATTAATAGTAATAGAAATATTTAAGAACATATACCAACATTATTAATTGTTGATAAAAGGCATAACATAATGAAGATTCTTGAATAAAGGGGAAAAGGAGAGTGAGAGACCCCTTACTAAATTTTGGCACGGTAACGGGTGTATACAAAGGTTCATGGGAGGGATTAATGCGAGTGAAAATGACATATAATCAAATTAAAATAAAAATTACAGTGATTGGGATTTATAAAAACATACCCAAATAATAACAAATGGGAATTAGGAGACACAACATAAAAGAGGTGCTTAAATGGAAATGAGAATAGAGAAATCCATTACCTTGAGTGGGTGATTCCAAAAATATTTAGAGGATATTATTGAAATATTAAGGGAAACTTGAGAGGAATCTATAGAGGGGAGGGTAGAGTAATGAATTTTTACAATTTTTTTAGTGGAGGGTAATGGTATATTTTATGAGTTTATATAGGAAAAGAGACGGGAGTTCTTTATTATTTCCCAAACATATGTTTTGAACTCTATATAATAAAATAATCAAAACCACAAACCTTATCATGGGTTTTACCATAGATTATAAAAAATGGAGTTTGTTTTAATTATTTTATAAGGTCAATGTCCTAACTTATTAAAATATTACCCTTGCTGATGTGGAAGTGAGTCACGTCCTTAAAGAAATTATTTTAAAACCTTAAAATATAATATTATTTTTGGAGGTTCATAAAGGTTTTATAAAATTACTAAAATAAAATTAAAATCAAATTATTTTAAAGGGTAAACATATATTTGGTAATGTATACCAATTATAGAATTTATTACATCATTTTTAGGTCATTATGATGTCATAATACACACCGTACATTTATACCGTATTTAATTTCTATCAAAAAATTCAATTGTCTCAGAAAATTTTGAAAAATTCACCATAAGATAATTTTTATGTGATGATTAAAAAAATAATATTCATTTTATCAAAATAATTTTCTAAATATACGAATTATTACTTGTAAAATAGAATCAACATTTATTAAGAGATATTAGGTTTTTTTGACAATAACAGTTTTCGAACCCTTATAACAAATGCATTTGAATTCATAAAAAAATTATATTATCATTTGTAAAAATTAAATAGTAGTATTATTTTATTAAAATATTATTTATTTTAAAACTTCATGAATTCATCAAAAAGTAATATTTTAATTGAAATTGATTATTACAAATAAATACAATTTCTGTTTTATCATATTAAAATCCAATTTTTATTAAAATGTTTACTTAATCATTTATAAAGTACAAAAAATAAGGAATAAATATAAGAATTATTTCAAGGAAATATAAATATTCATACTATTAGGCTTACTTTGTTTCTAGTATTTTTTATTTTTTTTACCCTCAATTAACCAATTTTCCTTTTACTGTGGTAATTAATTTTTACTATAGTTTCTATTCAGATTTTCTAAAAATTAAGTTGAACTTATTACCTAATATTAATTAATTTTATTCCAATTTTAATACATTTTATCATAATCAATTCATAGTGGTGGAATAATATAATTTAAAATAAAATCTGAAAGCATGACTAAAGTAATTTTCCAAAAAATGTATATTTTTCAAGGAAGAGATGATTTTACTTTTACTCTATAACTTGTTATATTCATTACATTAATTTAAATTAATAATGATAGACATATAACCTATAAATTTAATTTAAAGCATTCCCCATTTGGGGTTATTTTTAGTTAATTAAATTGGAGAAACATCATGCATTTTAAAATAGTTTTCAAAAAATACATTTTTAATCCAAAACATAAAATTTTATTAAAATCTAGTATAAATATGATTTAAATGTAATTAATTAAACTAAATAATACATATTTTACATTTAAATAAATCTAATATAATATTGGGACTTTTATATTACTTAAATTTTAGAAGAAATGACATTTTTACTTTAAAATGGTATTTTTACTATTCACTGAAAAGTCTATATTAAAAAAAAATCCCTAAAATTTCACCCTAATTTAATTTTTATTTTATGATATAAATAATTTAGTTTATATTTATTAAATATATTTTCTAGCTGTTCTATTAAATAATTATCATGTACCTTTTTTATAAAAATAAATAAAAAATCAATTTTGAATAAAACATATTTTGAAGAGAAAATAGAAATTACCAAAAATAGAGTGATTATTTACTAAGTTTTTTTCAATAAATTTAAGAAATATTTATATATATTTCATAAATTAGTTCATATTACTCATATCTATAAATTTAATGAAAATATTAAAAAGTTCATATTTAAATAATCATTGTTCATTTGGGTTCGATGTTGCGTATCACATACGCTATTGAAAATAGTTTTATCTTTTAAAAACTCAGGGTATTACATTATTCCCCCCATTAATAAATTTCATCATTTAAATTTAAACTTGAACTTGTTAATCAATGTTTTGACACTTGAAAATATCTTTATTGAAAACCCACATCATAAAAAGGGGTTAATAAAACATACACTTGAAAATAGAGAAAGGTAAGTATGTGAGTCGTTACATAACTAGGTTTCCAAGTAGGAGAACATTTGTGAGAAGTGATTACATATACATGGTAGAGAAAAATAACACCAAATAAATAATAGATTGTGATATTTAACATGGGTCGGAAAATTTCAATGACTATAAAACCATAAATCTATGATGGGTGATAAGACTATCAATTCATAAAAAATGTTCATAATATGACTTTTTTTGATTGAATATTATTTTACGAGAGTTAAAGAATTAATTTATAATATAAACTAGGTACATAAGGAAATATAATTTCTTGACAATTATGATTTCATCCTTTAATTAATTTCCACTATAATCTCATATTTTTCTCCAAACGATGAGAACTCAAGATTAAATTATTATTTTTGCCTAAAGCACCTGAATAAACTTCTAATGGATCACATAATACACCTAATAATAAAAATATATTCCTCTTGTCTTTACTAAATCCAAAATGTTTAGAATAAAGTAAGACAATAATTAAAACGAATAAACCATAATACATTAATCTCTAAAATTCCACATATAATCCCAAAGGTTTAACATATATCATTCCTTAAATAAATACCCATATATAACACTAATAACCTCAAAATTAAATTGTGTTTCAAATTCAAAGGTTATCTCATAACCTTAATATTACACCTCTAAAAACATGATAGAATTAATCTTAGATAATTCTAATGGGTATACATACCTCAACCAAAATAAAACATCTCCCAAAATATCATTAATCACCTAAAAATCAAAAGGATTTTGTCCTATAATATATTTCCCAAAATATCATAGTAAATTTAATCACATAAATAATCAAAAGTGGTATCAATGATTTTAAAAATAACATTTTCCATATAAATATAATCAAAAAACTATTTAGGTTTATCCTATCATCAAAAAAATATTAATGGTTATCAATCCCTCAATGACATGTTTTCCAAAACATAACCTTATCACAAAATCACTTTTATATGTTTTTGGTATCGTTCAACATATGTTTCAAAAAATATTGTAGAAAAATACTTATATGTTTCATGATTCTTATATCCATAATTTCATTGATATACTACTTCTTCAACATAACTCTCAAATCCCAATACATAAACACTCTAATACTTACACATCAAATATTTTGATAGAATAAGTGATTCCTTATTCTAGGATTCAATACTTAGATTAAGGTATTGAATCAGTTCCTTATATTTACAACCATTATCTATAATAAATGTAAAATCAATGATGATTATTTTTAAACTATTAAACACATAATCAAGAATACAATAACATTAAAGGGATAATGTATTTCCTCAACTTATGAATTTATAGGCTTCAATATATGTTATCCATGATTTATTTTATAACATAAGAACCTATGGGTATTTTTGTACCATTAATAATGTTTCTTAATGATCTTGTGAATTTACCAAACCATATCCCCTAAGAGTGAAGAAATAGGTATGAATTAAGGCCCATTTTCATATACCGGTTCCCGATTGAGTCGATCTCAACGCGGTGTTTTTGGGTGTTACCCCTATGTACATCTATACCAGAGCCACACCCACTTATAGTATCCAGACAATGATTTTTTTTGGAAACCAATTTCTCTATACTTTAAAAAAATTTAGGGATGTCTTCTTATGTTTATTCTTATCCCTATGTCTTTCTCTAGAGTTTTCTAATCTTAATCCAAAAAATAACTAAAATTTCCTTTGATACCAACAATAACAACCCTTCTCTTTATTATAATTTATTTCATGATTCAATACATAAGATTAAAAATAATACAACCTATAAGATCAATAATTCTAGTGTATTTGGGAATTAGGTATATTACATAACAAATTAAAACATATAATAAATTTCCATTATTAAAAACATTCTTAACATGATCATATAATTATATCACACTTAAAAATTCATGGGATAACTTGGGGACATACATAAAAAGGTGTGAGCTATAACGCCCAGTAAGGGAATAAAAATGAAATAAATTTAAGAAAGTATTACATGTTAAACAATAGTAATATCAATTGGAAATAAAATGGGTGAGAGTCATAATAATGAACAATGAGGCATGATATAACATGTTAACATAAAGGCAACATGGGAAATGTGGAAACAACTTTAAACATGGAATCATAAACATAGGTCAAGGAAAAATTCCAAGAAATCATGATAGAAAAAGTCTCATGATCAATTCAGTTCACTCCCTAATCTCTTTCATGACGTATCATGAGACTAAAACATTACCCAATGCATTGTATTGATATATAATTCCTGGCACACTCGTCACTCTCATTTCATTCACATTCATAAGTGTGCCATATAGATCATGCAACCTGGAATCATTTATCATCACATTTTATTACACAATAAATAAGTGTGGAATAAATACATTTATGTCCCAAATAAAATAATTATAAGTGCATAAAGTTGAACACCCTCGATAGTACATTGGTATGGGTATTCACTAAACAATTGTTTAGCAAGAAAACTTGTGGTGTAATTTTGGAAGCATAATAGGGGAACATAAATGTTCATGATAGGGATTAATGAGAGTGAAAGGGGTATATCATAATTTAGATATAAAATTAATAGTAATAGGGATATGTAATAATATATATCAATATTATTAATTGTATATAAAAGGTATAACATGATGAAGATGCTTGAATAAAGAGGAAAAAGATAGTGGGAGACCTCTTACTAAATTTCAGCATTATAACAGGTGTACACAAAGGTTACTGAGAGGGATTAATGAGAGGGAAATGGGTATATAATAACATTAACATAATAATTATAGTTATTGGGATGTATAAAAACATACCCAAATAATAACAAATGTAAATTAGGAGACACAACATAAAATATGTTCTTGAATGAAAATGAGAAGAGAGGAATCCCTTACCTTGAGTGGGTAATTCCAAAAGTCTGAGAGGAGATTCTTGAGAGCTTGGGGGCACCTTGGGAGGATTATATATAGGGTAGGAAAGAGTAAGGACGTGATATAAGGTTTTATATTGTAGATTAATGGGATATTTTAAGAGTTTATATAAGAAAAGGTAGGGGAGTTTTTTATTATTTTCCAAACATAGGTTTTGAACTCTATATAATAAAATAATAAAAACTACAAACCTCCCCATCATTTTTGCACACGATTTCTACCAAATGAAGGTGGTTTTAATTATTTTATAAGTCCAATGGACAGACTTATTCAAATATTACCCTTTATGATGTGGAAGTGAGTCTCTTCCTTAAAGAAATGATTTTAAAACCATAAAATATAATATAGTTTTTGGAGGATCCATAAAGGATTTATAAAATTAACCAAATAAAATTAAAATCAAATTATTTTTAATTTTAAACATATATTTGGTCATGGGTACCAATTTTATTATTTATTACATCATTTTTAGGTCATTATGATGTCATAATACACATTGTATATTTATACCGTATTTAATTTTTACCTGAAAATTTAATTATTTTAGATGATTATTACAAATTCACCATAGGATAATTTCAACATGATGATTCAAAAAATAATATTCATTTTATCAAAATAATTTTCTAAATATATGATTTTTTTACTTGTAAAATAAATTCTACATTTATTGAGAAATGTTGGTTTTTTTGATAATAATAGTTTTCAAACCTTTATAACAATTGCATTTGACTTCATAAAAATTGTATTATAATTTATAAAAATTAAATAATAGTATTATTTTATTAAAATATTATTTATTTTAAAAATTCAAGAATTCATCAAAAAGTAATATTTTAATTGAAATTGATTATTACAAAAAAATACATTTTGTGTTTTATCGTATCAAAATCCAATTTTTATCAAAATGATTATTTAATCATTTATAAGTTAAAAATAATAAGGAATAAATATAATAATTATTTTAAGTAAGTATTAATATTTATACTATTATGGTTTCTTTATTTCTAGTCTTTGTTAAATTATTTTTACCCTTAATTAACCAATTTTCCTTTTATCATGGTAATAAATATTTACTATAGTTACTATTCATATTGTCCAAAAATTAAGTTGAACTTATTACCTAATATTAATTAATATTATTCAAAAAATTTAATACATTTTATCATAATCACTTCATATAGTTGGAATAATATAATTTAAAATAAAATCTGCAAGTGCGACTAAAGTGATTTTCTGAAAAATGTATTTTTTTAAGGAAGAGATGATTTTACTTTAACTCTATAACTAGTAATAATAATTATATTAATTTGAATTAATAATTATATATATGTAAACTATAAATTTAATTTAAATCATTCCCCATTTTGGGTTATTTTTAAGTTATTAAATTAGAGAAATATCATGCATTTTAAAATATTTTTTAGAAAAATGAACTTTTAATCCTAAAAAAACTTGTATTAAAATCCAATATAAAAATGATTTTAAATTTAATTAATTATATTAAATAACACATATTTTAACCTGAACTCAAATTAAAATAATATTGAATATTTTATATTACATAATTTTTAGAAGAAATGCCAATTTTACTTAAAAACATTATTTTTCACTATTCATTAAAAAGTATATATTTTCAAAAAAAGACCCAAAGTTCACAATAAGTTAATTTTGATATTATAATATCAAAAATGTAGTTCATTTTTATGAAATATATTTTCTAAATGTTCTATAAAATAATTATAATATTTTTTTTATAAAAATAAATAAAAATCCATTTTTGAAGAAAATGTATTTTGCAGTGAAAAAGGACATTACCAAAAATTGAGTGATTATTTACTAAGAATTTATAAATAAATTTAATACATATTTATATATATTTCATAAATTATTTAATTCTACTCATATTTTCAAATTTAATGAAAATGTTAAAAATGTCATATTTAAATAATCATTCTTCATTTGGGTTCGATGTTCCATATCATATACGCTATCAAACACATTTATATATTTTAAAAAATCAAGGTGTTACAGTCCCATTCAAATATTTGTATGGTAGGTCACGTTTTCGCCTCTTTTTTGGTTGGAGGAAAGTGAGTCAGTGATTGTTGGACCTAGTCTTGTGCTGGAGACGTCTGAGTAAGTTCATTTGATTAGGAGGTGGTTGGTTATCATGCAGAGTAGGAGGAAATCTTATGTTGGTCGTCGAAGATAGCCGTTGGAGTTTGAGGTTGGTCAGTGTGTTTTCCTTAGGTTTTCACCTAGATTAGGGAAACACCATATAAGGAAACCTGGAAAACTAGCACCCAAGTTTGTTGGTCCATTTGAGATAGTGGAAAGGGTTGGTCTAGTGGCATACCAATTAGCCCTTCCACAACACTATTGTTCCATTGATTCTGTGTTTTACATGTTGCAACTTCAAAGATATTATCCTAAACCTTATCATGTAGTATATGTAGATGACATCAATCTTGGTGTATATGAATCCTTTGATTATAATCCAATATAGATTGTGAACTGTAGTGATAAGTATCTACAGGTAAGGACTATTCCTCTAATTTGGGTGCAGTGGCAGTATGTACATGTTCTAGAGGATACTTGGGAGAGGAAATCTAAGATATAATCTTAGTGGCTAGAATTATTCTCTAATACCCCATAGTGATGCTTGGAGTATCTTGGGGATGAGATGTTATATGGTGGGTAGGTTGTAAGATCTTATCTTTTTCTAGGTACGTGACTCTTTGGGTTTTGGTTGATCCTATTTTCTTTTGGTTTTTACTTCTTTAAACCTTGGTGGATGAGTTCTTTTTTGGGGATGGTAAAATGAACTAAAGTTTAAGGATGTATATTTTTTTTTAATTAATGGAGTATGAGTATAAAAGTGTTAAAAATAGCCTTATGAGGGTTCTCTATGAGTTTGGAAGGCTTTAGAGGTGGTTCAGGCTCTTTTATAGAATATGGAATGAGTGTTGTCTGTTGGGAAATTATTTTCCATGAATCTATTACAAGACATGTAAATATCGCTGAATAGATGTCATGAATTGCCTCAAGATGTAAAATAGTTACTTTTTATGATATTGGTTCACATCATGTAATATTTGAGTATGAATATTTTAGCTCAAGGTGATGCGTTTTTTGACATAACTCATAAATTGAGAAATACACAATGTGAAAGGATTACATGCCATGAATTTCTCAGTCTTAACAAATTTAGGGCCATAATATGCATATGATTCATTATTTATCTATAAAAATCTCTCCTATATCAAAACCTAATAGACTATAGGTGATTTTGGAGTTATTATATCCCTTCCTGATGTCTCAATCAAGCATCTGATCCCTGGTTAGTTGTTTCTCTTTAGTTTCCCTTATCTTCCTCTTGTTCTTTGTTATCGTAGTGTAATATCTTCACCCCTATGAAATTAGGTGTTGAATCAGTATGTTTATGTGATCTAGGTTCCTTACGATCACTATCACTATATTTCTTGTTAGTATTACCTATTGTAAATAATTTCTTTATTCTATGGTTAATGTTTGGTGGTCTAAAACAAAACCCTTTGGTTTGTTTCAAATTGTTTAATTATGTAATGTGTTATGAGATGACACCGACATGATGTGTGCATTAATTAAAAAAATAATGGTTATGATAAATAATGTGTTTGAATTACTCCTTAGATCCATTTGGATCCATTAGCATTGTGACCTGACTTGTGGATACTTGTAGGGTGAGCCTACCCTTGAACAATAATGATTTGGATAATGGTTTACATTGTGTTTGGAATGACATGTGACCTAAGGTGATTGATTGTGATATATTCACCTTGGAAAATGGATTATGTTTTTTATTTAAATGGATATAGATACCTGATATGTTAATGGTTAAAGAAATAACTTGATAAATGAAAGGAAATTTGAAGATAAAGGGTAATTGGATGAATTAACCCTTGTGGATCATAATCATAGATGTGTTATACTTGCTACAATATCTTGTTTTGTGATTCTTATTGAAATTATTATATAAAGGGATGATACTGGTTATGCTGAAATGGTTATATAGAGGGCTTTGACTGGATTCTAAAATGATTATATAGAGGGATTTTTTAGATGTTGTAATTCTTATATAGAAGGATTGGCCTGATATATTGAAATGATTTTATAAAGGGCTTGGCCCGATATCCTGAAATGTTTATATATAGGGATTTTCAGAGTATGATGAAATTATTATAAAAAGGTGTTTTCCCAGTTATTTGATTATTCCATGGACTTGTGGTCATGGTTTGCATAGTTGTGTTATATGATCAGAGATATTATAGCCTGATGTTGGAGCAGGTTGATTGTTGTATTATATTAATTGTTTAATTAATACACTTTTTTATTGGTTTATTACATGCACTTATTATAATATTGGTTTATTTAGATATGATGGTGCTGACCTATTGAGTTTTACTCACACCCTATTCATGATGTCATTTGGTACTCGAGTTGATTACCTAGATGTAGGTTTTGACAAGAGAAATAAACCTTGTTGATTGATTGTTTCTTGCTAGATGGGTTGGAGTTTATAGAAAAGAAAAAATTAGGGTTTGGGACCGGGGTATTTTACATTTATTTGTGCCAGTATGTTCTTTTACCTATATTAATTTCAGTTTGAAATTAGATACATTCCAACCAATCATTACACGACTCACTATTATTTGGTTTATTTGTTATTTTATTTTCTAGTTGTATATTATACTGTTTCTACTATTTTCTATTACTCTAATATTTATTATTATTGTTTATTTATGCTATATTTTAACTCTATAATAGGGGGTATAGTCTCCTCATTATATTCATTACACCCCACTTCTATTCACCAGCCGCTGGTATATGGGGAGGCATGCTTGAGGTCTAGTTACCAACTAGATTTGGCCACGTGAGAGTGTTCCAGATTTGGGGATGTTATAATATTTATCATGAGACAAAACAACTTGGGTATTTGATGTATGCTTTCCTAATTCATCATGATATCTTGACTGCATACTCAATGAAAAGTAAATGTCTTGGAACAAGTCCTTGACAATAGGTTTTTGATTTCTGACATTATGCATTCCATCAGTATGCAATCAATATTATTAATATTCATGATTTCATTTATTTTCATGGATATATCATGATCAGTTTAAGTTGATTATAGATTCTTATTATTTACCTATTCATGTTGTAATATTTATTTTATGTTTATTCCATGATTACATCAGTTTTATGTTTTCCCTTATTGAGTGCCTGCGATCACCCATTTCTTATGTTTCCATTTCCCTAACTTATGAAGAAAAGTGTTACACCCAATATGTATAAAAATATAGAATGTAGGGAGAAATTTTGGGATATTTTTAATACTTATTATAGATTAATTAGTTTCTTATATAGTAAAAAAATATCCATCAGTTATGAAAGACATGGTTTTTGTTAGTTTGTGTTTTTTCCTAATTCTTTGAAGCTCTAAACTTAAAAGGTCTTGGGAATGTATGTAATGAAATATTTTTTCAAGTCATGTAACTATTGGATGGTTATTTCCAAGAATATATAGATGGCATCAAATCCAATATGAAAAGTATATGTTTATGGCACTAGATTCAGGAGTGTGGGTTCGAGGCACCACATTTGGTATTAGAGTAGGGTTTAGATAATGTTGGATATTGTGATGTTTGTTGAGGTTAATTTATGTGTTGAGAAGTTGAGTTTGATCATAATTTTAAATGTATAGAAAACCCTTTTGGATTGTATATGATTTAATATTAAGGTAATAATGCACATTTTATCTAATTATTAGGATAATAGAACTTCAGTGAAAACCCTAGGGATAAGTTTAAGAAAAAATTCTAAGTATAGGATAACATATTGAAATTTTGGTAAAGTGGATATGGTATGGTTCTCTTAGAAATTAAATCCCTATCTAGATAATACATATCGATGTAGGATTTATAATAGATGTACTTAGGGGTAATAACCCTGAAAAGGGTATCTTGGGTAATGACTTGATCATCACCCAGTGTATGAAAAAGAGGCCTAGATGCACACCTTATTTGATACTCCTTGGGTATATGCTCTGGTTAATCGCATTCTATTTATGAACTATTATGAATTATTTGAGTATGAATTTAACTAATTAGGTAATACATCCTAATAGAAAAATGGTCATAGATAACTAAGTATTTAACAAAGAGGGTTATAGGTTGAACTGAATGTATCAACGAATGAAATGAAGGTATCATTAGAGAATACATCTTATGATTGAGTTTTTATATTCATATGATCATTTAATATAATTTTATTGATAATTTTTTTAGTTTTTAGTATTTGGTTGAAATAGGATCATGAAAATGAATTTGATAATTATATGTATCTAAAAACAACTATGTATTATAACTGAATAAGAGAGCCTACGTAAATGGTTAAGAATTTTAATATATGTATATTTTGATATAAAATGAGATTTTACTAATCTTATCTATATCAGTGAGGTTGATATTTTAATAGAAATTAAATCTTAAAACTCTTAGAAATTCTCACTAGTGAGTGATATTTATTGATGATATTCTAATATATTCTAAAAGTTATGATAATTATGTGAAACATCTATGGATTTTTTTTGTAATTTTTCTTTAATAGAATGGAAACATATATTAAATGGTATTAATAACCTTGAAAATTTATTTTATGAAAAGGTTATATTTTGGGGATAAATATTGATAACACATGATTGAGTTATGATCAACTATTAGATTTAATACACGATTAATGTTGAAGTAATAAAGGGTTGATTGATTTTGAGAAAAGTAAGCTAGATAATATTGGTAATTGAAGTTCCTTACGATCTTGAGACACTAAGGGGGGGGGGGGATTGAATAATTGGTGTTTTTTATAAATTTTATTTATTTTAAATAAACCCCCATAACTTGTTAGAGTTATTATTCTTATCAATTTTTTATAACAACCTCACAAGAATGAAACGATAAAAAATAAAATCAAGGAATGCAAGATTTATAAAGTTCTACCCTAGTATGGGTGACTACATTATTTCCTTGGAAAACCCATCAGTCCATGTAAATTCACTATAATAGAAAAGTGAACACAATAATCTAACTCTCATTATACTCATTTTATCTCCCAATAGTTATGATTATACTAAATACCGTCAGTTACATAGTTTTTATTTGAAAAATTGATGCAAAACAAAAATGTGTAACTTTGTAAAAAACTCCCTAAAACTTCATCTATAAATGTACATCCAAAAAACTCATATGGTAAGTGTTAGTACAATGTTCCCTTCCTTCATCTGGTGAATTCTATCTAGTGCACCTCACTAAATCCATTCCAGTGTTTCTAACCCGTGTTCTATTCAATGAAAAAAATATATGTGCCTCACAACCTACTTGGAAACTCAATTCGATTACTCCATCTGATGCCCTATCCAATGCCACTACTTAGTAAGCCTCTATCTAGTAACTCTAAACTAAAACTCCATCTAGTGTCTTAGAAATAAATATTCTGTCCGATGACTATGACTGATAAGATCTTCTTTAACCAACTTGGTCAAAAACTCATACTACAAAAAAACTTCAGCGTGTCATCTTTTTCACAAGAATAAACAATTTTAAGTATAGTTATACTTGAACCCCCTTTATATAGGTGCACTCGAAGTAGAAAAGGTGGGAAATCAGTTTTTTTCCCGCTCACTAAAAAAATATAAAAAAACCCCACTCAGTTAAAATCCACTAGACACTTCTCTAGAATTATAGAGTCTTCTTGAATATTATTTAAGATTAATTAAAACTAAATGTATCCAAAATTCCACAAACTTCCTTAAACTAAAAATTAAGGAAATTATTTAAACTTACTTATCTCATATTTTTAACACACTTTGAAAGATTAGAATTACATCATAAAATGTTAAGGACTTTACAAAATCTTTGTAAAACTTATTATAACTCTGTATGGCATAGTTTTCTTTAATAAATTCATTAAGAGCATTCCATATGGATCTACTCTATCTTCCTTTTGTCCAATAATTCTCCCTCAATTCAAACTCATGTAAAAAAACTTATTAAAATCATTCATCTGATGACATCATGAATGTTTTTTTGATGTTAGTCCATCCAATGGACATTCATTTATTTGATCACCATCCAATGGACTAGATTCAACGATCCTCCTACAATAGTTTACTCCATGACTTTGAAACCACAAAATTTTTACATCCTGTAACAAAGATTTTTCCATTTGAAAAATATAAAAAATGTATGTTCAGAAACTTCAATTATATATTTTTAGTGAACTTGAGCCATTGATGTGCTTTGATATTGTTGCAACATCTAAAAACTTCTGTCATATAAGACTTTCTCCACCTAGTTACAACCTCCACCCTCTATCCAGTTTTTAAACCTCAATATTGTATTTCCACTCAATCTTAGAACACTTATGAATATTTTTCAATTAATATCAACTATGTTTCATTTGGTATCTCTGTCAATTTTATTTACCTGATGGGCTTCAGTTAACTTTATGCATTAGGCATACTACCCTTACATATCACCTGTGTTACCTTTACATAAACTTCATAAACATAGGGTGACCCTTACATAGGCCTCGGGAATCTACCTTTACGTAGAGCCTTTTATAACTTTATGTGGGTAAAGAAAAGAATGAGTAACCTTTATGTATCCTTCACAACCCTATCTTATTATGTTCTTCTCCTCCTTTTTACCTCTTTTAACACTTTTTAAAAACTAAACAACATCTATTTATATAATCATCTTAGTTCAGTGACACTGTTCTAGTAGTCTAAGTCTAGTCACATTGTGAAATATTTGAATTCCATATTGTTCTTTGTCCAGTACCAATGTTTATTATCCATCTGGTTATCTGTGTATGATGATCTATGTTTGGAAAAATAGACCTAGTACATCTGGTGATTTGGTTTTAATTTTTACCCCTTTATATGATAATGTACAAGCTTCATCTGAGATCATGATTTTCCTTATGATGTTGGGAACATTGAGAACAACTTAGCATCATCTGACTTTAGAAAAGTTTCTGAACATTGTTAAAGAAACTTCCTTACCTTCTCTAGAAACCCTTTTACGAAGGTTTCCTAACCATCATAAGGAAAAATTTCTTAACAAATTTAGCAGCTATTTCTCACTAATTAAAAAAACATCAATAAAAATTGTATTAAAAATAAATACAAAACATGTTATAAAAAAAATTCCAAAGAATATTCAATATACCCCTTTAGATTTGTTGGAAACATTCAAAAATTGTTTTTCAACAACTCAATGTTTTTCAAAACTCATTTTTTAAAAACATTCATCAAATCAAAACCTTTCTCATAGAGAATTTCCAAACACTACACTGCTAGATAAAATAATGTTTTTGAAGGAATTCCATCCCTCGGTGAAAAGAAATTTTGTTTCCATTATTAGATTAACTCACCATTAATTTTCTCTTCTCCCCTATTTTATGATAAAACCAACTTTGGATTTACAAAATATTTTTGTTAAGAGTTTTTAATTTTATCCCCTTTTGAAAATAGAATCCAAATGATCATGGGGGACTTCCGTATGAATTTTAGGAAGTCATTGGTGGATGATGGAAATGTAGTTGCAGCCTCAAATTCTCTAATCTTTCCCTTGGCATAGCTTTGGAGAAAAAATCAATAATTTGATACTCTGTTGAAATTTACTAATGTATAACATCTCTACCAAAAAATTTCTCCTTAATGAAGTGAAACTTAATATCAACGTTCTTTGATCTTGAATGTTGTACATGGTTTTTCGAGAGATCAATGGAACTATGATTATCATAAAGGATCTTCAATGGTTTTATAACTTTCACTCTCAATTCTTCGAGTTGAACTTTCATCCAAATCATTTTCATAGAAGCATGGGTAGTGAAAATATATTCATATTTCACTATACTCAAATTAAATGAACTTTTTTTCTTACTATGGAAACTCACACAACGATCTCCCAAGAAAAAAGTTCCTCTTGATGTTGATTTTCTATCATTGCAATCTCCATCCCAATCAGTGTCAGTGTATCCAAGAAAGTTTATATCACAAATTCTTTTATACAACAACCCCTAAGAAGTTGTTCCTTTAACATACTTGAGAATTATTTTAGCTACCGACATTTATGATTATTTTGGATCACTATGATATCTTTTAAATAAGGTAAAAACATAAACAATTTCTGGTCTTGAAGCTTAAGATTGAGAAAGCTTTCACTATGCCAAAATAGGAGTTTAGTAGCGGTTTAAATCACTGCTAAATTGTTCAGTGATGGTTTTGGAAAACCACCACTAAATCGTGTGTCATAATTTATTTAAAGGTGAGTTTTTAAAACTGTCAGAGAATGATTTAGTGATAGTTTTTTAATTTTTTTAATTTTTTTACCTTTTTAATTTTTTTTATAATTCTTGTAATTAATTTATTATTAATTTATTATTATTTATTATTTATTATTTTATTCTTATTGTTACTTTTTGAATTATCAAAATTAATTATTATTTTTTATTTTTTTATTACTATATACATGCACATGAACATGCATGAATATGCCATATATAAAAATTCTATGTTGGGTGAGATTTGAACCCCTTACATGTTACTTATTCTCTAAAGACTTTACCACCCTAGTAGACTCTTCATTTGATGAATTGATAGAGTTTAATATACTTATATATATATTGATGTATAAATAGTAATAAAAATAATAAATAAATAAATAAATAAGTAAATAAATAATAAATGAATAAATAAGAAATAAATAAGAAAATAATAAAGAAAAGTAAATAAATAATAAATAATATTTTAATAATAAATTAATAATAAATTAATTTTAAATTAATAATAAAACAATTATAAATAAAAAATAAATTAATAACTAATGTATACAAAATAACTAGATAATAAATAAATAAATAATAAATAAATAATAAATAAATAAATAATAAACAAATAAACAATATATAAATAATAAAATAATAAAATAATAAAATAATAAAATAATAAAATAATAAAATAATAAATAAATATTGAATATTAAATAAATAATAATAATAATATAAAATAAATAAATAAATAAATATGTAAATAATAAATAAGAAATAACAAATAATAAATAATAAATAATAAATAATAAATAATAAATAATAAATAATAAATAATAAATAATAAATAATAAATAATAAATAATAAATAATAAATAATAAATAATAAATAATAAATGATAAATGATAAATGATAAATAATAAATAATAAATAATAAATAAAAAATAAAAAATAAAAAATAAAAAATAAAAAACAAGAAAAAATAAAAAATAAATGATAAAAAATAAATAAAAAATAAAAAATAAATAAATAATAAATAAAAAATAAAAAAATAAAAATAAAGGATAAAAAATAAATAAATAATGAATTAATAATTAATAAATAATGAATAAATAAATAATAAATAATGAATAAATAAATAAATAATAAATAAGTGAATAAAAAAATTAATGAATAAAAAATAAATTAATAATAAATGAATAATAAATAAACAAGAATATATAATGAATAAATAGTGAATAAATAATGAATAAATAATGAATAAATAATGAATAAATAATTAATAATTAATTAATAAATAATTAACAAACAATGAATAAAGAAATAATGAATAATGAATAAATAAATAAATAATAAATAAATAAACAAACAATAACTGAATAATAAATAAATAATAAATGAATAAAAAATGAATGACAAATAAATAATGAATAAATAATAAATAAATATTAACCAATTATTTCTTAATAATTTAATAATAAAAATAAATCAATAATAATACATATTTAAATAATAAACTATAAATAATTAATATTAAATAATGAATAATAAGTAATAAATAATAAATAATAAATAATAAATGAATAAATAACAAATAATAAGTAATAAGTAATAAATAATAAATAATAAGATAATAAAATAATAAATATATATAAATATCTATAAATATGTATACATATAACAAAATTTATATAAATATATATAAACACAAATTTATGTTACAAAATTATATATAAACACACTCATATATATAATTGTACATGAATATATATATATATATAAAAATACAAGTAAATATAAATATCTCTCTCTATATATTTACGTATATATGATATTAAAATATATATAAACATAAATATGTATAAATATTTAGAAATTTATATAAATATACACAAATATTCATAAATTCATATATATATATATATAATTGATTATAAATTACCAAAATAGGGGAAAACACAATAATTACAACACCATCAAATCAATAGGAATATAAATCAATGAAAAAAAAACATAAACGACATAAAAAGAATATAAAGGCACTCTTAAACGAAGATGAAATCTCATCTAATGTCTATGATATATATATAATTAAATTTATTGAAACATATTATATATTAATATTTATTTATATATATTAAAATATAAATATAAATATATATTGGTTTATCAATACACATGTATATGTATATGTTAACATTATTTATATATGTGTTTATATATATATATATATATATTTATTCATATAGTTTTTTTGTAAATTCATTTAGATACTATATTTAATGTTAATGATATATTTATATAAAAATACATTTATATATGATGTATACACACAATATTACTAACACACAAGTACATATTTATATTTTTAAAATACACAGACAAATATTTACACACATATATATATTTACATATATAATAATATACACATAAATATAGATTTTTTATTGATAAACACTTGTTTATATATAAACATTAGTTGTGTAGGTATACATATAAAAATTAATGCATTTTTATAAGGTAATTAAAATTGATAACTATTTATTTTAATTGAAATTAATAAAATATATTTATTTCCATATCATTTATATGTTTAAAAATACATTTCTATATAAATATGTATGTATACAAGTGATTTATTATAAGTAAATATAAGAAAATATTCATATATTTAATTTTAAATAAAACTAAACTCTGAAAAATGATAAAACTTCAAAACCATAATATGAATATGAATCCAATCCCTATGAATAAATTTAGTCACCACCAAAAAAAGACAATAAAACCTCCTTAAATGCGGCTGAAATTCTATAAAATGTTAAAAAATTGGGATAACCTAACTAAAAACTTAGTTTTTATGGTATTTAGGGCCTCTTTTGACCTTGAAAAAATAATGACCAAAGCCTTTTAGTCAACAGGACATAAAGATCATCATAGGCTTTTATTTGATATGTGCTAGAGCCCAAATAGACACTGAGAACGAAAGTTATGGCCATTTGAAGTTCAAGTTAAATTTCCTAATTTTCTAGAAATTATAATAATTTTATTATTCTAATTATTACAAAATATAAATTTAATGTGATTTTATTTCATTTCATAAGATTCAATTTGACTAGTTTTGGAGGTAAAATAGACTTAAAGATCAAAAGTTTTGATCATTTGATGTCGAAGTTTGATTTTTAACTTATTAAAGATTTGTTTTAAGTTTCAAATTATTAATAACTAATAAATATAAATATTTATTAATTAAAAAATTATAATTAATTAAAATTAAAATTAATAAAATATATATGATAGAAAACATTAAATAAAAAATCAGAATTAAATAATTTATGTATTTTTTTATTATTTCCTTTTAATTTAGCAGAGGTTTTTTTAAAAAATCGCTATTTCCCTATGATCTTTTTAAAAAACACCACTAAAAATAAATTTATATTTCTTTTGAAAAAAATTAAGAAAACAAAAAATATTTTAAAAACATTTATTAGCGGTTTTTAAAACCACTACTTAAAAACTGCCACGAAAAAACTACCGCTAAATTGGTTTTTCTTGTAGTATTCTTATCAAATTTTGGAAGACTTTATAATTCACACATTTTATATATTTATCATTAATAGTCTTCATTCCAATATAAATGGGAGTATAAAATTCTTTGGAATCCACAATACCAAACATTTATAGTAACTCCCTGTCATACTTTTCTTATGGTAGAAAAATATATATTTCCTTCTGTTAAACTTATCAGCCTAGAATGAAAGTTAATTCTATGAGCATTTTCATTTCAAAAATTTTCTTCATTTTTTCAGTAAATTATTCACTAGTTTTATCCTTTTCAACTATAAAAATTATTTCATCAATGTAAACAAGGATAATAAGAATACCTATGTAAACTTCCTTACCATATAGGTTACTATTAAAATTTTCTTTAGAAAATTTCATATATTTCATATAACTATAAAGTTTAGAGTACCATCCATGAGGAGCCTATTTCAACCCCTCTAGAGATTTATTCAGCTTACATACCATGGTTCCATTTTTATCAAATAAGAACCAACTAGGTTTCTCAATGTAAACTGATTCTTAAATTTATTTATTTAATAAAGATGACTTGACATTCATATGATAAGCTTTGTAACAAATATATTCAAAAACTTTCAAGAACACTCTTATAGTTTCTAATCTCACAATAGGGGAAAAATTGTTTTCAAAATCAACACCTTCCACCTATGAGTAACCCTTACAAATAAGTCTTTCATTGTTTATTTAAATTTATCCATGTCCATTCAACTTGTTTTTGAACACCCACTTTTTCCTATAACATTATTTTTTCCTAGTTGTGGAACAAGATCCCACATTTCATTTTTATCAATTTTATATAACTCTTTATTCATAACATCAACCAAATATTTATGTTCAACTACCCCTAAAACGAACTCTAGATCCTCCTATGAAATGGGAGACATTTGATTCCCTAATATCAATTTCCTTCTGATATGAAATGGAAATTTATAATTTCTAATGATTCTTTTTTGGTTCAACCTATTTTTGAAAAGTATTAAATTTCAGAGATTTTCTATGAGGTTAGAATGAGTAATGACATATGGTCTAGAGGGGGGTGAATATATGAGATTAAAAAATTTAATCAAATAAACTGATTATTAAAATTAATTAAGAAATTAATTAGTAGTGAAAATAAAAGAGAGAAAAAAAGGATTTTAATACTAGTTTTGTCCAAAGTGGACCTAGTCTAGTCTTATAACTCTATACTTAGTGAGATATACATGTGTAATAAACTGATTTTTGAGGGGGAATCATAACCCGAATACACAATCCTTTTATAGTGGAGGTTTAACCATGAAACATTGAATTTTTTATGGGTAGTCACAACCTAAATACAACAATGACTTTAGAATATGGGAGTCACAACCCAAATAGTCTAGACTTTAGAATACAAGATTCACAACCTGAGGAAATAGAAGAAGAATAATTATTTTGTATGTAAAAGCATATATAGAAAACAGAGAGTGTGTGTGAGAGGTGGGAAGTATTATTATAGACATAAGAAATCAGATGGAATAGAAAATAAAACAAATAAAGCATAGGTACTAATTCTTTATAAATATGGATGTCTCATCAAGGTAGTAGTAGTCGAAGAAGTATTTCATTAGGCACTTGAGAGATCGTCAAATAGTAGAAATAATGACCACACATGACATCAAAGTTCAACATCAATCTATGATTCTCAAATGGTTTATGTTCTTATGGTTTATCTCAGTGTCATCATATCATTTGAATGCATCCTGAGGCCTTTAAATATAATATGTAAAGTCTAACAAGTAAATCTATAGTTAGGTAAATCAATTCAAATTCAGAAGTGATAATTATTCAAGAGAGAGAAAAAATTATCATCCAAATGATCATAACAATAATCATTTGAATTTAAAAATTAAAGAATATTTCTAATTAATATTAATTACTCATTAAATTATAATAATAAGTAAATGAAATCCCATAAAATATAATTTGACTATTTAAATACAAATTTTAAATACATTATAATTTAATGTAGTGCATAAATATTTAAACATAAATTATATTGCATTAAATACGAAAAAATAAGTTTTAATAAATTCCTTGTAATTAAATAATAATTTTGAAAACAACCAGTCAAAGAAATTAACTCAAAATATAAAATATAAAATATTCCAAATACATACTATATATGTTACATAAGAATATTGAATAAGTTTTAAATCATATTTAAAAATATTTAAAATATTTAGAAACACTTTACATGGCTTATATATAATATATATGAATTTTAAAAATTAATAAAATAATTAAAACACTTAAAATAAGCACGTAATTAACTAAATAATAAAAAATAAATAAAATAAAACATGTGTAGAAATCCATATAGAAGAAAAAATAATCAAAGTGTTGAACTGACTGTGTGTGCCATGTGGTCTTATGATCATTATCCTTACCATGCTGCGGTTACTTAAAAAACAACATGTGCTAAGGTGAACTAACATGAGGTCACCATACTAAATGTGAAAGCATGGTCGCTATACTAACCATGAAATTGTAATGAGAGGCTAGTAATGTTACCATGCATGGTAGTTATACTCACCATGAGGCTCCATGGAAACTTCAACTAATGCATGAAAATTTGGGTTTTAATGCACTACATGAATCACATAGCCATATGCAGATAGAAAAATTGATTAAACTATAAAAATGAGTATGCAATGATACCATCATATGGATTGTAGCTTAGATATTATTTTTAGATCTTTTCTAAGGAATTTTTATACTTCATTAAAGCTCAGGTCCACATGGTAGCCTTTTATCTTTAGTTCATCTCACCATTAGTCAATTCAACTACCAACCCATGAAGAACAACCAGATCCAACCTATAAATCTTAAAAACCTAATGCAGTAAGGTGAATAAATTTTTGATGGTAGGATTTTAAGTGTGGATTCTACAAGGGGAAAAGCTTCCATACTGATGTAAAGATGAAAATAAAGGTATTATGCTAATGAAGTTTCATTGTAGTGAGAAGGCTACACATTAAGAAGGTTTTATACCACAAAAATTACATTTAAAGGTTCTTCATGCGGTAAGTACAACAATACACAAAGTCAGTTGAAAGAACACTCATGATAGGCTAATAAAATGTTTCATGGTAAGGTGAAATGCAATTGAAAACTTTTTCAACCTGGTATCTCAAATTTCAGATGATTTTTATCCTATATAAAAATTTTAATTATCATTCGATGCATAATTGTTAATTTTATATATTTTTAATAACTTTACAATAGATCAAAAATCACACCAATCACATCAATAATATTAATATATATGATTTAAATACATATAAAAACATGATATAAAAACTGTACAAACAACGATGAAAAAATTTTAGTACTTAGGAAATTTTTTTGGGTATGTAAATAGCATTTTCATATTTTCAAGTAGTTGAATGAAATGTATAAAAATTTCTTATATTTATAACTCAATAAATTGTGTTCAATTATATTTTTAATTGAAATATATATCATTGAAATAAAAAATAAATTGAAATCTAGAAAGTCAATAATTCCAGAACTATTTCATAAATTTAGGTATTTTTTCACTGCTTAAAAAATTAATTCCAACTTTAATTTATTATAATGAAATGTAAAAAAATGTGTTGGATTTAAAATGGAACAAATTTCATGAGAATATAATCGATATATTTAATGTTATAATTAAATCAAAAAATAAAAATATGAAGTAATTTAAACTAAAAATTGTTCTTGAAACCAAAAGCATGTATTAAGTTTGGATCAAAATGAGAATATACGAGATATAGGATTAGGCTTTGTTGTAGTTGAATAGAATAAGCATACAATTCTTATATTTTATATGAAATTTGTTTTATATAAATATAATCACTATAACATAATATATAGTAAAAATTCAGAGAGGTAATAAAAACTATTTTTCACATAAAATAATAAGAGGGTTTGTAATTCTTAAAAACATAAAATAATAAAAAATAATAAAAAATTCCCAAAAAACTCCCTCTTTTTGAAAATTACAAAACCGAAATAAGATTTTATAAAATTATCCCCCATTTTTAATTTTTTCAAAAATATATTATTTATGAAATATAAAAACAAACATTTTAAAAAATAAAGAACCCCCTTAATAAGTGTGTATTAAGGTAAGTTAAATAATATAAGAGTTATAAAACTAAATTTATAACATACCAAGTTCAAATTTTAGTTTTTCAAACTTTAAAAAATCCAACGGTTTAGTAAAAATATACACTCTGAATGGACCGAAGGCCTTTAGTTTTTTATTTTTTAGATAATCTCCTTTTTAACTTGGTTGAGAGGGAACCCTTACATGGCTCGTAAACCCAGTGGCACAGGGACCAAAGGCCGAAAGAACCAACACAATGGAATTTACCCTCCCTAAAATCTACTTCATTGATGGTGATAAGATCCACACCTTTCATGGATGATCAACTATAATTTCCCCATGAAGAGCTGCATGGTGCCTAATACAGATGGTGGTTACCATACCCTCTCATTGTTCTAATAGAATTATCTCTTCTAGTGCCTGATACTACTTTTATTTGTCGTATAGGTCTTGCTCCCATGTGGTTGGATCTCATTCATATAGGCCAAATTCCTAGTATTCTGAAATTATTTGATAGAACACATGAACTACTACACCAGCATGTGTAGGGAGTGTAGCCTTACCTATATCATGACTCCATCACTACTAGAACATGTCATCTCAGCATCACCATTACATCATAAATCCCCAAAGGTGGTCTTCCTGGATTTGATCCTGGCTCTTTTGGATACCAAAGAGGATCCTTTACCACTCTACTATAGGCTCATTTTCTAGTAAAAATATATTCTAGTTAATTTTTAGTTGAAATATATTCAAGAATAATATCACATTTATTAACATAATCAGGAAAAAATGTTAACACATGTCTATATTCTTAGTTCTTGAATGCATTAAAGGTTTATTTGAAATATAAATAGTAGAATAATTATCAAAATAAATAATAATATTTTCCAAAGTAAAACTATAGTAAAAAAAGTTTTTTTAATCTATAAATATTGAGAACAACATGATGAAACAGAGATACACTCACTTTTATTAGTTGAAAAAGAAATAAAGTTTTGTTTCTCTAAGAAACTAAATTATTACTAAGAAAGTGACATATACCTGATGTGATTTTTCTATCAATTTGGAATCCTCAAAAATCAGTGTCAGAGTAAGTAATCAAATGAATTTTTTTTTCTATAATAAAATAACCTATAATTAATAGTCCCTTTTACATTTGTAATAATTTTTTAAACATGTTTTAAGTGACATTCCATTGCATCAGACTGAAATCCAGGACATAAAAAACCCTAAACATAATATTGTGTCTAGAAGTAGTTAAATACAACAAAATTCCAATCATTCCTCTAAAAAATTTGGATATAATATATTTTAAATCAACATTAGAATCTAATTTATAATAAATACTCATAGGGGTTTTATAATATTTATAATAGTTAAGATCAAAATTTTTAACTAAATATTTAGCATATTTGGATTGATTAAAAGACATTCCATCATTTATTTCAAAAATTTGAAGTCCTAGAAATAATTTCAATTCTACCATAGTTGACTAAATTATAGAAACATGCAAAAAATATTCATTAAAATATATACCTTCTTCTTGATAATAACCTCGAGCAACAATTCTTGCTTTATTTTTAACAACCTTACTAGATTCATCGATTTTATTTCTATAAGTCTATTTAGTACCTATTACATGCCTGTCATTAGGGTGTTCAAATTAAACCCAAAAATTATTTATAGAAAATTGATTAAGCTCATAAAAACATATGAACAATCTAATTAGAATTATTTATAGCATCATAAATATTATTAGAAACACAAACATAAATAAAAGTATAAATGACACAAAACTTCAAAATTTTTCTAGTTTTAATACTAAAATCAATATTGCCAATTAAATTTTCAATAGGATAATATCTATTAGTCTTCCATGATTTAGGATTAGGTAAATAGGGAGTTTCTCCCCCTCAATTAACTCTTCCTTATCTTGAGGTTTTTCTTCACAAAAATTAAAATCTCTAAAATAATCATCAGAATTATTCGAATCAAAAAACAATTTCACATTATTTTCATCAATCATAACATGAATATATTCTTCAAAAACTATAATTATTTTATTATAATATCTATAATATTTACTATTATTTTAATAACCCATAAAAATATATTGATTACTTTTAGAATCAAATTTATCTAAATTATCCTTTGAATTAAATATAAAAACTTTACATCCAAAAATTCTAAAATAACCAAATTTAGGATTTTTAAATTTAAAAATTCATAAGGAGTTATTTTCAACAAATGTCTAAAAATAATTCTTTTTGAAATATAACAAGCAAAAAAACCATCTTTTGCTCAAAAATATCTAGGAAAACTATATCCACTTAACATAGTTCTATAAATTTTAATAAAAATTTTATTTTTCCATCCTACCAAACCATTTTTATGTGGTGTTATAAGAGAAAAGGAATTATGAAAATAACCATTATTTTCAAAAAATATTTTAAATTATAAATTATGAAATTCACCTCCTCTATCACTATGAATTAAAACCATCATACAAATTTTTTTCATTTTGAACTAAATTATAAAAATTAATACATATAGATAAAATATTATTTTTATGTCAAAGAAAGTAAACCAATGTAAATCTAATATAATACTCAATAATTAGTAAATTATATTTATTTCCTACAAGACTATAAATTTGAGTAAGACCAAATAGATCAAGATGTACTAACTATAAAGGTCTATTAGTATTTATCTAATTGATAGGTCTAAAATAAACTTTACATTATTTTCCATACATGCAAGAATCACAAGCATGAAGCTATTATTTCTTAAAGGTAGGAAATTTTATCACATTATCTTGTTTAGAGAGTTTATGTAAAATTATGAAATTAACATGACCTAATATTCAAAGTCAAAGGGTGATATCATTCTTCACAACATTCAAATACTAAACATGCTGAACAATTTGTTTAGAAAAATCAATAATATAAATATTTTATTTTATATTAGCATAAAATAACAAATAATCATCTTTAAAGACTAAACAATTATCATTTTGAAATTGAAATTTCATTCCATAATCACATAATTGAGATATACCTATTAAATTATATTTTAATCCTTCAATAAAAAAAAATTTATAAATAAAATTAAAAATAAAAATACAATCTTAGAAAAACCCTTTACTTTACCATTATAATTATCTCCAAATGTAACAATTCCTCTATCACATGTGTTTTAAGTAGTAAAATTTTATGGTTCTCCAATTATATTCCTAGAGCATCCACTATCCATGTATCTTATTTCATTCTTAAAACATCCAAATAATTTTTCTTATAAAAATATAATAGACAAAAATTTTGGTACCCAAGATACTTTTGGTCTAATTGAATTAGTAATACAATTTTTAGGTACCCATACATAATTTAAACAATTATTGTGTGGTACTCTAGATAATTATGATTTATAAATATGAGTTTTTATAAATCCCAAAGGTAGTTTGAATCTAAGAGAACAATTATTTGCATAGTGACCTTTTATGCCACATTTAAAACAAGTAATAGTATAATTACAACCATTTTTTACTTTAAAAAAATGATTTATATACATTTGAGGTAGTCTCTTGTAATATCGAATTAAATTATTATTATTTTTATATTATTTAAAAACATCATTTTATAATATATTTCACGAACTTGAATAAAATTAGATAAACCCTATTTAATACTTTCAACTTCCTTTTTTAAATTTTCATTAAAATATTGAGAAAATTTTAAATGGTCATAAAATATAGAATAATAAGTAAAAATAGTATTCCTCAATTTTTCATTATCTTGTAAAATTAGTTTATTTTTAGAAGAAAATTTATCATTTTTTTCCTTAATCATATTATATAAATCAACATCTTTGAAAACATATTTTATCAATCTTTAAATTACATCATTTAATTTAGAAATATTTGTATTTTTAGAATTATAGTCAGAATCAGAAAATCCATAATAAAATACAGAATCACTAACTTTATCTTGATAATCCATGAAGAACAAGTCAACATATTCTTTCTCATTTGCATATTGTTCACTAGAATCAAACTCTTTGGTACAACTCTAACTAGTTGTTAAAGCCTTTTTTTATTTCCTTTTGTATTTATATTTATTTTTTAGTTTTGGATAGTGAGGATTGATATTCCCTTTATTTCTATACTCAAAACTAGTAACATCTAAACTATTATTGTTATCACTCCCTTTATTATCTCCCTTGTGTTTATCCTTTTGAGGGTTTATTCTAAATCGATTCTTTAATCATTTATTTTTATGTCGTTTGTAAACTCCAATAATAATATGAGCCTTATATTCTTTTTCAATATATTTTAGTTCATAATCAAAAGAGATTTTTGAAACAACATTCATCGATTTAAAATCTACAACTTTTCTTTTTTTGTTTTATCCTGTTCAGCTATGTTCTTTAATTTGAATTCATATTGGAGTAGTGATCTAATCAATTAATCAATAGTGTAATCTTTAAAGTTTTTTATTTTATCAATTGAAACCTTCTTTGCAATCAATTTATTTGGTAATGCTCATAGGTCTCATTCAACAAGTACTGGGTTCTCCAAATCTTCTTCAAGGGAATTTATTCCATCTAAAATTCTTATAAATTAGTGGAACATTTGATTTACCATCTCATCTTCATCCATATTGAAGTATTGGTACTCATATAGAAGAATTCCAAGATTAGTTTGAATTAATTTTGTTGATCCTAGATGAGTGAATTATAGAATATTCTAAATCTCATGAGCTGTCTTATAAGAAGATACATGACTAAAAATTATTCTATTAATATCAAATATAATATATTCATAATTTTTTAATTTAAAACATATTTAACAAAACAATTTTTGGTAAGTGTATTTGGGTAAGATTCTTGAAATGTGTAATATTTTTCCATGATAAACCAATGTTCAATGATAAATTGTTTGAGATATGCCTCCATTATAGATCGCCAGTAACTATAATTGTATCCATAAAAGTTTGGGGGATGATGAATCCAAGCATCATTTACATTTACTCCTACCATCTTAAATATCTTTTCATTAGATTGTGAGAACTAGGAATAGGTTATCATAATAAAATATACACAATATCTATAGAAGGGTTGGTTAAATTCCAAAATGAACAAGCTTTGATACCAATTTCTTAGTTTTAGGAAAAATAATAATGGAGATAAATTATTCTTAAGAATTTTTACCACTAATATAAATTGTTAGGTTGGAATTAGTAATGTAATATAGTCTATAGGGGGGTGAATAGACCAAATTACATAATCCTTTTCCATTGGAGGGATAACCACGACACACTGACTTTTGTATGTGGATTCACAACCCAAATATAACAGTGAATTTAAAATATAGGATTCACAACCCAAAAGGTATTTAATTTAGAATCTAAGAGTCACAATACATGGAAAAAGAATAATAATAATGATTTTTTACATAAAAGCATAAACATAAAATAGAGAGTGAGTGTGAGATATGAGAAGTAATGTTATAGAAAAAAGAAACTAGAAGAAAGAGAACCAAAAATGAATGAATAAAAGGTATGATTTATTGAGCAATATGGATGTCTCATCAATCTAGTAGTAGTTATATAAGTTTTTCATTTAGCACTTGAGAGATTATCTAAAAGTAGAAAGAATTATCCCACAAGACATAAAATTTTAGTGCCGATCTTTGATTCTCAAAAGTTTTGTGTTATCATGGTTCATATTAGTATAATTATATAATTTTAATGAATTCATATTCCTTTAAAAAGAATATGTAAATACTAATAAGACAATCTTCATCTAGGTAAAACAATTCAAATTCAAAAGTGATAATTATCCAGGAGATAGAAAAAATTATCATTTGAATAATCATAATAATAATCATTTGAATTTAAAACTTAAAGACCAATTAAAATTAATTTGAATTAAATTTTAAATTATAATAATAATTCAAGTAAATTCTATAAAATTCATAAGATAATTTGACTATTTAAATTCAAATATTAAATAAATTATAATTTAATGTAGCATGTAAATATTTAAACTTATATTTCATTAAATACCACACATATATCACATTGAGTAGAGAGGTAAAATACTAGACTAGGTCCACTTTGGAATTATCAGTTTCCTTATCAAAATATTGATTTGAGTCACTTTGTACTTGTTTTGTCTCACATTCATCTTCACTTTTACTATCTTCCTTAGAAAGTTTCAATATATCTTCTGTATCATTTTCAACAAATTTTATTAAAGAGGTTGGATTTTCAAGAGATTTCACATCATAGGAATAAATAAATTTATGAAGTTGTTTTAAAAAAAATTTGCAACTTCTTTCATCTGGTGATTATCGCATGAAAATTCTTTCTTCTATATTCTTATCAAATTTTCCAAGATTTGGATTTCGGATCTTCGTTAAATAAGGACTCCCAAATACATTAAAGTATTTAAATTGTCTTTCTTATACTACACATCAATGTGACTTATTTTATATTATATCCACAATAAACACATATTTTTTATAGGAATAGTTATATTAATAATTTCTATCTATAAAAACTTTGAAAGTTTATTTTTAAATAGTATACTTCTTTCCATTTATACTAAAATTATTTTTTCCATTTCCACCACTCCATTTTGTTGAGGAGTGTATGTAGAATTGTATTTGTGTTCTATTCCTCATTTCTTTAAATATAGTTTTAAATGATTTATTATGTATTAATTTCCTTTTTCATTTCTCAAATTCAGTATATATACACCCATATGTCTTTTAAATTCCATTATAAAATATATAAACAATTATGAAACCTCTAATTTATGTTTCATGAACATTATATTGATCATCTGAGTGAATTCACGAATAAAGGTAATGAAGTATAATTAACCTTTAGTTGATTTATTTCTTATCATCCCATAAAGAACAGAGTAAATGATCTCAAGTGTTCTGGTGGATTTTATTTCAACATTCTTATGTTTTCTACTAATCATATTCTTTTTTTGACATATTGTATAGATTTAATCATCTTTACATTTCAGTTGAAGAATTTTTTTATAGAATTTATATTAAAAATAATTTACATAATTTTTTGGAAAAGTTTCCCAATTCTTTGATTCCATATATTATTTTCATCTTTATCACTTAAGTAACATGATTTACTAAGATATTCGATTTGGAATAGATTTCCACCGGTTATATCACCCTTAGTAACAAATTTTCCATCTGTCATGCTTATGATGATATGAGAATTTTTCTAGAAGATCACTTTCTTATCATCATCACAAAGTTGGATAACATTGATTGAGTTTTTTTGAGCCAATAAATATAAAAAACTTCCCTTTATTTATGTATCTATGATTCAATATCAGTAGTTCCTATTCCTTTGATGTTTAAGGAGATATCATTTCCCAAAGTAACTACTCTATATTCACGTTCTTTTTAATTTTTTAAGATTTTAATATCACCTAACATGTTTGAGTTACATCCACTATCAAGAATCCAAGGTTTGTTCCTTTTTCTAGATTTTAAAGAGGTATCAAAAACATAATCTCTTTCCCCAAATTTATTCTTTCTAGCTTCCTTTTCTTTAATTTTTTAAGAAATTTATCTTGAAAGAGTTATAAAACATTCTTCATTAAAGTGACCCAGTTGGTCACATCTCTCTTATAATTATTCTAGGTAGTCAAATTAGTTATGCATAGAAAACTTTATAACTTATAATGATTTATATTTTCTTTCTCAATGCAACTTAGAAAAGTTACTCTCTTTTCTTACACTATTTCTCCTCCTTAGTTCATGCATATTTCTAGGGAGAGACATGATATGATAACAGTTACAATCTTTATTCCTATAAATTCTATATAATCATAAAAACACATTGAATCTTGATCTCATGTAGAAAAATTATTTTTCTCTTTAGAAATCTTATTGAGGTTCAACGTATCTTTATATTTAATAAAATCTATAGTGAATGGAATTTTTATTACATAGGTTATTTTAATTTTTTTTGATGTGATGTATTTCTAATATCCTTTATTAATACATGTTTTCCCAAAGTTTTTTTAACACCTACATGGTTATAAAGATTAAATTAACTTCTATGTTAAGTGGGTAAAGATGTCCCCTGATTATTGGTAAGATTTTTTTCATGAATCTAAAGATGTTGTAGATTTTAACTATGAAGCCTTGTTGAAAATTTCACTCATATTATTTAATGTAATTTAACCTGAAGAAATATTGATTGAGGTTTACAAACCTTATCTTCCTCAGAAGCAAGTTTCTTACTAAGATATTCCTTAATATTTCCTTGTTCTGTAACTTTCAGTTTGCGGTTCTTAATTTCCTCAATGTATACATATTCCTTTTGAATAATATATTCCTTTACTATATTATTTTTCACACCTTCTTTGTTCATCATTCTGATTTCTTTATTAAGTTTTTTATTCTGTTCAATAAATCCCACAAGCTACAATCTCAACTGATATTATTTGTAGGTTTATTTACCTTCTTATTCTTCTTCTTCATATAAACTATTTGATGAATCTTATTTTCCCTCAAAATTTTCAAATAAATTTATAAAATTTTCTAGGTATTCCTCTATTGAATAATTGTTTCCATTTGATTCATATTCAACTTCATTACACAACATACTTATTTTATTTCCATAACATATTTTCTTAATACCTTTGGATTTCTTATCTTCCCTTGAGGTTTTGTTGTAATTATTCCACTGAGTTTTCCTTTATAATCATATTTATATTCTCAAAATTTCTTCTTTAATAAAATTCACAGAAAAATTACCAATTCCTCCACACTTAAAACATTTAAGTGGGAGTTTTCCTCCATATTTTCCTCTATATCCATGGTAATTTTTTGAGACAAGAGTCATTATTTTTTGATTTATTTCATCATCTTCTTTATCTTATGAATCACTAAGGTTAATAATATCAACATCTTGTATTTTCAACTTTCTCTTAATTTTAAAATCCATTTCATCCAGTATATTATTTTTAAATTTTTTATATTTCCTCATCTTATATGTCACAATAAAGTTATGTAATTCATCAAGAGATAAATCATATTTATCTTCTAAAGAAGAAATTTAGGAATCAAATATGTCAGGAAAGTTTCTCATGAGAAAAATGGTATAACATTCCAAGGAATATCTGGATCCTATGATATTATAAACAACTTCATTAACTCAAGGGAAGAACTCATCAATAGTTTCTTCATTATCCATTATAATATTTTTAAACTTGCTATGCTAGATTTTTAGCTTTGTCTGTAATGTCTTGGAATTTCTATATAAAGTTTTTTATTATATGGAATTATTTAGAGATTGTGAAAATTGACGACATGTAATTCTGAGGCCCGAAGATCCTGGAATGATCTATTGATAAATGTTAAGCTTTAAATAACACACATGAGCAGTTTTCCTGAAAAAGTAGAATAACTCTTAAACAGGTGCCTAGATTGGAAATTCGAGGGCACCATTGCGTTCAAGATGGTGGGTTTACCCTAGGTGCGACTTATGTTTAGTCAGTGCATGCCTCTATCAAGAAAACTCAAAAATGACATAACCTTAAATAAAATAATTAAATAAAATTATTTTATTTTTTAAATGCTTATAACTCACGATTGGTGACTCGAATTAAAAATATGAGACCACCGCTGAACTCATGAGTGTATGATTTCCTTACCCAGACCCTAACATTGGTTGGAGTAGGCCAATAGTGGAAGTTGGTTTTTGGACTTAAATAAAATAAAGTAACAATTATTTTATTGTTAACTCATTTAACTTCTAAAAGGTAACTCAGATTAAAAATATGAGAGTACCATTGGATTTTTGGGGGCGTGTTTCCCTTGGGTGGAGCCTAACCTCGACCGATGCAGGTTGAGGGTGACTATTAATAATTTTTGAACTTTTTTTAAGGCGTGTTCATTAAATGTGTGGGCATGATTTTCTATCATTTGAACAATCACTCCGATCAAAAATCCGAGGGCACCATTGAATTCATAACGCTAAGATTCACTTAGAAACGACATAACTTTGGCCGAAAAGGGCCGAGCGAAGGAGTTATTTTTCAGAATTTTTGAGAAAAATAATAAAACAATTTAAAATAATTAATTTATTTTCTTTCTCACTTTTGAGTCGTGGACGATGACATTGTTGGAAGATGACAGGGCGACAAAAATGCACATCAATGAGGCTCATTAATAGATCATTAAACTCGCAGCATAAAAACACTTTAATTACATGTAACAGTGATTCTGTTTCCTAAATAAAAAACGTAACGATGTGACGTCGTGTCATAATGGGAATGCTACGACGTGCTCTTATTTACAATTTGATGTGCTGGGGAATTACAGATTAAAAATTTGGAGGATTCTTTGGAGAATCTCTAACGGACTTCAACCCCAGTGAAGAACAAAGAACGTCAGTGGAACGTCATCTTCTTCGTCACACCTTTTGAAGATCGGAGCTGAGAAGCGATGCCAGCATCTTAACACCTTGAGGGAGAACATGCAACAATGAACTAAAAAGAGGTAGGGTTTTTGATTTTTAGTTCTTCCCTACCCTTTTCTATAAAAGAAGAACACGGGTCAACCCAAAAACAAGTTGACCAAACAAGTTGACCTGTGATTTATGCATTTATGTGGGAGGGTGTTTCATTCTCAGGGTTTTATATTCGGGGTGAAAATCATGGCATGTAACGATTGAATGGAGACTCCCCAAACCTCCCCAATCTTTAAACCTTCTAACGCAGAGGGTGAGGGCTGACATGAAAAAATTCCTAAACCCCTCCGTTTGTGTACTCCTAGTGAACGATTTTTCTAAAGTGATGACAAGGTGGATTTCAAGGCTTCTCTGTAAAGAGGATGCTCCCTCAAGGCAGTAGGTGCAGGCGGCATGAAGAACAGACCACTGGAGCATGTTCAGTGGTCCACCAAAGGATCTGTCAGCGAACCGGTACCAGCAGTGGCAGCACGTGGCGGTGGAGGCATGTGGAAATGGTGTGCCGGATGGCAGGAGAAGGCATCCGGCTAGGTGGAGCGGTGCGCCCCGGCGGTGCGCCGGTGCGGTGGAAGCTGCGACTGTTTGGGCCGCGGTGTTGGAGACCTACAGTGCCAACATGGAACAACATTGATTGGGGGAAACCCATGGACTGAGTCCATGGGTGACGTGGAGGGAAGCTCATCTTCACCAACCGCGGGTGTGTGAATGAGCAGCCCACTCCTTGTGGGCCGCGCTCGGACAGGGAGGGACGTGGTAGTCTGCCGTCTCCCAGGCGCACCCCACCAGCCGCTAACATGGCTGGTTTTTGGACTAGCGGGTCATGCCCCCCCTAGCGGGTCATTCCCCCCAACGGGCCTTTCCCCCATATGGCCTGGCTGGACCCGTAATTGCGGGCTGGACCCGCGCCCCTTCGGGCTGGGCCAGACTACACCGGGTCGCCGGGCAACCCGGCGGGCTAGACCCTCTGCCAACTAGGCTGGGTCTAGCGAGGCCAATTAGGCCTGGCCCACTGTCTAGGCCATACTAGACGGACCCCGAACCACACCAGGTCAGGTCGGGTCCATCAGAATTAATCGAGGTATGTGGAACCCCCGATCCGGGTTGGTTGGGTCGATCCGACTTGGTTGGACATGCCCCATCACAACCGGTCCCCTAGTATCAAAAATGCCAGTATCTTACAAATAATGCGTCCGATTGATGGACTGTGTGTGGCATTGGGACCCTATTTAGGAGTGAGATATTTCAGCAGGCTTTGTGGTGACTTTCATGGATGCCGAGAAGTGATGAATGGATTGAGGAGCAGTTATCCTAAGGGCGCTACGTACGGAACCCTACAGTTGGCTAAGACCTGAAGACTGCTCGACGATGGCCCAGTGGGAAGTGACTCTGTGTGACCCAGCATGCCCATGGTGGGGAGCGGCTCTATGATACTTGATAGGAGGAGTACCTCAGTTCGACCAAGGTAGGAAGCAGCTCTGTGTGACTCGGTAGACCCATGGTGGGGAGCGACTCTGTGTAACCCACCATACCTATAATACTAATTAAGGATGAGTGACACAATAGTTCAAGGTTAGTGGGAAGTGGATCTCTGTGACCCGGTAGGCCCATTGTACTCGATAGAGGAGGATTTCTCCAATAGACGAGGAGTTCCACATTTGTGACTGACAATGGTACTCTTACTACCCTAGAATATACCAAGTGTTATCTATCTTGGGTTTTCTGATCTACCTTGAGGAATTGATGTGTGTTCTTCCTTTTTCGTTTTGGGGTCCCTACTGAGTACTGTGTTACTCACCCATGCATGGGCTTCACCCACACGTGTTGTGTCTCGTACAGATGACCGATGTTATGACCGAGGTGCTTAGGGGTATGCGACTAACAGACTCTACGATGGTGGACTTGGTGGCCTAGGAACTGGTGGGCCCCAGTTGGACTGGGTGGACAGGACGTACTACTTAGAATTCTAGTAGATTCACTACTCTCAGGATCAGGTGAGTTTTACTACAGATGGCCATCAAAGCACTTTTCACACTTTATAGTTTCTAGGACTTTTCTTGGGTTTGTATTTTGGACCACTTTCTTTCAACTATACTTGTACTCATTTTCTTCAGTGGTATGCTATTTTTCTTTTGTGATTTGGGACATGGTTGGTCATGTGCGTGCATAAAAGTATCCAGGATAATGAATAACACTTGCAGGTTGATGTCTTCGGTGCTAGTCGCTAGCCCGTGGCCTTTAGGAGGAAGGCTTGGGGTAGTCACAACACAGGCCCCGAGGGACAGGTTGTGAAGAAGTGGTATCAAAGGGAGTTCGGTCCCCCCTCAAAGACCGGGATTCTGATGTTTTATTTTGGGGCATCAGTGTTAAGTGTTATGAGTTCAACTTTTAGATTCAGGGATTCAAGTGTTGGTGCGATGGATGACATATCCATACACCAAGACTTTGAATTCTATTTTTGGCTCAATACATGAAAACACTAGTTGCATATGTGTCTTCTTATTTTTGAATAAGAGTTAGATCACTAGGTATAACCTTATAACCATGGTACATCTTGATCTATCTCAGGATTCCTATACGTGGACGACCAGCCAGGATCCTGATACGAGGATGTGAGGATAGCCCACCTAGCGATGAGGCATCCATTTAGGGACTAGTTTTAGAGATGGAACCATTGGGTGGTGCACTGGTGCTACCACCACCCAATGGTTAGCATCTACTGCTGGTGGTTCCGGAAGAGGAAATTTGTTGGCTCAGTGCCCTACATGAGTTTCAGAGATAGAGGCCTTCTAGGTTCAGGGGAGAGACGGATCCTAAGGTTGCTGAGGACTGGCTGGAGGCTGTGACGCGAGTCTTCTGCTTAGTGAGGACACTTCCTGACCAGATGGCGATCTTGGCGGAGAGCCTTCTATAGGGATCAACAAGGAGATGGTGGAACTTGACCATCTAGACTCCCGATGAGGCGGCCCTCACTTAGGTTGACTTCGAGAGTCTTTTATGGGAGGATTTTTTCCCCACGACGTTGCGCTCTATGCACATCTAGGAGCTACTTCACCTATAAAAGGAAAACATGATGGTGGCCGAGTGCTCGGGAAGGTTAAAAGTGCTTTCCCGATACTCTACAGATATGGTGCGAGACCCTTTATTTAGAGATTGAGCCTTTGAATCGAGACTCGGGCAGGAGATCAGGGATTCAGTGGTGTCTCTTAGAATCCCTACCCAGTCCAGGGTGCTAGGGCGAGCCCTTCTAATGGAGGGTTTCTTGGTAGAGAAGGTACCTGCATATAGAGCTATTAGCAGACCCCAGGCGGTGGAGTCTTCAGTAGGCATCAGACAATAGACGTGTGGGCCCAAGGGTCCTGGGTCTTTCAAAGGATGACCCCAGGACTTAGGGTTGATGGTGTGGGTATCCCAGTCCAGATGGAGTTGGCAGGGAGCCAGGTAGTGCTACGCATGCAGTGGGCAGGGATATATGGCACGTGACTACTTGATCAGCCGTACAAATGACTGACAAATGGTCAAGGAGCCACCGAGGCAGCAACAACGATTCGATAGAGGAGGTCCATAGGGTGGAAAATGTGGCAGGGGAGCTGGAAAAGCAGAAGGAGGTGGGAGATAGTTTGAGATGTTACCGCCACCACCCATAGGTGAACCACCCCGACCTCAGTGAGCAGGCGGATAGGGGCGAGCTCAGTGCTAGGCAGCAGAGGCTTATGACCATAGTGCTCTAAAGATGATCTGAGGTATGATCTATGTCTTCTCCACCCTAGCTTTAGAACTTATAGACATAGGTGTTAGTCACTCCTTTTTGGGAAAAAATACCTCAAGGTATCATTGAAGCATTTTTGAGGTAATTGTGTTTGTTGACAAAGCGGACCTCCATCCTGATAGAGCAGACCACGATGTTAATTTTGTTGAAAAAGGGGGTTTACATGGTGATTTTTCAAACTCCATAGATATTGTTTACAAACTATGTTGACAAAGAATGATGACAAAGGAATGTACGATCTGGAGGTGGTACAAAAAGAATAAATCTAACGTGGTGCCGTTTTCTATTGTTTGCCAAATTTTTGGTCCTGAAAATCATAAAATGGAGAGATGTGTTTTTGGAAAAGGGAGATGCGTTAAAAAGAAAAGTGGTGTGCGAAATATTTGCGTGGTGCACGAAAAAGGAAATTGTTGCGCTGAATATTAGCGTGGTGCGTGAAATAGAGGATTGGTGTTTTTTGCGCAAGAGGTGTTTCGAGATCAGAATCTCGAAAATTGGAAAAGGCATGAGCTGCGTGAAATATTGGCGCAGTGCGTGAAAAACAATGTTGAGTGGAAGATGTATTTTTCGCGCTCGAAAGTGAATTCTGTGCTCAAGGAGGGTTTTTTATGCAGGAGTCGATTTTGCGTATAAATATAAAGCGACCCACTCATTCGTAGCAGCTCAAGACTTAGAGAGGATCTGAGCTCTAGCACGCGAAATTGGAGTGCACAAGAGAGTTGTGTGAAAACAACATGTTTGTGCATAAAATAACTATTTTCACGCAAATTAGAGGTTGCACAGAAAAGAATATTGTTGTGTGAAAACTGGATTGCGCGCAAAAGTTGAAAATTACACGCAAGGTAGTGTAGAGGCTGCGTGTAAAACAAGTGGTTGCACATAAGAGGTGTTGCGAGAAAATTTTATTTTGTGCAAGGAAAGGGAATTACGTGCAAGGTGTAGTAAGCGCTACGGATAAAAATTGGGGTTTCTCAGTACACCCGGTGCAAAGTGGGATTCATCTGCGGGTGAAAGTTGGACATCAACAGAGCATCTATCAATAGTTAAAGATATATATTTCATTAGAGATAATGAGACCTACAGGTCTATAAAATGTGAGTGGATATTCTAAAGAAGTAGTGAACTCACTTCAGTTGAGAGAGCAGTGAGTTCTCAAATTGTGAGTGGTTATAAACCAGGAGGTACAATGAGTCCATTCCAAACATGTAAACAAAAGTGCTATTAAAATGGAATCGGTACATCGACACACCACTGGTGTATGCTCCTTGGATGTAGCCCAGTGAGGGTGAACCAAGTAAAAATTTCTATTTCCTGTGCATGATTTAAGGTTTATTCATACTCTACAATGGGAAGGAGAGAGAAGAGGGGTTTGTCTAATAGAAAAACAAGGCCAGAAGGGGAAGTTGTTTTAATCTTTCATAACTTGATTCACCCCCCTTCTTTAGGGTATCTAGCTTAGTGGACCTAACTCTTCTTCCTTTCCACAACTCTCGTTCGGAGCTCGGGGATTCCGGTGGAGCCATTGGCTCGATCCTTATGTCTAGAGACTCATACAGGAGACGATTCGACAATTACAGACTGGTGCCGACAGTGTGAGCTTACTCTAGGAGGCAATAGATTTATCTAGTATCTCCAAGTAGCAATGTCAAGGCCTTACTATTTCATCTTGGTTATGGAATATTTATTCATATCCCATTCTTAGATCAACTGTTTTAGGCATACAGTGCAGTGTGTCCGCACATATGGGACCAGGTTTTTCTTTATTGGTGAAAAGGAAACCCTTGCAGCACAATACAGACTCTCTCGGAGGAGGGTGCATCTGACCACTAACCAGTTGGATAGACTCACCCTTGGTGAAGTGAAGGAGAGAAATCCAAGTTTTCCTATAGCGGTGAACGTGTACAAGGATGTTTTTCCGGACAAGGTTTCAAGAATACCTCCTCATAGAGAGGTATAATTCTGCATCGACCTGTACCCCATGATGATACCAATATCCACACTGATGTATCTAATGTATCCCATAGAGATTCGCGAGCTGAGGGTATAGCTGGAGGAATTGCAAGAGAAGGGGTTCTTAAGGCCCAACTTTTCACCATGGGCAACCCTCGTGTTTTTTTCCAAGAAGGTAGATGGGAGTTTGAGATTGTACATGGATTACTGGCACTTTAACCAAGTGGTTCTGGAGAATGAGTACCCACTACCAAAGGGTTGATGGGCACATCAATAAGTTAAAGGGGGTAGCCTTTCGTGTGGATTGAAAGGTTCACATTGGATTTTCAACAGTTGAGACAATGGTGATGGTTGGAGTTCCTCTAGGACTATGACTTTGAGATAGTCTATACTCCTAAGAAAGGGGCACATGGTGGAAGAAGTGCTCAGCAGGAGGTTTGGTTTATTACTACTTGATGAGGTGATGGATCAGCTAGCCACGATACCGATATCCTTCATGGATAGTGATATAACATCTTACCTCTATTATAAGACTGTCACTCCCCCACTCCTTCTACGATTTTAGGAGGCATAGCTTGGGGATGCAGACTACGAGGCCCAATGTGCTCAGATATCCTTAGGGCATGCTCCTGATGGATTTCAGATAGGCAGGGACCAGGTCATCCCTTTTTAGAGGATGCACTATGGTACAAGTGATGTTACAGGAGGATGTGTTGAGGAAATCCCATACATCCCTTTTGGAGGTACATCCTGGTGTGGATAAGATGTACTAAGACCTTCGATGTTAGTATTTGTTGTCAGGGATGAAGGAAGCAGTGGCAGAATTCATTTCACGATGCGCCACTTCTCAGCAAGTGAAAGATGAGCATTAGATTCTACCATGTTTGAGCATAGCTCTTACCCCCAGACAGATGGTCAGGTGAAGCAGACCATACAGACCTTGGAGGACATACTTCGTGCTTGTGTCCTTGATTTTTGTTACATTTGGGAGGACCACCTACCACTGGTGGAGTTTACGTACAAAAATATCTATCACTTTACTATCAACATGGAATCATTTGAGGCCATGTAATACTACCACTGAGAAGGTACAGATCATCTAGGAGCAGATGAGGACTGCACAGAGTAGACAATTGTCTTATAATGAAAGGAGATGGAGACCCTTGGAGTTTGAGGAGGGAGACCGTGTTTTCCTTCAGGTCTCACCCCGATGGGAATTGTAGATATTTGGCCGGAGCGACAAGCAATCTTCGAGGTTCATTGGACCTTTTCAATTTTTAGTGGATTTGGTGAGGTGGCATACCACCCAGCTCTTTGCCCACATATGCACCAGGTTCACAATGTTTTTCACTTGTCGCAACTGAGGAGGTACATGATTGATCCATCACACGTCATCGAATGTTGTGAGCTAGGCATTGTCGATGGGGTAAAGTTTGTGGATTTCCCCATGGAGATAGAGGATCGACAGGAGTGGGTTTTTCATGGATGGTTGATTCCCTTGGTGTGCATTTGGTGGCTGCACATGAATATCCATGAGAGCGCAAGGAAGCGGGAGGCTCAAATTCATGCTCAGTACCCCCCATTTGTTTGTTTTTCCATTGTTTAGGATTTTGGGGACATAAATCCCTAAGGTGGGGAGAATGTAATGCCCCCAAATTTTTGTATAATTTTTTATTATTATATGGAATTATTTTGATACTGCAAAATTTAACGACACGTAATTCCAAGGCTCGGAGTGCCTGGAATGATCCGTTGAAAAATGTTAATCTTTAAATAGCGAGAGTGAGAAGTTTTCCTAAAAAAGTGGAATAACTCTTAAATAGGTTCCCAGATCAAAAATTTGAGGGCCCCATTGCGTTTAGGATAGTGGGTTTACTCTAGGAGAGACTTAAGTTTAGTTGGCACATACCTCCAATGGGAAAACCCAAAAATGGAATAACTGTAAATAAAATAATTAAATAAAATAATTTTATTTTTCAAATGCTTATAACTCATGAATGGTGACTCAAATTAAAAATACAATACCACTGTTGAACTTGTGAGGGTATTCTTTCCTTAGGCATACCCTAACATTGGCTGACACAGACCAACAATGGAAGTTAGTTTTTGGCCGTAAATAAAATAATTAAGTAACAATTATTTTATTTTTAAATATTTTAACTTCTAAAAGGTATCTTAGATTGAAAATCCAAGAGTATCGTTGGATTTATGGGGGCATGTTTCCCTTAGGTAGAGCCTAACCTCGACCATCACGGGTCGAGGGTGAATGTTAATAATTTTTGAACTATTTTTAAGGTACGTTTAGTAAACGTGCAGACATGATTTTATATCTTTTGAACCATCGCTTGGATCAAAAAATCTGAGAGCACTGTTGAATTCAGAATGTCGGGATTCTCCAAGAAATTACTTAACTTCGGATAAAAAGGGCTGAGCAGTATAGTTATTTTTCAAAATTTTCGAGAAAAATAATAAAAGAATTTAAAAGAATTATTTTATTTTATTTATCATTTTTGAGTCGCGAATGAAGGCCCTAAGGGGCGGTGATAGGGAAGAGACAATCCACATCAATGAGACTCATTAATGGATCATTAAACTCATAGCGTAACGATTCTTTAATGACGCATAACAGTGACACTATTTCTTAAATAATGAAACTTAACAAAGTGACGTCATGTTATAATGGGAACGCTGCGACATGCTCCTCTTTATAATTTGATGTGCTGGGGAATTACGGATTAAAAATTTGGAGGATTCTCTGGAAAACCTCTGATGGACTTCCACCCAGCGAAGAACGAAGAAAGCCAATAGAACATCATCTTCTTTGTCAGGCCTTTTGAAGATCAGAGCCAAGAAGAGACACCGACCTCTTAACCCCTCAAGGACGAACGCACGACAATGAACTTAAAAGAGGTAGGGGGTTTTGATTTGTTGTTATTTCCCACCCTTTTCTAGAAATGATGAACACAGGTCAACCCACTATTAGGTTGACCTGTTATTCATTCCTTCATGCGGAAGGGTGCTTCATTCTCAGGGTTTTATATTCGTGGTGCAAATCTTGGCATGTAACGATTGAACATAGACTCCCCAAACCTCCCCCATCTATAAACCTTCTAACACGAAGGGTGTGGGCTGACACAAACAAAGGCCTAGACCCCTCCATTTGTGTGCTCTTGTTGAATGATTTTTCCAAAGCGACGACAAGGCAGTTTTGAAGGCTTCACGGTAAAGAGGATGCTCCCCGAAGTCCGTAGGTGCAGGCAACGCAAAGAACGGACCACTGAAGCGCATCTAGTGCTCCACTGAAGGATCTTCCAGTGCACCAGTACCAGT
Organism: Viscum album; assembly: GCA_963277665.1. Taxonomy (NCBI): domain Eukaryota; kingdom Viridiplantae; phylum Streptophyta; class Magnoliopsida; order Santalales; family Viscaceae; genus Viscum; species Viscum album. Next base: position 1,661,037,761 of record OY728136.1, on the reverse strand, counting down.
AGTGGAAGCATACGATGGTGGTGGCATGTGCCAACTACGTGCCGGACGGCGGGAGCAGGCCGTCGGCCAGGTGGATTGGCGTGCCCAGGCGGTGCGCCGGTGCGACGGAAGCCGCGGCTGGTCGGGCCGCAGCGCTGGAGACCTGCAGCCCCAACATGGAACTGCGTTAACCGAGGTCAACACATGGACTGAGTCCACGGGTGAAATTGAGGGTGGCCTGTCATCACCTGCCGCGGGCGCGTGAAGGACTGACCTGCTCCTTGCGAGCCATGCTCGGACAAGGAGGGACGCGACGGTCTGCCACGTCCCAGGCGTACCCCATTGTCTGCTAACATGACCGGTCTTTGGATCAGCAGGTTGCGCCCCCCACTGGGCCGTGCCCCCATCAGGCCGGGTCGGTGCTGCTGCCCAGCGGGCTGGACCTGCGTAGGCAGGCTGGACCTGTGCAGGCGGTCTGAACCCGCATCGGTGGGCCGAAGCCAGACTCGCGCCGGTGGGCCGAGCTCGTACCGTCAGGACGAACCCGCTCCAGTGGGCAAGACCCGCACCAACGGGCCGAATCTACACTGGAAGGCCGGTCCCGCACCCCTTCAGGCTTGGCCGGACTAGACTGGGTCACCGGGTGACCTGGCCAGCTGGACCCTCAACAAATCGGGCTGGGTCCAGCAAGGCCTATTGGGCCTGGCCCACTAGCCAAGCTTGACCATACCAACCCTGACCCACACCAGGTTAGGTCGGGTCCGTCAGGATAAATCGGGGCATGTAGAACCCCTGAGCCGGGTTGGTCGAGTCAGTCCGACCGGGTCGGACCAGGCCTCATCACAACCGGCCCCTTGGTTACTAAAATGCCTATATCTTGCAAAATGTGCATCTTATTGATGGGCCATTTGTGGCGTTGGGACCCTCTTGAGGAGGTAGATCTTTCGGAATGATCTGTGGTGACTTTCATGGTTGATGAGAAGTGACAAATTACTTGAGGAGTGGTTCTACCAAGCACATTCTGTACGGAACCATGTGGTTGGATGAGACCTGAAGACTGCTCGATGATGGACTAGTGGGAAGCAGATCTGTGTGACCCAGCAGACCCACGGTGGAGAGAAGCTCTTTGTGACTCGACAGAACCATGGTACTCGATAGGAGGAGTACCTCAGTTCGATAAAGGTGGGAAGTTGCTCTGTGCGACCCGATAGGCCCATGGTGGGGAGTGACTCTGTGTGACCCAGCATACCCACGATACTTATCAGGGATGAGTACCGCAACAATTCAAGGTTAGTGGGAAGCGGCTCTGTGTGACCCGGCAGGCCCATTGAAGTTGATATAGGAGGAGTTCTCTAGCGGCTGAGGAGTTCGACGTTTGTGATAGACGATGCTACTGTTACTACCCTAGAATATACCAATTGTGAGATGTCTTGTGTTTCATGCTCTACCTTGAGGAATTGATGTTTGTTATTTCCTTTTAATTTTGGGTTCCCTACTGAGTACTGTGTTATTCGGATTTTTTTTTACGTTTTTTAAAAAAAATATTTTCCAGAAAACGCTTCCGGCAATTTTTTTTAAAAAATGCACCTTAAAGGCGGCATCCGGGATGCCGCCTTTGCATTTCGGGGGCAAGGCGGCATCTGCGATGCCGCCTTTCTCCTAAAAATATATTTTTTTTGAAAATTTTTATTTTTATTTTTTTTTTGTTTTGTTTTGTTTTGTTTATATATATATATATATATATATATAAACAAAACAAAAAAATTCAGCAGAATTTCTCTGCTATTAAAGATCCAGCGCTACAACCATTACAGCAGTCTAGATTCTGACAGAAACTCTTACCCAGGCCTCCCTTTTATAAGAGGGTTTGCCCTGAAAATCATTCTGCATTTTCGATGTGGGATTCAGGTTCTACTTTTACTGTGCAGTAGATTCTGCATTTCCGATGTGGGATTCTGTTACAAGTATGTGACTTTGAAATACAATAAAATATAAACTATAAGGCCAATATAAATGAAATTTTAAACATTGATTAAAAATATAATAAATAGTTGAAAACAAAAAGAATTTCCTAAAAAATGTTGATGAAAAATAATCTATAACCTTTCAAAACCACCTACTTGAAACTTAAAAATGTTTCAAATAAGTGAATTTGAAAGACTGTAAAATATAAACTATAAAACGAATATAATTAAAACTTTAAAAATTGATTAAACATATAATAAATAGTTGAAAACAAATGAAATTTCCAAAAAAATGTTGATGAAAAGTAATTTATAAGCTTTCAAAACCGCATACTTGAAACTTAAAATTTTTCAAGTACGTGACTTTGAAAGACCATAAAACATAAAATAGAAGACCAATATAAATGAAACATAAAACATGGATTAAACATATAAAAAATAGTTTAAAACAAAAGAAATTTACAAAAAAATGTTAATGAAAAATAATTTATAAGCTTTCAAAACCGCCTACTTGAAACTTAAAAATGTTTCAAGTACGTGACTTTGAAAGATTGTAAAATATAAACTATAAAACGAATATAATTTAAACTTTAAACATTGATTAAACATATAATAAATAGTTGAAAACAAAATAAATTTCCAAAAAAATGTTGATGAAAAGTAATTTATAAGCTTTAAAAACCGCATACTTGAAACTTAAAATTTTTCAAGTACGTGACTTTAAAAGACTATAAAATATAAACTATAAGGCCAATATAAATGAAACTTAAAACATGTATTAAACATATAAAAAATAGTTGAAAACAAAAAAAAATCATAAAAAATGATGATAAAAAATAATTTATAAGCTTTTGGTTTCACTTACTAATTATTAGTAATTAGTAATTAGTAATTAGTAATTAGTAATTAGTAATTAGTAATTAGTAATTATTAATTAGTTAATTAGTAATATAAATATTAATTATAATTAGTCATTATAATTATTAATTAGTAATTATTAATAATTAATTATATAATAGTTAGTTAGTTCATTAGTTATATAATTATTAATTATATAACAATTAATTAGTAAATTAGTAATATAATTTTTAATTACATTTATTCATTATAATTTTTAATTTTTAATTAGTAATTATTAATAATTAAATATGTCATAATTAATTAGTTAATTAGTAATATTATCATTAATTATATAATAATTAATTAGTAATATAATTATTACATATATAATAAATATTTAGTTAATTAGAAATACAATTAATAATTATAACTAATTAATTAGTAATTATTAATTATTAATTAGCTAATTAGTAATATAAATATTTATTATAATTATTCATTATAATTAGTAATTAGTAATTAATAATTATTAATATGTAATTAGTAATTATTAATTAGTTAATTAGTAATATAAATATTAATTATAGCTATTAAATAAATTATTAATTATTAATTATTACTCATTAATTATTACTTATATAATAAATAATTAGTTAATTATTAATATAACTATTAATTATATAATAATTAATTAGTTAATTAGTAATATAATTATAATCTTTCAAAGTCACGTACTTGAAACATTTTTATGTTTCAAGTAGGCGGTTTTGAAAGCTTATAAATTATTTTTCATTAACATTTTTTGTAAATTGATTTTGTTTTAAACTATTTTTTATATGTTTAATCCATGTTTTAAGTTTCATTTATATTGGTCTTCTATTTTATGTTTTATGGTCTTTCAAAGTCACGTACTTGAAAAATTTTAAGTTTCAAGTATGCGGTTTTGAAAGCTTATAAATTACTTTTCATCAACATTTTTTTGGAAGTTTCTTTTGTTTTCAACTATTTATTATATGTTTAATCAATTTTTAATGTTTCAATTATATTCGTTTTATAGTTTATATTTTACAGTCTTTCAAATTCACATACTTGAAACATTTTTAAGTTTCAAGTAGGCGGTTTTGAAAGGTTATATATTATTTTTCATCAACATTTTTGAGGAAATTCTTTTTGTTTTCAACTATTTATTATATTTTTAATCAATTTTTAAAATTTAATTTATATTGGCCTTATAGTTTATCTTTTATTGTATTTCAAAGTCACGTACTTGAAACAGAATCCCACATCAGAAATGCAGAATGTACTGCGCAGTAAAGGTAGAACCTGAATCCCACATCAAAAATGCAGAATGATTTTCAGGGCAAACCCTCTTATAATGAATAATTATAATAAATATTTATATTACTGATTAACTAATTAATAATTACCAATTACTAATTAATTAGTTATAATTATTAATTATATTTCTAATTAACTAAATATTTATTATATATGTAATAATTAAGTATTATATAATTGTTAATTTTATTACTAATTAACTAATTAGTTATTATATAATTAATGATTAATAAACACTAATTACCAAATTACAAATTATATACTAATTAATTAGTTATTTCGTAATATAAATATTAATTATATACTAATTAAATAGTTAATTAGTAATAGAATTATTAATTATATAATTTGTAATTAGGTAATTAGTAATTATTAATGTTTTATTATTATGTTCGTATGTTTATATAAATATATATAAATAAAACCTAATTTACCCCCTCCTGAGATTCCACTCTGACCAACAAGTAAAAATAGTATTTTGATTTCAGTACACATAAAACATGTAAACAATAATGTACAATCAATGCATATGTCTGTGGCGAGGAGATTCCGTCCCACATGGTGGTCTGCGAAGAGGACGTCCGCGTCGAGTGCGCAGTGGAGTCTGATGACCTGGAGAAGGCTGATCCTCGGGCACTGAAACGTCGACCGTCGCATCCTCCATCTGTGTGTCAGTTGGAGGAGCTGTCAACTGCATCTCGTACTGCCATTCAGATCCTTCTCCCACTAGGGTGGTAGAAGGACCTACCTCCATCACAGAGGGGAATGAAGCCTGTGATGGAGCTATACCCCAAGACGACGACGGCTCTAGAATCCAAGGTTGTGAAGGATCTGGAACCCAAGATGGAGAGAACTGCGGATATCCTGTCAGGAAAGACGGATCCCATGCCACCTGAGGCACATCCTGAATAGGCTGATCCTAGACTACTAGAGGGCCGACCTCTGCCTGTGGAACAGGCGATGCCTCACGTGCAGCATGACACTGTCTACGTCGTCGTGGTCGTGGCTCCTCAGCACCAGCAGCAGTTGCAGGATGTTCCTCTGGGACAGGAACCTCCTGTCTCCGAGCTAGACGCGTGAAGATGCTCTCGGAAAGTGCATGAAAAGATGCCCTCGCCTCCAGCGCTGTAGCATGGACGGCTGCCCGGCTAAAGACCCCCTCCTCCTCTTCATCGCTCATGCAAACAAGCTGCTCTGTGTGACTTCCCTGTAAGTAGATTCAAATGGAATTAGAAAATAATTCAATAAACAAACTAATAGGAATTTATTAACATGCCGTCCTCTGCATCTCTATGCCATCTTGGGTAAGATACAGTATAGACTTCAGTCTATACCATGGCTCATAGTCAACCTACTCTGAAAGAGAGAATCGATTTGTAGGAACACCTTGAATACGTAACTCTGCACGTCTGTGCCAGCAGTCGATAAAACTCACATGTACTTGGGACCAGTCATCATCCTGCCTCCCTGTCAGTTTCATCCCATGAAGCTTGTCTGTCTGTCTAGATGGTAATGGAATTGGCTGAGTACGAAAAAATTGGCGCATGACCCTGTCAGGCTGCTGCCACTCAATAATATGAAAGTGAATGAGGGGCACTACAGCCATAGCATCCTCAATCCCAACAGTGCAGTATGCTGGCAACTGGTCCATAATACTCCAGTATGGAAGCCATGAAATCTAAAATGACAAGTGATTTTGTCAAAAAAACACCCAACTAAAAACCAAAATTGATGTTATTATTAAAAATGTTAGACAGTGATAGATTGTATATACATACCTGATCAGGTAAGAGACAGTCCAACTGTAGCCGATATACGCCCAAATGCTGTCTCGGAACCATGTCAAAATTGTGTCGCTGACACCACCTGTAAAATACAACGATAATGACAAATAATGAGAAATTATAGTCAATAACTCATAGTAGAATAAAAAACCAATAGAAATGACTTATCATACCAGCGTCCACGCGGAGCGTCATGCATCACCTCCATCTCGACCGGTGGACCAGAAAGGTCAGGGCCGAATGATGGGATGCGCTCCCATGCCCACATCTGAATAAGGATGACGCATCCTCCAAGACCTGTACGGTCCTTATGGGATAGTCTGCATAATGATCTGTACGTGTATGCCAAGCAGGCTGATCCCCAACTGTACGTCCCAGCCCGATCAAAGTCCTCTAGTAGGGGTAGATACATCATATGCACGTGCATCCCCGAGTGATCAGTACACATGGTCCCACCAATGAGTCGTAATATATATGCACGGGCGTAACACATGACGGTCTGCTCATCATCATCATCCTGTAAATGTGGAATCTGCGACTCCAACCAACGCATAGATATGGACGATCCATCTGTAGCCCTACGGTCAGACAAAATATCAACGCCTAACAAGCGTTGAGCAAGGTCTGGCCAAGCTGCACGAGTGGGTCCAATAACGGGTCTCCCCTGGATAGGAAGACCGAGAAGAACTGCGACATCCTCGAGGGTGATGGTCATCTCCCCCTCAGGCAAGTGGAATGTGTGTGTCTCTGGTCTCCATCTCTCAACGAGGGCAGCAAGTAGGTAATGATCTACAAATGTGAAATCTGATACGACAAGGCCATAGAAGCCAGCACGGCGCAAGTAAGGTCTAATGGCATGTGGAGGCTCCATGTGATGAAAATGGTGTGCTCGACGCACCTTCACAAATCGATCTGGATGACCCTCTAACACGGCCTGCGAAATATGGGTAGGCTGCTGAGTGAGTAGTATGGTATCATCCATCTGCATATAAACAAAGAAAATGAGTCGTAAGTGTAAAATGTAAATATAACATTAATGGGTTAACTGACATACACATTTCAATATGGGTTAAGTGTTCCGCTTTCGGAGTTTTTAAATAAATTCTATTATTTCATATTTAAAGTTATTTCTTGAAAGCATGAATATTAATATGAAATAAGTTATGTTATCTAAAATATTGAGTCTTGAATTTGGTTACACATATTTTGGGGGAGCTTTGTGATTAACTACTTATGGATTGGATTAAGATAAACCATGTCAATTATTAATGATGTTTTTAGAATTTATCTAATTGTATGTATTCAATATCTTATGCTAATTATTATGATACTATAAATTTGTTATAGAACAGTTTGCTAAAATATCCCGCATGTTTAGATTGGGGTTTAGGTTGGAGGGTTTAGGGTGAAAATTTTTAATATTAACGTCCAGGAAACATGTTAATGGGTTAAATGACATACACATTTCAATATGGGTTAAGTGTTCCGCTTTCGCAGTTTTGAAATAAATTCTATTATTTCATATTCAGAGTTATTTCTTGAAAGCATGAATATTAATATGAAATAAGTTATGTTATCTAAAATATTGAGTCTTGAATTTGGTTACACATATTTTGGGGGAGCTTTGTGATTAACTACTTATAGATTGGATTAAGATAAACCATGTCAATTAGTAATGATGTTTTTAGAATTTATCTAATTGTATGTATTCAATATCTTATGATAATTATTATGATTCTATAAATTTGTTATAGAACAGTTTTCTAAAATATCCTGCATGTTTAGATTGGGGTTTAGGTTGGAGGGTTTAGGGTTAAAATTTTTAATATTAATGTCCAGGAAACATGTTAATGGGTTAACTGACATACACATTTCAATATGGGTTAAGTGTTCTGCTTTCGGAGTTTTGAAATAAATTCTATTATTTCATATTCAAAGTTATTTCTTGAAAGCATGAATATTAATATGAAATAAGTTATGTTATCTAAAATATTAAGTCTTGAATTTGGTAACACATATTTTGGGGGAGCTTTGTGATTAACTACTTATATATTGGATTAAGATAAACCATGTCAATTAGTAATGATGTTTTTAGAATTTATCTAATTGTATGTATTCAATATCTTATGCTAATTATTATGATACTATAAATTTGTTATAGAACAGTTTTCTAAAATATCCTGCATGTTTAGATTGGGGTTTAGGTTGGAGGGTTTAGGGTTAAATTTTTTAATATTAACGTCCAGGAAACATGTTAATGGGTTAACTGACATACACATTTCAATATGGGTTAAGTGTTCCGCTTTCGGAGTTTTGAAATAAATTCTATTATTTCATATTCAAAGTTATTTCTTGAAAGCATGAATATTAATATGAAATAAGTTATGTTATCTAAAATATTGAGTCTTGAATTTGGTTACACATATTTTGGGGGAGCTTTGTGATTAACTACTTATAGACTGGATTAAGATAAACCATGTCAATTAGTAATGATGTTTTTAGAATTTATCTAATTTTATGTATTCAATATCTTATGCTAATTATTATGATACTATAAATTTGTTATAGAACAGTTTTCTAAAATATCCTGCATGTTTAGATTGGGGTTTAGGTTGGAGGGTTTAGGGTTAAATTTTTTAATATTAACGTCCAGGAAATATGTTAATGGGTTAACTGACATACACTTTTCAATATGGGTTAAGTGTTCCGATTTCAGAGTATTGAAATAAATTCTATTATTTCATATTTAAAGTTATTTCTTGAAAGCATGAATATTAATATGAAAACTTATCTCAGATGTTTGGGGTTTAGAAAACCAAGGAATAAAAAAGAGATAACAACATTTAGTTTACAATATGAGAATGTCACAATGAAGACAATACATCATTATGAATGAGACTGTGAAGTTGACCCAACAACGTTAGGGCATCGCTTCCGGTTATGACCTTCTTTATGACATATTGTGCATCGCAAACTCTGCCCTTGTTCTTAAGGCCAGTCCATCTCATTACGCATCCTACTCGCCTTTGGTCTCCCACGAGGACGTAACCGATTCATGTCAGGTATCACTATCGGCTGGCCTTCAGGCATTGGGAAATAACGATACTCCCCAATAGGTGTCCATGGTGCAGCATAATAGTTGGCAATGATATCCATCTGGTACACTGGATCAAGATATGCTTCCCATGAGATGTTCACAGAGGCACATTCTGCGATGAAGTGTGTACATGGAAACCGTAAGGCCTGAAATTTTCCACATTGGCATTTCCTTGTTTCCAGTAATACCACCATTTTTTCACCGACGTGATTTGTGATTGGGTATGAACGCTCTTGAACTTCAAATCGGGAGTCTTCTCTTCGAAAGAGACATACGTGATAACCAGAAGCTTCTTCAATATTTTTTTCAATCTCTCGTTGAAAGTGTATTCCATATCTTATCCCTTGATGTATTCTGTCTGATGCTAGTTTTTGTCTATCCACAAAGTACTTCACGCATCGATATAATGTCTCCTGAACTAATGCGGTTATAGGTAGCTTGTGAAGTCCTTTGAAGATACCATTGATGCACTCCACAATGTTTGTCATCATGTGTCCGTACCTCTTTCCCCCGTCGTATGCCAATGTCCATTTCTCTTTTGGAATCCGCATCATATAATCATAAACTTCTTGATTAGCCTGACGAATATGTTCAAAACGTTCTTCAAATCTTCGTTGGTCCGACTCATATGCTACAAAACGTAGATGATATTTCACATAAATTGATTTTATATTTATATTGAAACAGTAAAACAGAATGAATAAAATACGTACCAAGCCTCGTGATTGCCTTCTTCATCGATTCGTTGTGGAATTTTTTATGTACATTGCTAGCAATGTGTCTAATGCAAAACCGATGATGTGCATTTGGGTATCTCCATGTATCATGATCTGCATTGATTGCCTCATTAATTGCTCGATGGCGATCAGATATCAAACAAACTCCCTGAATGTTGGTGAAATGGTTGCTGATACATGCCAGAAAGCAACTCCATGATTCATAGTTTTCTTTCTCTACAATGGAAAAGGCAAGCGGAAGAGGTGAACGGTTTCCATCTTGGGTTTCCGCAATCAACAATACGCCCTTGTATTTTCCATACAGAAATTTTCCATCAATCTGAATAAATTGTTTGCAAAAACGAAATGCAGAGATACAAGGAAGGAATGCCCAGAACAACCGATGAAATTGAACACGAGATGGATCAAGTCAATTATCAGGAGACACATGTTTGTTTGTATCTAGATGGAAGACAACTTGGTTATGATGCCTCAGTATGGCTAGAAATTGCGGCAATACTCGATATGAGTCATCCCAATCACCATATACCTTCACAATTGCCTTCTGTTTCGCCATCCATGCCTTATTATAGGAAATCATATAACCGAATGTCTGTAGAATCCTCTCTTGCACAAGGGATATTGGAACATCTTGGCATGTCCTAATCATCTCAACAATAATAGATGACACAAATTCTGCATCCAATGAAGTATGATCTTGTGTGAGACTTGGTTGAACGCAAGTATGAGCCGCCTCAATCCTTGAGATTCTCCAACCTCCAAATGTAATGTCTGGAATAGCCCTTAAGAGAAATCTACAATCATCCCCATAATTCACGCACCGTATAACATATTTACTATGGCATGATTTGTGAACTACATAGTTGAAGTTTCTCTCAATATGAAATCTCTTTAACGTGATTTTTAAGGCATCTTTACTGGGAAAATTCCTTCCAATATATAAGGTTTTGTCCACCTCACTAAACCTATCTAGTACATCTCCAGGGAACTCAGTTGTCGGTGTGAGAACAGTATTATCGAATTCAGGCACGCGTGTCATTGCTTCTGACCAAGATGAAAATAATGGTGGATGATTTATTGACCGAGGTTGATGTACAACAATTGCATTTCTCAAAACCTCCTCTCTATCTTTTGTTGGTACCTCCTCATTAGCACTGTTGTCGCCATCTGATCCATCATTACGAAACTCCTCATCAGAAGTCGGATTGACATGTATATCCGGAAGATCATCTAGGTTGTCCTCTTCTACTGCATCATTTGGAATAGGCTCAATGTCATGGGGTAGACTGTCTTCAACCACTCTTATATTTCTACGTCTTTTTACAAGTGGACGTTGTTGTTGTACAGTAGCAACAACAACGTATAACTCCATCATGGTACCATATAACCGTTGAGAAAATAAATTAATTGCTTGGACCCACTGCGCATCAGCAACCAATGGACAAGCTATATGCCACAGTGTTGTTGGAAATTGCAAATGTCTATAGCTCATAGACATTATCTCTTGATCGGGTCCCAGATTTAAGGAAACATGAATTCTCTCTTGAACGTCACTTATGGTAACACAATCAACTGTACTAACCACCGTAATTGGTTGTGTACTGTAAGAAGCTCCTTGCTCAATTTGAATAATCTCCCCATAACAGTACACACAGGAAAACATGGCTCTCTACGTCAAAAATGTTTTATTTCATCAAAATTATGATAGTGTAACAAAATATTAACAATTATGTTTGACGATATGATGTTTATTATAATGTAATTTTATTGCGCCTTTCTATACCATAAACTATGCTACTGATGTTTGACCATATGATATTTATTAGAATGTAATTTTAGAGCGCCTTTTTATTTAGTTTGTTTGTTCTTCTTCATTTCACTTTATATGTTCATTAGTATCGTTAGATAATCATTATATGAATTCATGTTTTAATCCTATGTTATTTATTAATTATTCTAAAATTAACTAATAATAACTAATCGTTAATTATTCTATTATTCTATAATTAACTAATAATAACTTTAATTGGTTAATTCTTATTTCCTTATTTGATTCTATAACATTATATTTATCATTTATCATTGATAAATATACTAATCATTAGTATCGTTAGCTAATCATTATATGAATTCATGTTTTAATCCTATGTTATTTATTAAGTATTCTAAAATTAACTAATAACAACTAATCATTAATTATTCTATTATTTTATAATTAACTAATAATAACTTTAATTCGTTAATTCTTATGTCCTTATTTCATTCTATAAAATTATATTTATCATTTATCATTGATAAATATACTGATTTGCTTTTTCTTCTCTTAGAAATTTTAGTAGTTCATAAAGAAAATATGAATCATCTTAAGCATATTCCCCGGGAGTGTCAAACCAGGATGCAACAAGGCCCGTTATCGTGCACCAGTTCCCGTTCGAGTCTAGCTCGAAGCGGTGTTTTCGGGTTTTACCCCTATGTACATCTGTGCCAGAGCCACATCCACTTGTTTGTATCCAGAAAGGAATTTAATTGCGTAGATAACCACATAATCTTTAAGCTACCAAAATTTCTAAATACTTAATCTTAAGTTAATCTATACTTAATCTATACTACCTAACAGTAATTATTTAAAACTATATATAACTAATTACAAAAACTAAATAACCAAATATTAAGAACTACCTAAACTGCTTAACAAATGAATGATTTAAAACTAAACAAAATTAAATTAATTAAATAAAAACATTAAATTAAATAAAGAAACATACCTCTAAATGAAGCTTCGTAAAAGCTCGCACAGCAAAGGAATTTTTTAGAGAGAGAGAGAAAATCGGAGAGATGAAGTGAGGAATGCAATGAACAAGTGAGGAGAGGGGGGGGGGGTGGCCGCCCTTTTATAAGGAGTTCAGGCGAAGGCGGCATCGCGGAAGCCTCCTTTCACCTCTGCGTATGGCCAAAGGCGGCTTCCGCGATGCCGCCTTTCGCCTTACCCTGAGGCGAAAGGCGGCCTCCCCCCGGCCGCCTTTGCCATGTCATCGATCCGGGCCAAAGGCGGCGCGGGGGAGCAAAGACGGCATCGCAGATGCCGCCTTCATAGCATATTTTTTTAAAAAAAATTGACCTAGGCCGTTTTTCAGAAATATTTTTTAATAAAAATGTATTTAAAAAAAAATCTGTGTTATTCATCCCTACACGAGCTTCGCCCACACGTGTTGTGTCTGATGATGAAGACCGACGTTACGATAGGGGTGCTCAGGGAGACTGTAACAGCCCAAGATTTTATGAAAAATATTCTTTTTAATTTCATTAATGTCTTGTGTTGTACGCTACACCAAAAGAAGCTTGCACAACACGCATCCTTGACTTTCCTTTCATTACACGCAATCACGACCTTCCTTGATAGCGTGTGTAGTACGCAATACTGAGTTTCACGAAACAACGATATGCTATTAAAATATTATTAAAACTAGCCGTTATGAATAGTAATAACCACTTTTTAAAATTTTAGAAATTTTAGCTCTCAAAATGGACTTCATTTTGGGATTCAGAGTATCGAATTTAGCCTAAGGTGAAATTTTGGTACATTTCGGATAACTTTCATATTCTGATGAATAGTGAAAATTACTAAATTATTATTAAAAACAAATTTTTTAATCGAAATAATTAATAGTGATAAATTATTAATTTGAGTGGTTTTAAAGTACATTTAGAATATATTTTTACAATTTAATACAATGTTGGTCATTGGATGTAATTTCACATTTAAACCAGACATAAACAAGTGTCAATCTTTTGATAGATATTGTTTCTTAAAAACACTCTATTTGTTTTAACAGCGGTATTTAATTATAAAATTAATTAATGCAACTTCTATGTTATGAATTTGGTAAAATAGACTTCATTTTTGAATTCAGAATATGAAATATAGCTTAGGATGAAATTTTGGCATTGTTCTGAAAAACATCAATTTTTGATGAATAGTGAAACTACTAAGTGGTAGGTTAAAAACTGAATTTTGCATAAAGATTAATTTTACCACTTCTGTGAATGGAATTTCGAAAATCCGACAGACACGGTTGATATCAGTAAGTAAAATGTGGTTCAATGAGATAAAAATAATTTTTTGGTGAATAGTAACTTTTTACTTTTTTTACCGCGGTTAATAGTAAATAGGGTAACTAAGGGTAAATATGATATTACTATTACTCTAACACATGTCCTAATTCTATTAGATAAGTGTAATTCGACCAAAAACAACCTTATGAATATAATATGGCCATTTAGGCCCACTTGGATTAGATTAGGACATTTATTATTAATTTATTTAAAGAAGGGTTAAAATAGTTAAAATCAAAGTTTAATAAGTAAATCATTTTTATTGTGGGGTTATACATGAGCTAAATTCGACTATAAATATTCATTAGAAAGATAAAAAAATTTCCTACATAATGGTATTTTATTTATAATTTTTAGACATTAAATAATTTAATTTATTTATGACACAATGATGATGAAGTAATTATCTTATTTATGAAATATTGACATAATTGATGTTATAAACACCAAAATAAATGTAATTTGAGACTTTTTATGAATTACACTAATTTTATAGGTTAATATGATATATTAGTGTTGATTTAATCAACTTTTTTTGAACATATAATTCTGTTATGACTTTCACAAAAATCATATATCAAATAGTGTCAAAATTTACACTAAATAGTTTTTAAATCAAATATTATATTATTAATTGTTATTTTATTCCTAAAAATCTAAGGTTCGGCCAAATGACTTATATAAGGATATATATATTAATAATAAACAATTTGGGGTTCGTTTGGCAAGTTATAGTAAGTGTATTAACCATATAGTGAAAGAAAACAAAAAGACACGGTAAAAGTTAAATTATTTAACTTAGAGTTAAATCTAATTGATAAGGTTAAAATAATACCCTAAACTTGTATAAATTCTATTGGTTGATAGGATTTCTACCCATCCCCACTTTAGCTTCGAAATAAGACCCTTTGGAACCATTATAAACCGATTTTGACTTTAATATAATATTTTGAGATATTCCTAAGGTGCCCCTCTCCTCCCTTATAAAAGGGCACCTCTTCCCCCTCCTCCTCACACCAATTTGAGCACTCAAGCTCAGACAACCCCTGCCAAAATCCATTCTCCACTTTCCTATAATAATCCTAGAGGTCCTGTTCTTCTTCAAAGACCAATCTTAGTTCCCTAAGTGGAGGATTCAAAGAGGCGTTTCAAAGAAGAGGTAATAACCATTACCGATCTTTTCAATTTCTTTCTTCTTCAACTTCTTCTTCTTTAGTTGTTTCATGACAAAGTAATAACATTAGTATTACTTACATACTGATATGTTATTATAAATATGAAACAACCCTAATTCACCTTCTATCCATCCTATGGAAAACTGAAATCACCGCGCATGCGTACGTACGGAATACCGTCTCCACGCCGTGGTGTAATCTATTTTCCTCCACCACATTAATTGGATGGGTATAATGGTGTAATGAGTAACTATATATGATTATTATAAATTTTTATTGATACTGAAATAGTATACATACACTTCAACACAATTCCATGACCATGGGAACGATATCATCGCTCGTGCGTACGTACGGACTACCGTCTCCATGAACGGTGTTTTTCATTTCATTTATCTATCTATTATATATATATATACTGAATATATATGATATATAAATCATATTTTATATTATGGAAGTAAGTAAATCATGATATAAGTAATAATAATGTCAAGAACAACAAGTCAAAACACCTACGATAAATGAAACGATTTTACCCAAAACGCTTCTTTAACATGGAATTTACAAAAGAACGGGTAATATAAAGTCATAAGTGAACCATATATGATATCATAACAATGAATATTATTCTTTAATAAGTCAATGACCTTATTTAAATCATTATACAGGAGGTTCGGACACTTACAAAGCAAGTCGGACCTAAGGTAAGGGAAATATCACAATCTCATTTCTATCCGAGATTGTTTATTCGTAAGTATTTACTGGGGTGTATTTTATCATCCACATCCATGTTCCCTCAATATGTAATATTGTTTCCATCCACTTACAATAGTTTAAATCCAATTTTACCCTTCGGTGAGTTTTTAGTAAAGAATATGAAAGTAATCTTTTGTCGTTTTTCGTACGAGGTACTTTTTGACTTTTCCGACAAAAGTACGAAGAATGTTTTTTTAACTTATATGGCATGAATGTATTTTTAAAACATTATTTCCAAGAAGATTAATTTACAAGTTTTCAAGATTATTTTTAATCAACTTATTTTATTTTAAAGTCGTATGACATGCTATGAAAGGAAAAATGTTTTTGAAGTAGAAAGGATATTTTCCTCAAGAATGGATTTCAAATGTTTTACCAAAATTATTTTCCATCTAAGATAATATAGGGTTCTGTTTTTATCCCTATTATTACATTGATTTGATTATGTTGTGAGGGAATTATTTTTATGAAGTCATTTACCTTATATGGTTTGTTTTATGATGTCATGATGTTTCAAGAATCCCATTTTTGTTACATGTGTTATGCGATGATGTATGATTTATGATTATGTGGCACACATAAGAAAGGATTAATTATAAGATGGGTGGGACCTATATCTCCCTCCAATGCATTGGGTAAAGATTTTATATCTCATGAGATAGACATGGCTCGAATGGTAGGTTATACCGGTTCAGTGAAACAGGACTGAAACGAGGGTTACTCGATTCAGAAAAGGGACTTTGTCCACTAAGATAGTCTTGGAAATGAGTCATGACTAACAAGAAATGATTCTCTATGATTATGTGTGTATGCCACAAAGTTTCATGTTTTATGTTATGCTTATTGGGATTTCATTTCACTACTATGATTTATCCCATGTTATGAAATTATGCTCTCTTTTGCAGGTTAAGATTTCCAAAAGTTATGTTCTTATGAATATGATGTGATTGATTTTGTTTTGTTTACCCTTACTAAGCATTTGAGCTCACCCTTTTATGTTTTCTTTTCCCCAGGATATAAAGAAAGTTTTTAGGTATAAAAATAGGGGAAGGTATTTATGGGAGATGTTGAAGATCTTTCACCAGGTTTAGAAGATTATATTTTGAGTTTCCAAAGACACTAAACTATTACGATCCTTGTGTGTGTGTTTTTGTTATGTACTAAGTATTCCGCAAATGTAATGTAATGTCAATGTACGTCATGTTTCGGGTCTCTACAGTTGGTATCAGAGGAAAGGTTTAGTCAACCTTTGGAAACTAGGATGCGAGAACTTTAGTGATATCCCTAGAGATATTTCTAAGGTATGTCTAGGGATGTCTCTAAGGTTAAGTATACGTATAGGTTATAGTCCTAGAATTGAGCTAAAGATCTTAGAATTTAACCTAAGAAGTTAGATATTGAAGGTACTCCCCCTTTATTATGTTGTTTTCCCTAGCATGATTTTTGCCTCTCACACTATTCTTTTTGGGTTTTAGACAATGGCTGGAACCCGAAGGAACCGTGTTGATCAATGCAATGGACAATGCAATGATTGTCCTCCTGAACAAACAAATGTTATGGGAGATGGAGTGCAAAATCTTATTGCTATACTTACACAAGCTATGAATCATTCTGGACTTCCAAATGAGCAGAGAAGGGAACAATATTCTATTGAGTCCTTCATGAGGCAACGTCCACCTTCTTTCAGTGGGTCTTCTGATCCACTTGTTGCTGAACAATGGATCAGTACCACTGAAAAGATATTTTCAGTTCTTCAATGTTCTGAGCATGATAAAGTCATCTTAGCAGTATATCATTTGGAAGGTGAAGCTGATCAATGGTGGAATCTTATCAAGAATACGAGGCAAAGAGATGAAATTGAGTCCATGGAATGGGACGAGTTCAAGAACTTGTTTTTCAGTAAGTACTTCCCTCGTATTCTTCGAACAAAGATGGAGAAAGAGTTTCTTGAACTGAAGCAAAGGGATGATGAATCTGTTGGTACCTATGAAGCAAATTTTACAAGACTTGCAAGGTACGCTTCTGGTATTATCATCCAACCTGAAAGTAAAGTTGATCGATTTTTCAGTGGCTTAAAACCAAGTCTTCGAAGGGCATTAGCTATAAGAGACTTCAGTAGCTATGAAGAAATTGTGCGTTGTGCTATCAAGGTAGAAATGGAAGTTGGTGTTACATATCAATCTCATGGTTTTGACAAGAAACGAAAGATGGAGTTCAAGGAGAAATCTCAGAATAATGGTGAAAAGAAGATGAATGTTTCCTTATGCACAAAGTGTGGAAAGAAGCATGGTGGAGATTGTCTTAAAGGGACTAGAAAATGTTTTTTAAGTGTGGAAAAGAAGTTCATCGAGCAGCTGAGTGTCGAAGTAATGGAAAAAGGGTTTATAATGATGTGAATAAAGCAAACACTGCAGAGAACGCACCACCAACACTTCAATGCTTCAAGTGTAAAGAAATGGGGAATTATGCTAATATATTCCCTTATACAAGGGTTAGTGATGATCAACATGAACAACCACTGAAGGCAAGGGACAAAGGGAAGTCTCATGCGATCACTATTGGCGATGTTGAATATGACAACGATGTGGTGGAATGATTAAGTGTTTATGTAATGGGATTCCAAAATAATGTGGTATCATAAAGTATTGGAATATTTATGTGTTGGTCTAATGTGGTATTCAAAGTGATTGAGATATTTTTGGAAATAAGATGATATGCGCATAATGAAGGGAAAACGAGAAAATGAAATGTTTAACAGTATTCATGAGCTCATGATTGATATAAGGACTAAGTGATATCATGGTTTGAGTATATAGAATTTTGAGGATTTTGGTATGTGGAAAGTGTTAACTTTTAACTGCATTCATGTTTTCACTAAGGTATTCAAGAGAATACATGATTAAGGACTTTGAATGTTTGGAATGTGACCAACAAAACATATCTTATGATATATGGGGATCAACGATGGTGTTAAATCTCTGGTAATCGTTTTCACTATGTTATGAGAGTGGACTGCAGTATTATGGATAAGCTTAAAGATTGGAATGGATTATGTTGGAAATAAGTTAGTATTGTTTAAGGATAGAAGTTTTTTTCGATATTATTTATGGGATGTTATAGTAATATAGTTTTAGAAAAAGGACAACCTGTAGGACGGGCGACAGCCCATCGCGTCGGACAAGGCTATGGGAATCGAACCCACAACCGAAGTGCGACTGGCCTTTATCTCCTACAACTGGCCTACAGGAAGTCCCTGTTTAGTAGAAACTAGTTTTATTTTATTAAGCAGTATGATATATGAAGTATAAGTCCATTTTAGGAACCATATATGATTAATCTCACTATAGAT
Source organism: Viscum album (assembly GCA_963277665.1). Lineage (NCBI taxonomy): Eukaryota > Viridiplantae > Streptophyta > Magnoliopsida > Santalales > Viscaceae > Viscum > Viscum album. The sequence continues at coordinate 1,661,018,626 of OY728136.1, read as the reverse complement.
CGACTTATGTATATAATTTTTGCTAACCTTTTGTTTGAGACAGATGGAATGACCCGTCATTCTATCACATGATCTGCTAACACTTCACGAATAACAAATTCAACTTCATTTATTTAAGAGATGAAGTGGAAATTGTTTAAGGCATGAACAACAGTGAGATTGTACCAAAATAAATTAAGTATTTATTCTAATTCAAATTTTCAACTTTAGGGAAATGATCTTGAAAACCAAAAATGTTGTCCTAGTGATCTTGTACCTGATGAATCAGATGGTACCTTAGATCATCACAAATTTATGGATTTGTGATTACTGGATTTTCCATATCCATGTTCTCTACCACTCTCTATCAGAACATGATGGTTAGATTTCTCTTCCATATCCATATTTTCACCTATGTGGAAACCCAGTGATTAGTTTATTTGGGTAACCGTTAAGTTTCATACTTTTGTTTTTAAATATTGGTTTTGGTATTCCTTTTTACGATGTGGGTTTCTATTAAAGAAACTTTCGAATAGTAAACCATTTATAACCCCGAAGAATTTCGAGGGCGAAATTCATTTTAAGGGGGGTAGAATGTAACAGCCCAAGATTTTATGAAAAATATTCTTTTTAATTTCATTAATGTCTTGTGTTGTACGCTACACCAAAAGCAGCTTGCACAACACTCATCCTTGAATTTCCTTTCATTACACGCAATCGCGACCTTCCTTGATAGCATGTGTAGTACGCAATACTGAGTTTCACGAAACAACGATATGCTATTAAAATATTATTAAAACTAGCCGTTATGAATAGTAGTAACCACTTTTTAAAATTTTAGAAATTTTAGCTCTCAAAATGGACTTCATTTTGGGATTCAGAGTATCGAATTTAGCCTAAGGTGAAATTTTGGTACATTTCGGATAACTTTCATATTCTGATGAATAGTGAAAATTACTAAATTATTATTAAAAACAACTTTTTTAATCGAAATAATTAATAGTGATAAATTATTAATTTTAGTGGTTTTAAAGTACATTTAGAATATATTTTTAAAATTTAATAAAATGTTGGTCATTGGATGTAATTTCACATTTAAACCAGACATAAACAAGTGTCAATCTTTTGATAGATATTATTTCTTAAAAACACGCTATTTGTTTTAACAGCGGGATTTAATTATAAAATTAATTAATGCAACTTCTATGGTATGAATTTGGTAAAATAGACTTCATTTTTGAATTCAGAATATGAAATATAGCTTAGGATAAATTTTGGCATTGTTCTGAAAAACATCAATTTTTTGATGAATAGTGAAACTACTAAGTGGTAGGTTAAAAACTGAATTTTGCATAAAGATTAATTTTACCGCTTCTGTGAATGGAATTTCGAAAATCCGACAGACACGGTTGATATCAGTAAGTAAAATGTGGTTCAATGAGATAAAAATAATTTTTTGGCGAATAGTAACTTTTTACTTTTTTTACCGCGGTTAATAGTAAATAGGGTAACTAAGGGTAAATATGATATTACTATTACCCTAACACGTGTCCTAATTCTATTGGATAAGTGTAATTAGACCAAAAACAACCTTATGAATATAATATGACCATTTAGGCCCACTTGGATTAGATTAGGACATTTATTATTAATTTATTTAAAGAAGGGTTAAAATAGTTAAAATCAAAGTTTAATAAGTAAATCATTTTTAATGTGGGGTTATACATAAGATAAATTCGACTATAAATATTAATTAGATTGATAAAAAGATTTCCTACATAATTGTATTTTATTTATAATTTTTAGACATTAAATAATTTAATTTATTTATGACACAATGATGATGCAGCAATTATCTTATTTATGAAATATTGACATAATTGATGTTATAAACACCAAAATAAATGTAATTTGAGACTTTTTATGAATTAAACTAATTTTCTAGGTTAATATGATATATTAGTGTTGATTTAATCAACTTTTTTCGAACATATAATTCTGTTATGACTTTCACAAAAATCATATATCAAATAGTGTCAAAATTGACACTAAATAGTTTTTAAATCAAATATTATATTATTAATTTTTATTTTATTCCTAAAAATCTAAGGTTCGTACAAATGACTTATATAAGGATATATATATTAATAATAAACAATTTGGGGTTCGTTTGGCATGTTATAGTAAGTGTATTAACCATATAGTGAAAGAAAACAAAAAGACACGGTAAAAGTTAAATTATTTAACTTAGAGTTAAATCTAATTGATAAGGTTAAAATAATACCCTAAACTTGTCTAAATCATGTTGGTTGATAGTATTTCGACCCATCCCCACTTTAGCTTCGAAATAAGACCCTTTGGAACCATTATAAACCAATTTTGACTTTAATATAATATTTTGAGATATTCCTATGGTGCCCCTCTCCTCCCTTATAAAAGGGAACCTCTTCCCCCTCCTCCTCACACCAATTTGAGCACTCAAGCTCGGAAAACCCCTACCAAAATCCCTTCTACACTTCCCTAGAATAATCCTAGAGGTCCTGGTATTCTTCAAAGACCAATCTTAGTTCCCTAAGTGGTGGATTCAAAGAGGCGTTTCAAAGAAGAGGTAATAACCATTACCGATCTTTTCAATTTCTTTCTTCTTCAACTTCTTCTTATTTACTTGTTTCATGAAAAAGTAATAACATCAGTATTACTTACATACTGATATGTTATTATAAATATTAAACAACCCTAATTCACCTTCTATCCATCCTACGGAAAACTGAAATCACAGCGCGTGCGTACGTACGGAATACCGTCTCCACGCCGTGGTGTAATCTATTTTCCTCCACCACATTAATTGGATGGGTATAATGGTGTAATGAGTAACTATATATGATTATTATAAAGTTGTATTGATACTGAAATAGTATACATACACTTCAACACAATTCCACGACCATGGGAACGATATCATCGCTCGTGCGTACGTACGGACTACCGTCTCCATGAACGGTGTTTTTCATTTCATTTATCTATCTATTATATATATATATATACTGAATATATATGATATATAAATCATATTTTATATTATGGAAGTAAGTAAATCATGATATAAGTAATAATAATGTCAAGAACAACAAGTCAAAACACCTACGATAAATGAAACGATTTTACCCAAAACGCTTCTTTAACATGGAATTTACAAAATAACGGGTAATATAAAGTCATAAGTGAACCATATATGATATCATAACAATGAATATGATTCTGTAATAAGTCAATGACATTATTTAAATCATTATACAGGAGGTTCAGACACTTACAAAGCAAGTCGGACCTAAGGTAAGGGAAATATCACAATCTCATTTCTATCCGAGATTGTTTATTCGTAAGTATTTACTGGGGTGTATTTTATCATCCAATCCATGTTCCCTCAATATGTAATATTGTTTCCATCCACTTACAATAGTTTAAATCCAATTTTACCCTTCGGTCAGTTTTTAGTAAATAATATGAAAGTAATATTTTGTCGTTTTTCGTAAGAGGTACTTTTTGACTTTTCCGACAAAAGTACGAAGAATGTTTTTTTAACTTATACGACATGAATGGATTTTTAAAACATTATTTCCAAGAAGATTCCTTTACAAGTTTTCAAGCTTATTTTTAATCAACTTATTTTATTTTAAAGTCGTATGACATGTTATGAAAGGAAAAATGTTTTTGAAGTAGAAAGGATATTTTCTTCAAGAATGGATTTCAAATGTTTTACCAAAATTATTTTCCATCTAAGATAATATAGGGTTCTGTTTTTATCCCTATTATTACATTGATTTGATTATATTGTGAGGGAATTATTTTTATGAAGTCATTTACCTTATATGGTTTGTTTTATGATGTCATGATGTTTCAAGAATCCCATTTTTGTTACATGTGTTATGCGATGATGTATGATTTATGATTATGTGGCACACATAAGAAAGGATTAATTATAAGATGGGTGGGACCTATATCTCCCTCCAATGCATTGGGTAATGATTTTATATCTCATGAGATAGACATGGCTGGAATGGTAGGTTATACCAGTTCAGTAAAACAGGACTGAAACGAGGGTTACTCGATTCAGAAAAGGGACTTTTTCCACTAAGATAGTCTTGGAAATGAGTCATCACTAACAAGAAATGATTCTCTATGATTATGTGTGTATGCCAAAAAGTTTCATGTTTTAAGTTATGCTTATTGGGATTTTATTTCACTACTATGATTTATCCCATGTTATGAAATTATGCTCTCTTTTGCAGGTTAAGATTTCCAAAAGTTATGTTCTTATGAATATGATGTGATTGATTTTCTTTTGTTTACCCTTACTGATCATTTGAGCTCACCCTTTTATGTTTTCTTTTCCCCAGGATATAAAGAATGTTTTTAGGTATAAAAAAAGGGGAAGATATTTATGGGAGATGTTGAAGATCTTTCACCAGGTTTAGAAGATTATATTCCGAGTTTCCAAAGACACTAAACTATTATGATCCTTGTGTGTGTGTTTTTGTTATGTACTACGTATTCCGCAAATGTAATGTAATGTCAATGTACGTCAAGTTTCGGGTCTCTATAGAGACGAGACTAATGGAAACTACGACAGATGACTTGGTGGCCTAGGACCAGGTGGGGACCAGTTGGACTGGGAGGACATGACATACTACTTCAGCTTCCAGTAACTTTACAACTCTCATGATCAGGTGGGGTTTACTATAGATGGACATCAGAGAACTTTTCATACTTTATAGTTTCCAATACTTTTCTCAGGTTTGTATTTTGGCCCACTTTCTTTCAGCTATACTTGCACTCAATTTATTCTGTGGTATGATGTTTCCCTTTTGTGAGTTGGGACTTGTTTGGGAAATTATGTGCATACATGTATCTAGGAAAATTCCTCCCACTTGTAGGTTGACGCCTTCAACGCTAGTCGCCAACCCCTGGCCTTCGGGAGGCAAGCTTGGGGTAGTCACGACACCGGCCCCGGGGGACAGGTCATGACATTTTATCCTTTACTTTGGTATTTCATTCAAAAATACTTTTAAGTTCATCCCAAGTTTATTTATCTATTTTAAGATCCATCATCTTCATGAAATAATTTTCTAAGAAAGATATTATAATATCATTTCTAGCTTTATAATCTACTTAAATATTTATTTTGTCAGAAAACTTCATCAGATAATTTTTATCAATGGGTAGAAACCCAACTATAGCTGCATCAATTAACTACAAGCCAAGAAGAAGAAGATAGGGTATCATTATGTTCTTACAACCATGATAATTCTTTCCATTGAAGGTAGGAATACCTATGCTATTCAGTGATTTTTTAATTTCCATGATAAGTATCAAATAGGGGAACCTCCTCTGATACCAATTAAAGTTCCTTAGTATCATGAGAATACTAGGGAGGAGGGGAATTAGTTTCAATATTTTATAATTTCAATTTCCTTGAAATAAACCCCTACAATTTGGTAGAGTTATTTTCCTTATCAAATTTTTATAACAACCTCACAAGAATGAAATAATAAAAAAGTAAAGCAAGATACACAAGATTTACAAGGTTCTCCCATAGTGTGGGTGAATATATCCTTTCCATAGAAAATACAATTGATCTATGAAAATTCACTATAATATAAAAGTGAATAAAATTGTAACACCCCAATATTTCATAGTACATTATCTCTTCAAAGTAATTTAATAACTTGCGCTACACGCAACACCGAATTCGAGCGCACCACGACTTACCAAACTAGCCGTTCAAAAAGAATTTATGAATTGTATTAACTGAAGTTTGAATTTTATATATTACATATAATTTTAGAATCTATATTATGTGTTTCTTAGACATAATATAAGAACAAATTCAATTTTTTAGATAAAAGAAGTATTTTTCAAAAAATGCAATTTTACCGCCTTTTAATGGAGAACCCTTTTTAAAACCAATATTTGACACTTTTATATATTTAATTTAATAAAATTAAATTCTTCTTTAGAAGACAGACATAAAAATTTAGTTTGGATAATTTTTTTGTACTTTTATGATAACTTTCATATTTTGATGAATAGTAAAAAATAGTAAATTTTAAATGAAAACAACTTTTTTAATCAAAATAATTTATAGTGTTAAATTTTTCATTTGAATGGTTTGAAAGTACAATTAGATTATATTTTTATAATTTAATACAATTGAGATCATTATAAGTAATTTCATATTTAAATTTGACATAGACACATGCCAATCTTTTGATTGTTTTTACTTTTTTAAAACCCGCATTTTGGTTTTGACAACGGGAATTAATTTTAAATTAATTAATGAAACTTCTATGTTTTGAATATGGTAAAATAGAATTAATTTTTGAATTTGGATTATCAAAATTATATTAGGGTGAAGTTTTGGTATTTTTCTGAAAACTTTCAATTTTGGATGAATAGTGAGAAACACTGCGTTATTGTTTAAAATCAAATTTTATTTAAATAATAATTATTTTTATTTAAATTTATCTTATGTAAAAATAGATATATAATACCTATATAAGTTCAATTTAATTCATTGTTGTCGTTTTATAATAAAATTAGATGTATAAAATTTTATTGAACTTTTTAACGTCTTTTACGCACCTTCTAAGCACATTTGAAAATTTAAATAAAACAAAATTTTACTACTTCTATGAATTTAATTTAAAAAATACAAGAGACACGATTGAAATCTGTAAGTAAAATGTGGTTTAATAAGATAAAAATAATTTTTGGTGAATAGTAACTTTTGACTTATTTACCACAGTTAAAAGTAAATAGGGTAATTAATGGTAAAAATGATATTATAATTACCCTAACACATGTTATAATTATTTTGGATAAGTTTATTTTGAACAAAACCAACCTTAGGAATAAAATATGGTCCTTTTGGTCCACTTGGATTAGATTAGGACATTTATTATTATTTTATTTAAAGAAGAGTTAAAAGTGTTAAATTCAAAATTTAATAACTAAACCATTTTTAATATAGGGTTATACATAAGATAAATTCAACAATAAATATTAATTAGAAACATAAAAATATTTCCTACATAATGGTATTTTATTTTTAATTTTTAGAGATTAAATAATTAAATTTATTTATGACACAATGATGATGCAATAATTAATTTATCAATGAAATATTAGAATAATTGATATTATAAATATAAAAATAAATGTAAATTGAGGATTTTGATTCCATACATGAATTTTATAGGTTAATATGAAATGTTAGGGTTGATTAATTAATTTTTTTTAAGTGAAAAAGTTTTTATGACTTTAACAAAAACAAAATACCAAATAGTGTCAAAATTAACATAAACGAGTTTTTAAAACAAATACTATATTATTAATTAATATAATCTTTCTAAAAATATAAGGTTCAGACAAAGTACTTAGATAATTTTATATATATCAATAATTAACCATTTGGGGTTCTCTTGGTTTTTTATTAATTTTATTAACCATTTATTATAATAATACAATATGACATGGTAAAAGTTAAACTATTTAACTAAGAGTTAAATCTAAAATATAGAGTTAATATGGTAACATAAACTTGTCTAAAACCTATTGGCTGAGAGTATTTCTACCCATAACCACCTTATATTAGAAATAAATCAATTTGGATCCATTAAAAATTGAAAACAATTTTATAATAAAATAACATTTCACATTTTTTCTAAAGGGACCCTCACCTCTCTTATAAAAGGGTACTTCTCCTTCTCTTAAAATCACACCTCCAAAGCCATTGTCTCGACCAAACCCTGCCCAAATCTTCTCCCAACTTCCCCCAATTCAACCTAGAGGCCTTACTTTGATCATAAATCCAAACTAAAGAGCCCTTTTGTTCAAACCACAAGGAAACACCCAAAGAAGAGGTAATTATTTTATCACCTTTTTCAAAGTTCTTTTCTTATTCAACTTTCTATTTCATTGTTATTTCCATACAAAAATAATAAATCCAGTACCTTATACATAATATGATGTTATTATAAATATGGTAACACCATACTAATTATTCTATCCATCCTATGAATGATAATGTCACCATGAATGCGTACGTATGACTTACAGTCTCCATGCCGTGGTGTAATTTGTTATTCAACACTATGTTATTTGGATGGATATAATGATGAGTAATATGTATATAAATAATAAAAATAACATTCTAATTTAGCTTTACAATTAATATACCATCCAATTACACACCTTTTAATCCTTAATGAAATGATATCGCCGCTTGTGTGTACGTACGACTTACCATCTCCACGACGTGATGATATTAATTTCCAGGTTCACCATTCAACGATGATTATAAAAATATATATTATTAATAAGTATGTAATATATGGAATAATAATTCCAATGTATATATATATATATGTATTTATCTACTTACATATATCTTATTCACTTACTTCCGTTCAATACAACATGAAAACGGAAACAACATTTATGCTTACGTACGACCTACCGTCTCCATAAACGATGTTTTCCATTTAATATATCTATATATTATACATATTTATATTATAAATATATATTATATATAAATCATGTTTTATATTCTGGAAGTATTTTAAATCATGATTCAAATGATACGATCAAGAATAACAAGTTAAAAAACGTACGATAAAGAAAGCGATTATTACCTGAAATGTTAATTTAATATGGAAATAATTATTAAATGGGAAGTATAAAGTATTAAATTAATCATTTATGATATAATAAATATGAATATGGTTCTGGTATAATTTAATAATATACTATGGTCATTATACAGGAGGTTAAACATACCCTCGACAAAAGGAAAGTGCAAGGTAAGGGTTAATTCCTCAATCTCATTATTATCTGAGATTGTTTATGCATAAGTATTCTTTGGGAAATATTTATTATCCATGTCCATGTTTCATGAAAGACATTTAAAAATTATTCTTTTATGGTACTCTTTAACTAAAACATCATTTTAAATGTTTTAAATATTAATTCTTCTAAATCTTTCTCATTAATGTGCACATTTTCAAAATGGTTTAAAGGATTTATTTCTATGGACATGATTATTTTAAAATGTTAATTACTTTCAAAAGATTCAAAGTGGTATGAGAAACTTCGATTCAAAAATCTATTTTAAATGACTTCCTTTATAAATGTTTGACTTTTTAATGATTTCACAAAAGGGATATTTTTCTCAAAATGTTTTACTGATCATTTTCAACTATGTCAACATTATTTACTGGATATTATTCTTGATTAAGGTTGATTTATTATAATAAAATATTACATATTATATAGATTGAGTTATGATATTTTTGAGCGTGGATGGGCTATTTTTATACCCTTTATGGTTTATAGTTGAATTATTGACCTTTCGTATGCTAGTTTTAATACGAATGTTTGTGTTATGTTTCAAAATTTTCATATGAGGAATGTAGTGGACTTAGTAAGTGATGGGTGGGGACCACTATATCTGCTCGATGCATTGGTAGGTCTCATGAGACAAACTAATGTCTTGGAAAAATTCCTTGACAAAAATTTTATTAGTAGTCTTGGCATGAGGCCTTAACTATGTGGTAATGATGTCTGACGTTAGACATTCCCTCATTATGAAATTAATTATTACATGTGATTATTTTACTAGTAGAATATTCATGTGCATGTTTATATGGTAATGTTTGATTTATTTTCTCCATATTATGTTCAAGTTTATGTTTAAAAGGCTGTTGTTTTTATTACACATCTTTCCTTAAATGTTTATCACTTATGCTAAATTATTTACCCTTGCTGAGCATCTGATCTCACCACTTTCTTATGTTTTGTTTTCCCAGGATTCCAATAAGTGTATTATGTTGGATATGCAGGGTTAATCTAGGGAAATAATGGCATTCTCAATGGATTATTTATGTTGTGTTTTATGTTTGAATGTGTAATGTAATCTTCATGTATGTAATATATTTTCAAAGACTACTAAACTGATCAGTCCTTTCGTGACTTGATTCCTTGTAATCATGCCAATATATTAAAATAATGCATTTGCTCTAGAGTTCTAGGGTTAGAGAGTTACAATAATGAGCCAATTCTCATTAGAATCCTTCCATATCTAGATATGTATGATTATACTAAATCCCATTAGTTATAAAGTTTTTATTATAAAAACTAATCCAACAATAAAATGTGTAACATGGAAAATATATCCCTAAAACTTCATTTATAAATGTTCATCTGATAACTTTTCTTGGTAAGTGTCTATCTAGTGCACCCTTCCTTCATCCAATGAGTTCTATCTGGTGTGAATCACTAAAACTATGCCTGTTATTATAATCTGGATTCTGTATGATGAATAAAACTTATGCACCTTACAACTGATCTAAAACTATACTCAATTACTCCATCTAATGCTATGTCCGATGAAAATTCTCAATAAGCCTCTATCTGATAACTCTGAACTGAAACTTTATTTGGTGTCTCAAAACTAAATTATTAGTCTATTTAATCTCACCAAAAAACTCTTATTTGACCAATTAATTTGGAAAGTCATACTATTTAAAAAAAAAAATTCGTATTTTTCACATGGATGAATAGTGTAAAGTATGGTTTTACTTTCACCCCTTTATATAGAAACACTTGAAGCAGAAAATGTGGAAAATAAATTTGTTTTACCACTCACTGAAATCTCAAATATCAAAAACTCATACTCAACTAAAATTCACTAGATACTTGTCAATAATTATAGAGTCTTATTGAATATTCTTGAAGCATCATTAAATATTAATGTCTTCAAACTTCCTCAAACTTCCTTAACCTCAACATTAAATAAATTCTTCAAACTTCCTTATATCATCTTGTTAACATACTTTTAAAGATCAAAACTACTTATTCAAATGCTAAGGACTTTACAAACTCTTTTTAAATATCTTTATAACTCCATAATACATATGTTTGTATAATTATTTCATTAATAATATTCCATATATCTCTATTTAATCTTCCTTATATCCGATCATTATGCCTCAACTCAAACTCATCTCAAAATAAACTTTTTATAATATTTTGTCTGATAAAATCATGAGTGATTTCCCAATGTTCATCCATATTATGGATGTTTACCTATTAGATATCTTTCTGATGGAATAGATCTAATGGACCACCTAGAACAACATACTCCATGAATTTTTAGCCACAAACTTCAAACTACCAATAAAAAAGATTTTTTCCATATAAACATTATACAAACCATTTGTCTGGAAACTTAAGATATTATTTTCTATTGCACTTGGGTTATTTATGTGCTTTAACATTGTCGTAACTTCTAAATAATTATATCATAGAATAATTTATACACACGGTTACAACTTCCATGCTTTGAAAGATGTTGTAGCCTCAACATTGTACTACCACTCAAACTTTGAATTCTTATAAAACATTTTCCATTAACATCAACTATGTTTCATCTATTATCTCTATCCAGTTTCTTAATCCACATGACTTCAATTACCTCCATGCATTGGGCATACTACACCTATATAAAGCATATGTTACCTTTATATAAACTTCATAACCTTGGGGTGTAACTTAAGTAGGATTCAGGAATCTAAATTTACAAAATAATTCTGATAACTTTATATTTGTAAGGAAAAGTGTGATTTACCTTTACATAGCCTTCAAAACAATTTGTTCTTAACTTCTCGGTGGTTTATTGGCTTGGATATTAAAATAGTTTTGGGAAAGGTATGTTATGGATAATATATTATTAGGGTATATACAATATTGGGCATATTATTGTAGGAATGATTAATATTTTTTTAAGGAATGACAGGTAACTTGATATAACATAAGAGGGTAAAATATATTTTATATTAGAAGTTATATCCCAAATGATGAATATGTTATGAATACCCTCACCAACGTTCATAAATGAGTAATAATTAAAATTATGTGGATAAAATTTATTTATGGGGGTGGATATAACACCCTAATATCTTAATATATGACCAACTTTAAATAAGTCAATGGGTTCGATAGCTTGTACCACACACAACACCAAACTTAAACAAAACTGTGATATATTTATATAAAATATAAATATTTAAGTATGACCATTAAAACATAGATATTTAATTAGTGTTAATTAATAGGAGTAACCAATTTATGAAATATATGTACAAATAAATTATAAGTTACATTTAATATGAATAAAATTTAATTAGTTTACTTAAAGTGACTAATAAGATCATTTATTATTTAGAAAAGTATTTTTCTAAAAAATTCATTTTTATAGGATATGAATTTATATTTCAAAAAAAATATGATTAATGATGATAAATTATGTTTGATATTAATAATTATTTAACACCAATTTAGTTAGTAAATTATTTTAAATAATAATAATAATAGTTAATATTAGAAAATGTCATTTCCAATAAAAACAGTTTTCATTATATTTTATGATCTTATTAAAAAATTAAATTTATAAATTTTAGAATTTTAATTTTTAAATATTGAAATAATTTTTGGATTTATAATAACAATATTAGCTTAATATTTTATTTTATTTTTTTACAAAAATAATTTTTTTAGTTAAAAAATATAGTTTTCATGAAACTTGTGATTTTTATAAATTTATCATTACATATGAATGATATATAAGATTACAAAAACATTTAGGTGAAAGAATTGAATCTATGTAAAAAAATACATTTTAAAATATTCAATAAACTTATAAAACCTATGTCAAACATTTTATGAACAAAAGTAAAATGTTACTTAAATGAAAATAATTTTCAGTATTTCTTTGAATAATGTATTTTCAAGGCGAGATTTGGATTTTTATTTCAATAAAAGACTCATATTTTTTTTAAATAAAACAATTTTTTTATTAGGATCACAAATTTTAATAACTATGGCTTATACATAAATTTAAGCTTAGAGACACACTTTTTCTAAAAACCGTTTTACACTTTATGTGTACTAATCTTAAAATTAAATTTTCATACCTAAATAAATTTTATTAGATAGAATAATTTACAAATTTTAAATCATAATGTTCAATTTAGGTAAAAATGATCAATATTAACTTTTTCATTAATATTAATTACTAAGGATAAAAATTAATTACCAAGGTAAAATTAAATTGTGGAAAAAGAAAAAAAGTTAAAAGTAAAAGCCTTAAAAAACTAAATTTGTCTCCCAAATAAGTGTTTGTGGTGATTTTAGACCCAAAACACCTTCACATAATATATTTTTTATTTTAGATCCATTTACATTGGAATAGTAACATCACATTATTGAAAATGTTAAGGGTGCTTCCAAAAGTGTCATTCTATTTACTTATAAAAAGGTACCACTTTATACACTTCATGACTCACATTAACTTTGAATTTATCCTTGAAACTCTACAAAACATATCCTCCTATAACCCTATATCATTTTCAAAATTCTATGGTCATGATTTTCTAGCATAATGACTTTGTTTCAATGCATAATTCATAGTGAAAATTCAAGTCCCAGATGCCAGTATTCACTTCTTAGTGTTTACTTCTCAATTTTTTTATCCTAAAATTTTATAACCTTATGAATATAATTAATTTAGTATAATTATTATATTTAAATTTAATTATCTTATTTAAAAATCAATAATTTATTTTATTTAATCCACTAAAAAAACCAAAACAACAATAATGAGTATGTAAAAACTACTGCCTCCACGATGATATGTGATTCGTTTTTCATCACCACTTCTCATAGTTTGTGTTAATAATGTATTTTAGGAATAAATATATTTTCTATTTAAAAAATAAATTTCTTAAATTATCATTTTTCTATATATCATCTTTTTACCCATTTATTGAGAAACGAGATCGTTAATCATGCACACATGTGGACTACTGCCTCCAAAAACAAGAATTTGGTTTGTCATCAACACCCATATTGTATGGTTTTAAGAATTAATTATTTGAGGATATACATCTTTTTACCCATTTGTTAAGAAATGAGATTTTTAATCATGCACACATGTGGACTACTACCTCCACAAACAAGAATTTGGTTTTTCATCAACACCCATATTGTATGGTTTTAAGAATTAATTATTTGAGGATATATGATAATCCTGAAATTTTTTATTTAACATCTTATTACCCACTTTATGTTATTTCCCTTCTCTTTATTCATTTTCTTATTTATTAGGGTGCCTCATGGGATGCCCAAGGATGTATATTATTTTCTAGGGAAAAAGAAATAAGGTTTGGGGATGTATATTTTTTTTGAATTTATAGAGTCTAAGTATAAACATGCAATGGATTTGTGGGGTTCTCTCTAATTTCAGAGAATGTCTATGATAGTTTGGAGTTTTCTGCAAAAAACTGGGTTTTTTACAGTATGTAGTAGAAATACACATCGTATAATGGGATTACATGTTGTTTAATGTATTCCAGAAAAAATGTGAGTTTTTTATACAACATGAAAGGATTACATGATGTGTATTTGGTTAACATTATGTATTGGTAAAAATATGGTTTTTAATAAAAAGGTGTTGGGTTTTTTGGTGTACTTGGGCTTCATGGATTACACGACATGTAATGGGATTAAATTCCATTTAAACCTCATGGTTTGTGATTTTAGGGTGTCTTATGAGTGAATTTATGTTTCATTCATCCACAAGATCATTTTATCTCAACCTAGGGGCTCTCCTACGATATTTTAGAGACCTCCTCTCTATCCAAATCACTTTTTTTAGTGATTAATATCCATTACAGTTGGCTTTAATCTCTCTGAGTGAGTGATCCTTTCTGATTCTTCATTGACTTTGATCATGGTAGCATCATTGTGTTTCATTATTGGATAATTTGATATGTGATTATGATTCTTCTTGATTATTTCTATATCCACTATGTAATATTCCTATGGATAATAACATTTGTGTTTTTTTGGTGAAACATATGAGTTCCTTGAGGTATGGGTTGTTTATTCTTATATATTAAACATTCTTCTTGTTGAATCAATTTTGTGATGTGTGGACTGATTCTAGGGCCTCTGTCATTGAAATTGTGTTCTTCCTATTGGCAGATTCAATTTTAGGCATGTGCAACCCTAGTTTGAGGTAGGGGGTTTCATATATAGCCTTTGTTGGATGAAATTCATTGATCTAGTTTTGATAAATTGTTTTATAAATGAAATTTAATGATTGATTGACCAATTTTTGTGTGTGTGGAAATGGGTTTTTGATAAAAGATGGATTTTCCATCATTTTGGTAAAAGAAAAGGGTATTTTTAAATCATTGTGAAATGGATTTATGAAATGGTTTTCAAATCATGGTTGTGATGAAATGGTTTTGAAAATAGAGAACATATGAAGACTTGAGTACTTAGGTGGAAGGTGTAGTAATATGACTTATCCATTCGTCTGGGGGTTCACTCATGGGGTATTCCTCTACTCCCTTGGCCTATTGTTCAAGGGACTTGATAGACCTACTGGGGGGTTCACTTAATGGGGTTTTCCTCTGCTCTCTATATTTGATGCATATATCTAGAGGCTTGGTGCACATGATTGTATATGTTTAGGTTTGAGTGGCATACACTAGTAAAAAAAGTATTCACCACATTGTCATTTTTTATATCTGTTATAAATAACCGATGTGAAAATCTGAAAAAATTTATTTATCATATTGATTATACTATAACCGGCATAAAAAATGAATTATCTTGATCTATCATGTCAGTTATAAAACAACCAATGTGATAAATCAAGTATCTGGATTTATAATGCTGGTTATTTTATAACAAATGTGATAAAGCTAATTTATGACATCACTTATTATATAACTGATGTGATAAATGTAAAAAAAACTCTTTATCATGTCTGTTATTTAATAACGGACATGATAAATCTTTTAAAAATTTTATGAAGTACCATTTCGTGTTATTATGTTGTTGTTATTTCAGGCGATAATGACTCGGTATCTCTTGTGCGGAAACTCTACATTCGAATCTTTGATCCCGTGGCCTCCAAACTCATTTTGAAAGATTCGTTAGTCATGTTTTTAATTGGAACATATATTTTCTTGACTTGAAACTCTCAAGATTATTCTTAATTTTAATCTGCATTTTATTCTTTTTCACCATCTATAATATTCTATACACCCAATAATTCTTGGTATGTTTTTCCCTATAAACCATAGTGTCTATGTGGATGAGAATATGGTTTAGGTATGGTTCTAATTTGGATTTTTTGGTGTTTTGGAATTATAGAGGGCTATTATTTGATTTATTGAGCTTAATCATTCTAAAAGACTTTATATATCTTTATTTATATATGATAAAGGTAGGGGTTTTAGTATAATTCATTTTAATTTATATTTCATTTAATTATATATGTTTTTTAATTACATGTTTGTAAAATTAAATCTATATGTGATAGTCCAAATGCATTTATCACTTGGTATAATCATATTTTAATGATTTTATAGTTTCTAAAGAAATGTTTAAAATTCAAAGTGTTTGTAAAAATTTTTAAAATGTTTTTTCTAAATGAAATTTATGTTTTGAATAGTTTAAACTCATTTTGGTCATTGGAATAGAAAAGGTGTTGTTTTCATAGAATTTTTTGAAAAGAAGAAAATGGATGGATTTTAAGAATGATTAAAATTAATATGGTTTACACTTTAAATGGTTTAATATGTGGTTTTCCATAGATTCATTTTAGTGTAAAATTTATAATTTGGGATCTTAAATGGTGGGAATGAATTGAAATTATGAGTTGATTTTGGTAAAGGCTCATTTCGAACATTATAAGAGAGTTTTCATATTTAAGATGGGACCCTTTGCCGACCATCTTAATTTTTTTATACTTTATATAGATTGTGGTCCCTATGGGGATGTAGTTTATTTGAAATCATGACATGGTTGATTTGAAAATGGGTTAGGAAGGTCATTAGTGGTGATATGATAATTTAGTATATAAAATTATTTTTATATGTTAATCTAATGATTCATTATTTTCACATATCCACTTTGTTTACATTCACGGGAACCCTAGGAACTGATATAGAGGTCCAAATGTATTCTATAGCAGTTTAGTGTAAAAAAGTTCTAGTACCCCTAGTTATGTGATACTAGGGCTAGGGGCCCCAATTATACTAGTGTGGACTAGATGGATAGTTTGTGTTTCAGTCCAGACACAAAATAACCAACAATTTTTCTAGTGTATTTTTAATTTCTAAGAAAATCTCACCTTGGGTAATATTTGGTTTCCCCTAATACTTAGTTATGGTTGATGAAATTATAAAGGATTTCCACCATTCATTTTATTAAATTTCCTATTTTTATTGGCTTGTCTGGACTATGTTATGTTGTTTTTTTCCTTTATTACATTGATTCTATTGTACCCTATTGTGTTTTATTTTTATTATTTTAATTTATTTCATTTCTCTTAAAGAAATTTAATGGTGAATTTTTAAAAAGTATGTTTTCAAAACGGTAAGGATTGTTTTTTTTCTATATTTAGGTTTTTTTAGAAATGGTGGGTTTTAGAATGATTTTTTATTTTTTGAAAATACTCAAAAATTCTCTCAAATGTTTTCAAAGTGTGTATTTATTAGATTAAAGATCATAAAAATGATTTATGGTATGATGTTTTGATTAACCCCATGTTGGTCCCATGTCCAAATCCAACCCATCCATCATGATATATATCATTGGTCATTCATAGATTCCCTAAATCCATGTTTTGAGATTTCATTCATTGTGTCATTCACTATTAATTGTTGAAGGTGGTTTAGTATATTAATATTGTTTTATCATTGGTATCTTGGAATTTTTATTCAATGGTGTTTTCCCTTCAGTTACTTACCTTATTTCCATTGAGTATTTTAGGGAGATAAAATTAAATATGGATTTTCATTTAGATATTCATACCAGGTCACCCAATCTACATTTTTATGTATCCTGATGTGTTATAAATGAATGAGACAATCATTGGGATACTAGAAGATAGATGTAAATATTGATAATGAAGTCATTAGAACTTATTATGCTTAAGAGATATTTGCACCACCTTTCCAAGAAAATCTAGGTTTCTCTCAAGGCCTGTTCACAAGACCTTTTTCTACAATAACATTTTCCATATCAAAATGAATAAGAATATTAAAACCCATAAATATGACCATAACCATTACACAAATTAAAGAAAATATTTCAATTCAATATAATCCTAAGACCTATTAGGTTAATATTTTCGATAATTTGGATAAAAAATAAGTAAAAAAACTAATGCTGTGGAGGGTTAATAATACATCACAGTAGTGGATGGTGTTTTTTTAATTTAGTGATTTGTTATCTTATTTCTAAAAAACAATATCATTATAATTTTCAAATAATCATATATGTGTTTTATATTTTAAAATTGTGTTACTATCAAATTATGTAATATTTCATATAAATATAAAACTGGCATGTCTAACTATATTTTCTTTTTAAAATTATTCACATTCATATATTTTTATGATTTATCATTTATATTTAAACTTATTTTCCATTATTATGTTGAATTTTTAATTACATTTTTCAAATACACATATATTTATTTTATATTTAAAAATTGTGGTACTTTAAAATTATGACATATTTTGTATAAGTATAAAATTGTCTTATCTTAATAAGATGTATAATTTTGATTTTTTTATAAGTAATAATGAGTTGAAGTTGGATTACAGAACATTTAATGAGTGATGAATATAAGGAAGGTGTTGATTATTTTTTGTAATTTTCTAAACGAAATGTTCCAAACAACGAAATGTTTTTCTATTCATGCCTAAAATGTTTAAATATGAATAAGTTTAAAAGTATAGAGGTCAAATATCATTTAATTTTTCATGGTTTTAATTCGAGTTACAACCCTTAGATTTGGAATGGTGAAACTAGGCATAATTTCAGTTCTACTGATGATGATACTTTTCTAGATGGTAACTCTGATGAAATTGAAGAAATGATTCATGATATTGAAGTAGAAAAAATTGATAAAGAACTGAAAATTTAGTGTCTATATGGTGATTCTGAAAAACCATTCTATCTTGGTTGTATGGATTTTACGGTTTTATTATCAGTGTTAAGATTGATTAACCTGAAGGCTAAGTATGGATGGAGTGATAAGAGTTTTATGGAGCTGCTACAATTGTTGAAAGACATTCTTCCTAAAGATAACTATTTTCCAGATTCACATTATAAGGCCAAGAAAATATTATTCCTGATTGGATTAGGATACATGAAAATACATGCCTATCCGAATGACTATGTGATATTTATTAATGAATATGGATTTCTATCAGAGTGTCCTAAATGTGGGACATCAGGATATAATTTGAAAGAAAAATCACAGGTTGATGTAGAGATTACTGAGATCCCTGCGAAGGTATTTTGGTATCTTCTTATAATTATTTGTTTAAAACATTTACTTACAAATTCAAATGATGAAAAAAGGTTAATATGGAATTCTGATGAGTGGATATGTGATGGAAAAATACGTCATCTCTCATATTTTCTATAGTGGAAGAAAATTTATAGAAAGTATCCTATATTCGGAAATGAAGTTAGAAATCTCAGACATGGGTTTTGCATAGATGGAATGAATCCATATAGAAGCCTTAGTAGCACACATAGTTCTTGGACTATTTTATTGGTAATTTACAACCTATATTCTGAATTTTGTATGAATCTTAAATATTTCATGATGAGTTTAATGATCTATAGACCAAAGCAACCCAAAAATGATATTGCTGTTTTCTTGTCACCATTAATTGATGATTTGAAACTCTTATGGGAGGATGGTATTAGAGTGTATAATTATTATAAAATAGAATATTTTCAACTTCATGTAGTGATTATGTTCACTATTAATGAATTCCCAGCGTATGGAAATTTTTATAGATATAGTGTTAAGGGGCATAAAGCATGTCCAATTCGTGTACAAAAGACTTCATATTGTCAATTTCATCACGGGAGAAAAAAAATAAATGGGTCATAGAATTATTTTTCCTACGGATCAATTTTATAGAATATTAAAAAAGAAATTCAATGTATCATAAGAATTTGATATTTCTACAAAATATTTATCCATTGATGATTATTTTTATAGGGTTCAAAACCTTGATGTGGCATTGGGAAAGGAACATAAATCTGGTAATGATAGAGATATTTGGAAGAAATGGTAATTATTTTTTGAGATACCATATTAGAGATATCATAAAGTGAAACATAACATTTATGTGATGCACGTGGAGAAGAATATCTATGATAGTTTGATCAGAACATTGTTATATATTAAAGGAAAGACTAAATATGGGTTGAATGCCAGATTAGACTTAATATCAATGGTAATACGTTTGGATTTAGATACCACTCCTGATGGAAGATCAAAATTTCTTCCCCTAGATTGTCATACATTATCCAAGAGGGAGAAAATTAGATTTTGTTAGTGTCTTCATGATATCAAAGTACCTGAGGGTTATTCTTCAAATGTAAATTTTTTTGTTTCTTTGAAGGATTTTAAGTTGAGAGGTATAGAATCTCATGATTTTCATGTCATGATGCAAATTTTTTTACCTATTTCATTTTGTTGAATGTTGACTATTAGTGTTATAAAGACTATGATAAAGGTGTTTTATTTTTTCAATTCAATTTGTAATATGGTGATTGATCTGGAAGCTTTGAACGTTTTGGAAAACTAAGAAATTTCTATACTTTGTCAATTGTAAATGCATTTTATTCCCTATTTTCTTAATATAATGGTGCATTTAATGGTTCATCTGGTTCGAGAAATAAAGCTTTATGGAACTATATATTTATGTTGGATTTATACTTTTGACAGGTATATGAAGATATTGAAGGTGTATGTTAAGAATTCATATTGACCTGAAGCCTACATTTTTGAAAACTATATTTCTAAGGAGGTTGCAAAGTTTTTTTACGAGCTACTTGTCAGCAACAGAGTACATTGGTTTGCCTCTATCTTTCCATGAATGGGTTAATAATGAGGGAAAGGGTATTTGTGGCTTGGAAGTAAAATTGTTTTGAGGTGAACATATGAAGAAATTACATTTATACCTCTTGAATAACATGGATGATGCTCAACCATATATAAAATTTCATATTAATGAGTTGAAAGAATGTCACCCAGATAAGAAAGAAATGCAGATTTTTAATGAGCATAATAATTTTTTTGACATGGTTTAAAAAGACCATGCTTGGTAGATTAGATGCTTCAGAGACATTAATATGATTTTTGGGTGGTCCAAGATTAAATGTGATAACATGGTCTGGGTATGAAATTAATGGCTATACATTTTATACAAAATCTTAGGACAACAAAAGTGGAATTCAAAATAGTGGTGTATTGGTGTTTGCAGAAGCAATGACTTTTTTGAGTTTTAAATAAAAAACTCAATTTCTACATCAAGTTCATATTATGGAGTCATTAAAAAAATATGGGAGGTTGATTACATTAAAAGAAAATTTCCCATGTTTAACTGCAAATGGTTTATCAGTAACAACAATGTCAAACACGATGAATTTGGAAGAACACTTGTTAATATGAATAGATTGGAAGTCACAACTGATTATTTTATAATGGAAATACAAGAAAAAAAAATTTTCTATGTTCTTTATCAATATGATATGCAGTGGTCTATTGTTTTACCAGAAAAAAACAATATTTTGGTGATGATCAACTTGATGAAGATGGTGATTTATGTGAGATCCCTATTTCCAAGGAAAGATTAACAGATAATTATGATGAGCATGTTATAGACATGGTTTGTGCCATAAGGAATGATCATGATGAAGGAATTTGGGGGAAAAATCTATTAGTACATTCATAATATTACAGAGAACATATGTTTATTTCTAATTTACTTTTATTAATTTCACAAAATATTATATATTGTATTTTTTTATTTATTAAAACATGTATTAAAACACATAAGTAGAAATGTTTGTTTATTTTAGTTTAGTTTTTATTAGTTTACCATTTTTACCATTAAATAACTTATATATTTAGTGATTTTTTTGAATGTAAATTATTTTAAATCTATATGTTAAAAATATTCTTTTTTCATTTAAAAAATTGATTTATCACGTTGGACTATTTTTAATATTGCTACACCAATTTTGGATTTGTTTTTATTAATTTACATGACATTTCATATATCATTAATATTGTTAGAATTTTATTTTACTATAAAAAATATGAATAATATTTTATTAAGTTTTAGTTTAATTTTTTATTTCATAATTTTTCTTTTTTTTGTTTACATTAGTATTGTAATATGTGAATTTGTATATTTTGTGTACTAAATGTTTGTTTCTTTGATTTTAAGGACAATGACAGATCAATCAGATGATCAACCACAATCTTTTGGAGATGAGAATCATGATTATACCTCTGGGGAGGAACATCCGCATTCTTCTCTTGATGTTCTCCAATCTTCATGTGCTCCCACAACGACAAAGTAGAGTTCGAGGGTTGGTAAATGTGGTAGCACACATTTACCAAAATTATCACTTGCTCGTAGCTAGGACCAGAGGATAGTTATAGACTTTGATGAGAATGATGTTCCAAGAGGTCCTAATGCAAAATATATTAGAAGTTTCATATCAACTCAGGGTAAAAGAAAAGTCAGCATTTTGTTTAATAATTGGAGAAGTGTTGAAAAAACAACACTAGATTAGTTGTGGGAGACCAATTTAGTAAGATATTTTTCTATTGTTTGAATATTCTTGATATGTTTATAGTATAATATGTTTCCCTCTTTTTTATTAGATGACATTTGATATACCTTACACTGGAGGAGTCAAGAGGAAATGTTTATCAATAGATTCTAGGAGATGGAGGGATTTCAAATTAACCCTCACATATGATTTCATTTTTGGGGATAGGAAACATGACAATCCAATTTATATATACATATCCTTTTATAGATGAATACACATGATTTTTTTTTGAAAGTATAAGATAAGAAGCATTTTTGGTAAGTGCAATGTAAACTTTTAAAAGTTTGCTTTTTATTAATGATATTTTTAATTACTTCTTAATGATTTCTGATTCTTAATTTATAAGAATCATGGAGCGCTCATCATGACATCTAATCCATAAACACATACCCTCATAGTTTATCTGAGGGAGGGTATAATTTATTAGAAGAACAAATGATAGATGAAAAATTACAAAAACTTAGAGCTGAGTATTCCATCTTTGGAGAGGTTTCCCCTCTATCCCTACAATCTAGACATGAAAAATGAAAGAGGGGTTGGATGAGTAAAAAGGGGAAATATCTTGCAGAAGAATTGAGGGTCATAGATGAGAGAATTTTAAGTTGTTTATTTTATTTATTTAAGTAAATTCAATTATTTATATACTTTGAATCATTACATAATTTTTTAAATAATTCATATATGATTCTCTTAAAGAGCATAGCACACAGGGGGTATTTAAAGTTGATGGGAGGCATGATATTTTATCTACTGCATTGGGAAAGCCTAAACACATCGGTCATGTATGAGGATACCTGATGGGTGTATTGATAAGAAAAGTGTTACCACATTCTTCAGATTCTTCCATGGAGGGTTTATATAAAAAAAATCTTTGGAGGCTGAAGTTCATAATATTAATGCGATGATGGAGGAAAAGATCAGAGCATTGGTATAGTCTATGTTTGCAGACATGCAAAGACAATTTCAGACTCTAGATCCTACTCCACCTCCGCCAGTAGCTCCCACTACCCCACCTAATCCTGTAGACCCCATTATTTATCCTCCACCTCCGCCTACAGACCCCATTATTTATCCTTCACCTCTACCTACAAACCCCTTTTTTATCCTACTCCCATAACCCCTCCTACATAACTTCTAAGTTATTGTGAGTTATATATTGATTATCCTCATCATATAGTTGCATATAAGATGATATATTATATAGGAGATACAATTAATCATCAATATTTAGAGGTGGAGAATAATATGGTCACTATATAAGAAAATATAGATATATCAGCTAGAGTGTCGTTACCTACAGTTGAGGTAATGACAGTTGGAAAAAGTATCGACCGGTTTTTAGTTTGGAAATCTAGACTTATGTGACCGATTACCATAAAGGTATGTGTGTGTTATATATTTTATTTTATTTTTGTATTAAATTTGTTTTAACATTTGAAATTTTATATATTTATCTATTTATTTACAGGAATAGTTTAAAGGTAAATAAAAATTATATAGCCAACTATGAAGACAAAGGGCTATGACATCAGATTTAGATTCTAGTAGTCTTGATAGATTTTCAAGATACTCAAATTTGTTGTCGGGTCATTATAAGTTTCCATGGGAAGATCATGTTTTTGGATGTGCAATATATGTGGTGATTCTGAAAAATGATATTGTGGATCTTGTTACTGGAGATAATTTGGGCATCAATGAGGTGCAAGTTTTTTCCATGTATTTCTTAACACATATCTTTCCCTATGTTAAATCTATTAATTTATGTCTGTTTTGTATTAGGTATATTTATAAAATGTGTGAGACGAATGAGAAGAAAAATTTATATGGGTAGATGGACCCAAAGTTGATTTCACGTGAAGGGCATAAATTGGATAAGGAATAAAAATCATTTCATATTGTAGAAAGATTTCAACAGAATATAATTACGCACTGTTGGATGTTTCCTTATGTTGAGAGGTATGAAACATATGTCTCACAAATTGTTATTTATCTTTTAACATAATAACGAATAACATTAAATTTTATTTTATATCAGTGACCATTGGATGTTAGGTGTTTTTTTCCAAGGGATAAAAAACTTTATTGGATATACTCTATCCATGGCGATGTGCGCAGAAATTTTAAGAACATGTTGTAAAAGTAAGTTTTAATTTATTAATTGTTGTTTATATTATAATGAATCTTATATTAAGTTCATTAATATTATTTTCTAACAGGGGATGTGATTTCTTTCAAAGATCCATAAAGAAAAAGAGTTCCAAGATCAAATATGTAAAAGTAAATGTGAATATCCAGTTATAATTAGTACATTTTGGATTACATAAAAAATGATATTTTAAATTAAAAAACTCATTTAAATATAATTTTCATAAAAAAAAGGTTTCCTCAAATGTGGATATTATATGTTAAGATTTATGTATAAAATAATTACAATTGGAACAATTACAGAGTTCAACTAAGTTAGATTTCCTTATAGATTATTCATTAATATTTCAATTGTTTTATTAATTATACATGATAACTAATTTATTTTTAATTTTTATCTATTTTATGACCCTAAACCTTATAGTACACAATATTTCAAACACTTACAAGTGGAATGGTCAAATTATTTTATAGGTTTGATTGGATTTTAGTTTATTTTTAGTGAATATTATAATTTTGAATATTTTAATTATAAATGTGTATTTAGTAGTTGTTTTGGTTGGATTTAGATTTGTTTTTAGTTAATATTGTAATTTTTAAATTTTTTAAATGTGAATGTGTAATTTTATGGCTGGTTTTTCTTATTTTTGGTCTATTTGTGCTTCTTTTTGGTTTGGTTTTGGTTGTTTCTCGTTTGGTTGTGTAGTGGAGAGGAAGGGTTTCATAAATTATTTAAAAAATTTAGTTTTTACGTCTGTTATAAAATAACTAAAGTAACAAATGTGGTTTTCCACATCAGGTTTTATATAAACCAACGTGGTATACTATTTTTTACATCCGTTATTTAATAACCAACATGAAAAACCTTCACCGAAGCATTTTAATGTCGGTTATTAAATAACCAATGTGAAAAACCTCTGAAATAATTTTTTGACGTCAGTTATATTAACAAACATTAAAAAACATGATTTTTTACATCACCTACAATAACTTAGCCCTAAAAATGATGCGAAAAACCTAAAAAAACCAATGTAAGAAATGTTTTTTACTAGTGATAGCTAGCCTAATTTGTAGTGATCATTTTCATGATGTTACTTGTGATTTTAGATTGTACTATTTTAGCTTATACTACAATGGATTTTATATGATATGTGATACATGCTTTAGTTTTATTTGAAATATATTCTTTGATATGTATATAAAATTATTTGAAACTATTTACCTAAATTTATTTATATATGTGGAAAAATGGAAAATTAATTTTTTTACATTCTTTTGATATAAAAACTATAAACTACTTATCATGATCTATTTTCATTAAAGTTCATCAATTTCATATAATTGTACAGAGAATTTTTATGGAACACATGGATGGGATCCTACTGAGATTTTTAGCTCACACCATGTGTACCCATTTGACGGTGAATAGAACTTTGTATATATTTCAATGTAGGGAATGAGAAGGCACTACAATGAGGTAGTGAGGTATTTAGAAACTAATTCTGGGTATCTAGTGGTGAGATAGTGGGAGTTTTCCCACACTATCACATGGACTAGTAAGTTTTTCATTTTCATAGTCCTATAATGTTGGATTTTTATTTGGGATGTTCTAACTTCCTTTGAGTTGTACCGTTTCCCCTACCTTATTTCTGTTGTGGAATATATTTATCTCTTACACTATTTCTCTTTGTTATATATGTATTGCATGTTGTTGCTTCATGTTGGGAAAAATCATTCCCTCTTATTGTGTTTTGATACCTGAGTGCTAATCGCTAGCTTGTGGGGATCGGGAACACCCTTTGGGTATGTGGTAATTCAGTATGGGAACCATTTTGAGAGGTTATTAGGGTTGTGTTCATCATAGTTTTGTATCAGAGGTGTTATTTCCTTAAGAGTCCTTTTCTCGGTACATTTGGTAGACTAGAGATAGGATAGTCAGGACTTGAGAGGTAGGTTATGGTGAGTTATTGGATATTTCTTTCTGTGATGAGACTCAAGTTACCATGGGATATTGGGATGTGTGTTTCATATTTTGAGTTCATGATCTTAATCTTAGTTTTTGCTTATAGATTTTTTTTTTGAACAAAGATTATTCTATTGTCTGATTGTTTCTTCTATTTCAGTGAGTAACAGTATGCCTCTGAGATGTATTCTACAAGTTCCTCATGAGAGTGAAATAGATGATCTTCAAGGTAATCCTCATATAGATCATAATCTTATCAAGGCTATCATGCGGGAAATTTGTGATATTGACCAGAATGTACCGTAAGTCCACAATATAGTTGCCGAGGTACCACCAAGAGCTGGAGGAGACAAGGATCGATCATGGGAGTTCTTGTTTGAGAAGATTCCATCCTTTAAAGGTATGATTTAACCTCAAGAGGTGAAGGAATGCATTGAAATGATTTATTTGATATTTAAATTCTTATATACATCTGAGAGTATCAAGGTGAAGTGTGTAACATTCAGGCTTGATGGTCCAAGGAAGATATGGTGGGATTCTATGGTACAGGAAGATAAGAAAGATGGTTTAGACTAAAATAGTTTCAAGACTCTCTTCTTCTTGTAATTTTTTACAGAGTCACTGATGATATTGAAGTATTTTTAATTCCCATCTTTTCAATAGAGATATAATTTTGTGTTGGAATACCCCAATCAGTTTGCAGATGTAGTTCGTTTTTCTCAAAAGGCAGTAAAGAATGACTAGATGAAATCACAAAAGTACTTACAGGGTTTGTGACCAGATATCAGATCACATGTATTTATGATGAAACTTTCGACCTATGAAAAGATAGTAGATAGAACGATGATTTATTAAAAGAATATGATAAGAAAAGTTGGTTATTATAACCCTTCTTTTCCATATAGTGGCATCTTCTATGTTCACATGGGAAAAAGAGGAAGCGTATGGATTGAAGGAGTGGTGGAGGTGGTTCTCAGTGGAAGGCCTCCTCTACACCATTATTTATAGATAGTATTTAAAATCTTAATTTATTTTTGTGTGGTAAGGTCATAAAAACTAGGAATTACCACCTGAAAATATGTGTAACTATTGCAGAAGTTATGGCCATCTATAGCATTTCTATCAGGATATGTATAAACATCGATATGGCTAGGGATTGTTAGCTATAAAGGATAATGTGGAATATTAAAATTCTTCAAAGAATATAGATCTCTAGCTATAGGCCCCAGGTGTGAGTCACCTTCATGGAGTAGATGTGTTTCTGGAAGAGGTAGATGTATGTCTAATGATATTGAGAGGTACCATATTCATCACATCTTCAGTAGTAGTTTCTTTATTTGATTCTGGTGATTCCAAATCATTTATATTTATTCTTTTTTTTGATATTATTAAAATTACAATGGATATGATGTCCAATTTTATGGAGTTGGTGACACCTCTTGGGAATAGAAAAGAGTAGGGTTTCAGTGTCCTTCTTTTATGCTATCAATAGTTGATACAGAGTTAGTATGGGATTTTCTTGTTCTCAATTTAGATATGTTTGATTTCATCATTGGGATGGATTTAATTATTAGTCATTGTAATGAGGTTTATTTTTATTATCATCATATCTTATTTCAAATAGATAATGGTAGATCCTAATTTTTTCAGGGAGAGTGGGATCTGAGGTCTGGTCATATAGGACCTTCCCACATAGATCTCAGGTTTTTGTTGTCTACAGTATCAGTTGACCCCAATGAAGGTTCTTCTATTGTTGATCTTCTTGATTTTTTGGGATTTTATTGATATTTTCCTAGATGAATTATTTAGTATTCCTCTAGATAGGTAGATAGAGTTTATGATTGACCTGGTTACAGGTACATAGAAAATTTTGATACCTTCTTATCATATGTAATAAACAGAGCTGAAAGAGCTCAAGATTCAATTGGATGAGATTTTGGAGAAAGTTTTTTTCACCCTAGTATTTTTCCTTGGGAAACCCCAGTTCTCATTTCCAAGAAGGAAAATGTTTCACTCCAATTATGTTTTTATTATTAGAAGTTGAATCGGGTAACGATTAATAAAAAGTATCCTTTACCTCATGTGGATGATTTTTTTGATCAGTTAAAGGTGGAAAAGTGGTTTTTTATGGTCGATCTTTAGTGGGGTTATCATTAGCTCAGAGTTTGGGAGTATGATATACCAAAGATAGATTTTATGATAATTTATTACCATTATGAATATATTGTAATTCCATTTGGTTTGAGTAATGATCCTATAGTTTTTTTTGGGTTTGATGAATATAATATTCCATAAGTATCTTGACACTTTTTTGGTAGTGTTCATGGATGATATTTTGGTTTATTCAAGACCTAAACATGAGCATTAACACCATTTGAGTTTGGTTTTGGAAATCCTAAGGAGTCACTATTTATATGGAAAGATTTTAAAATGAAATTTCTAGATTCAAGAAGTGAAGTTATTGGGGCATGTGATTTCTAAGCATGGCTTATCAGTCAATCCTAAGAAGGTGAATGCTATTTTTTCTAGGGAAGAATCACATAATGTTTTTGAGATTTTGAGATTCCTTGCTCTTACTGGATACTATTGATGGTTCATTAAGGATTTATCAAATTCAGCATCACCTTTGACTTCTATTACCAAGAAAAGGGTGAAATTCATATGGGATACAATGTTTTAGTATTATTTAGATGAGATGATATGATTTATGACATCAAATCCTATTTCGATCTTACCTGATCCTTGTAAGGGATATATGGGTTTCTATGATTCTTTTGATGCTATATTGGATTGTTTGATTATGAATAATGGTTTTGTAGTGGATTATGTCTCTCATCAGCTTTTACCACATGAGAATAAATATCCCACTCATGATTTAGAGGTTATCAGGGTTATTAATGTGCTCAAGTGTTTATGAAACAATCTTTTTGGGGAGAGGTTCATAGTTTTTTTTAACATAAGAGTATGATTTATATTTTTCCCACAAATACTTGAGTCTAAGGTAGAGACGGTGGGTGGAATACCTTCATACATTTGAATTTTATATTTTCTAAACCCCAAGGAAGGGGAATATTATTGAATACGCTCCTATTAGGAATGTACTATCATAGGCTATTACAAAATCGAAGGAAGAGTAAAATATTATAAGTCACTTTGATCAGTTGAACCTGGATGATCAGGAGGATGTTTTATGTATGGTTTTGACTAGTGTTCAGTTATCATCATCTCTCTTTGAGTGTATACTAAAAATTTAGTATTTGGATGATAAGTTCAAGGGAATTTATGAAACCTTTTATGATGTGGAGATAGTTTTGGTTGTTCTCTCCCTTCATATGGTGTTCTCTATTTTGGGGATCTATTTTTCATTTGAGCATCTATAAGTAGATCATTTTTGTTTTATTTTCATGGTTATTTGTGGTCATTTCATATAGGTACTATAAAGATGTATTAAGAAATGAGATAATGATTATGGTGGCCAAGTATAAAGCATGATATTGCTGATTATGTGTTCTACTGTTATGCCTAACAATAGATAAAGACAAAGTATCTAAAACCTTCTGGTTTGATCCAGCCTCTTCTATATCCAATTTGAAAATGTGACAAGGTATCCATGGATTTTTTTTGTTGGATTACCATAGAATCTCTGGCGGAGGAATTATATCTGGGTGGTGATTGATTGGTTGAAAAGGTCAGTTCATTTCATTCTGATTAGGGAGACCACTAAAGTTGAAGATCTGGTAAGCTGTATGTGTTAGAGATCATGATGTTACATGAGGTTA
Source organism: Viscum album (assembly GCA_963277665.1). Lineage (NCBI taxonomy): Eukaryota > Viridiplantae > Streptophyta > Magnoliopsida > Santalales > Viscaceae > Viscum > Viscum album. The sequence continues at coordinate 1,660,987,960 of OY728136.1, read as the reverse complement.
CTTCTACAATCATTTTAGACAGGGATCCCAGTTTTACTTCGAGGTTTTTAAGGAGTATCCAGGATATGATGGGAAATCAAGTCATGTTGAATACAAATTACTATCCACAAACATACAATTAGATAAATAATCCTATTCAAATAATAAAGGATATTATTCATGTCTGTGTCTTAGATTTATATGGATCTTGGGAAAAAAATTTGGGACTGATTGAGTTTACTTATTAAAATAGTTATCAGTTTTCCATCAGAATGGATCCTTTTAAGGCTCTGTATATTCTCTTGTTTAGGTTACCTCTTTGTTGGGAAGAGGTTTGAAAATAATATTTAGTGGGACTAAGTTCTTTCAGGAGATGTTAGCGAGGATTAAGTATATACATTGGAATATCATTATATCCCAGAGTTGATAGAAATTGTATATGGATTAACAACATCTTCCTTTATAGTTTTCCAGAGGTGACTGAGTTTTCTTGAGATTTTCTCTTCATTTTGGTCATCGTTATCTTGAAAAATAGGTAAAATTTACTCTAAGATATATTGGGCCACATGAAGTAATTAAACAACTTGGTAAGGTTTCTTATTAGTTGGAATTAATGGTTCATTTAATAGGCACTTATGATGTTTTCTAGATATCATAACTTAGAAAATATCATCCTGATCCCTCTTACCTTATGAGTTGGGAAGAGATTGTATTAGATCCAGATGTTTCTATTGTGGAGTAGCCAATAGATATTTTTGACTCTCAAGTGACATTCTTGCATGGGAAGTCAATTATATTGGTCAAAGTGTTATAGCCACATAGATCATATTATCATAATACTCGGGAGCATGTGTCATTGATGAGGTATCAGTGTCCTCACCTCTTTGTTGGAAATCATTATTCCGTATGAATTCCTGGGGATATAAAGTCTTATATTGGAGAGTTTGTAACATCATATTACATTATTTAATTTATTTACCTTCTCTTTAATTGTTTTCTTCTTTATTTGGAAACATTATGGGACTTCTAAGTATACAAATCATTCGTTGGCGAAAATGACCTGAAGTTTGGGCATATATGTTTGTTTGAATTAATAGAGTCTAAGTATAAATTTTTAATGGTTTTGTAGGGTTATCCTCAATTTTAGAGAACATCCATGGTGGTTTAGAGTTTTCTACTAAAAACCATTATTTTTTTAGTATGTATAAGAAATAAATGTCGTGTAATGGGATTACACATCGTGTAATGTCTACTAAGAAGAAACCATGAGTCTGGTACACAATGTGAAGTGATTACACACAGTGCATTTGGTTCACATAATGTATTGGTAATTTTTTTAATAAAAAGGAAACAATATTTTAAGTTTACTTTATCTTTGTGGATTACACGATGTGTAATGGGATTATACACCATGTAAATATCAATTTTTATTTATTTTAGGGCATTTCATAAGTGAATTTGTGTTTCATTAATCAATAGGATCTTTTTCTCTTGACCTAGGAGCTCTCCCAATTTTTTTAGGATTTACACTCCATCTGAATCACATCTTTCAATGATTGATCACCATTGCGATTGGGTTACATCTTTTTGGGTGAGTGATCCTTTCTTCTTCTTTATTTCGTTTGATTGCATTAGTGTTATTTCATTTTGTTATTGGATCTATTGATCTGTGATGGTGATTCTTATTGATTATTTCTAGATCTGCTATATGATGTTCCTCCGGAGGTTAACCTTTTTGTTGGTTGTGGTGTGGAGTTTGAGTCCTTGAGGGGCCTCTGTCATTTACATTGTGTTATTCCTTATTGGTGGATTTTGTTGTGGGTGTGTGCAACCCTATTTGGAGGTAGGTGGTTTCGTATATAGCCTATGTTGGATATATTGCATTGCTATGGTTTTTTTAAATTGTTTTATAAATGAAATGGAATGATTAATTGATAGATTTGTGTGTGTGTGGAAATGGTTTTTTGATAAAAGATGGGTTTTCCCTTATTTTGGTAAAATAAAAGGGTATTTTTAAAGCATTATGAAATGGATTTCTGAAAGGTTTTCAAATCATGGTTCAGATGAAATTATTTGAAAATAGAGAACATGGGAAGCCTTGGGTACTTATGTGGAAGGTGTAGTAATCATCCTCATCCATTCATCAGGGTGTTCACTCATTAGGTGTTCCTATTCTTCCTAGGTCTCCAATTATAGGGACTTGATGGACCTATTGGGAGGAGTAGTCACTTTCTAGGGTTTTCCTCTGTTCTCTATATTTTATGCATATATCAAGAGGCTTGATGCATGTGATTGTCTATGTTTAGGTATGAGTGTACTATCTAGATTGACCTGAAGCGATCCTTGGCATGATGTTACCTATTCTTTTGGATTGTACTATTTTAGATTGTACTACCATGGATTTGATATGATATGTGATACATGATTTGTCTTGATTTGATATATCTGCTTTGATTTGTATATGAAATTATTTTAAACTATTTACCGAGATTTATTTGGAAATGTGTAAAAAGGAAAAATTAAATATTTTCCAAATATTTTGATATAAAAACTATAAATTTTTTTATCATGCCTTGTTTAATTTAAAGTTGATCTTGTTCAGATTATTATACATATACTTTTTATGGAACACCTAGGCGGGATCCTATTGAGCCTGTTATCTCACACCCTGTTCATCCCTTCACTGGTGGGTATACATTTATATGTCTTTTGATGTAGGGAAAGGCTAATAACCATAGTGAGGTAGTAAGGTATCTATAAATTAAGTCTGGGTAGCTGTTGGTGATATGGTGGGAGTTTTCTCATGCTATCACATGGAGTAGCTACTTTTCTATTTTGGTAAACCATTGATGGTGGACTTGTACTTGGAATGTTCTAACTTATTTTGAGTTATACAATTTCTACCATCTTCTTTCAGTTATGGAATATATTTATATCTTATCTTTTTTATCTTTGGTATATATGTATTCCATTTTATTACTTCACATTGGGTGAAATCATTCCCTCTGGTTGTTTTTTGATTCCTATGCCGCTCTGGTTGTTGTTTTTTCCATGGGGATTGACACTTTCCTTCAGGTATGTGGAAATTTTAGTCAGGAACCAGTTTTAAAGGGTATCTAGGTTGGGTTCTCCACATTTTAGGTTATGAATATATCATATTATAATTATCTAAATACATTCCCTTACTCATGAAAACATTATAAAACGTTACCGTTTGGGTTGGTTTTATCACCTATGTGAATGTTGTAATAATGTTTATTTCAAAAATAATCATGGGATGTTATATAATGGTAATATCATGTAATAATAATATATTTAAAACATTTCTATTTTTCTAAAAAGGTGTTTTTAATATTTAATATATTTATTAATATATCACTTTTTGATAATTAAACACGTTGAAAACTAGTTCATCATGATTACCATTTTTTCAAGCAGTATTAAAGTATTTAAAATAATGAAAATGGTAACTAATTAATATTTAAAATACATTGAATATTAAATCTTGAATTATCTAGTAATGATGAACTTTAAACCACTTAGATATAATCAACCCAATATGTGTAAAGTGTATGCAAAATAAGAAACCAAAAGTTCTAACACATGATAATGAAAATAAACTATAATCGGTTAATATATTTGTAATATATGGTTATAAAATAATTATAAAAATATTCATATGTTTATATTAATGTTTTGGGACTATTTATTAATATATTTATGTTCATTATACATGAGGTTAGAGCATGGTCGAGTGGGAAATAAGGTAACGATTTTCCATCTCAAATTCATCTCTTTGAGTCATGATTGGTATTATGTGACTAATTTCATTTATGTGGTGTATATACTACCTATTTGAGATATAATATCATAAATTATATTTTAATTATGATATTTTAATCTCAATTAAAATATCACTCTTTCATTGGGAATTTATTAAAGTGCTACTCAAGCTGTATGAGTTTCCTTGGTCTCAATTTTGATTCTTGGAGACATGTTACATGTTATGAACCATGTTTATTTTGTTGGTGTTCTATTGATTTAATATCCCATTAATTTTATATAAATTTTCCCTAAAATTAATGGTATAAACTAATCCAAATCATGTTTTTATTTAAATTTATTTTCACTCAAGAGTTACCCCAGTCCTAAGAGTTTCTTGTATCATGATTTTCATTCATTAAGTTATGGTTTTTCACTTGATTTTTTTCATATAAGTTGGTTACATTATACCAATTTTATTTTATTATGTGGTATTATCTCATTTCTTACATTTTTACCACAATAACCCCTTTTCTAATGTTTTTGGCATCATGGAGTAAGTTTCCTGTAAGGGATATTGATAACTCAAATCTCTTTTATTTGAGTTATAATGTTTCCTTTTGAAATTTTCTTCTCTATGATTGGGTTATCTCATGATAAAATTTTATTATATTTTATTTTATAATCCTATTTGGAAAAATTAAGTTTTAATACAAATGAATGTTTTTTTCTCTTCTTATAATGTGAGTTTGGACAAAGGTATTTTGAAAATAATAAAAGGGGTTTTCCTTTTACTTTCACATGTTTTTTCATCCTATTCTAATTTATCCAACATAAAATTTACGTCTTTTCAAGGCTCTATTATTATATATTATTTTTAAAAGTAATGGTTTTAAAAATCTCTCACTACACCTATTCAAAATTTATCTTTGAAAGTGACATGTAAATTTGTTTTTCATGTCAATGTTAAAAATGTTTTTAATTTTTTTTATATTTTTGTTTCCATTTCACTTATCATTTTCAAAAATATTTACCCTAATGGGGCTTATGTTTAATGATATATATATGTTATCATTTGTTGTATTTAACTCACAGTATCAAACAATTCGATTCTTGATCATTTCTTTTTTGATACCATTCAAAGAATTATTCTTGTGGGGGTATATTTTATTTATGTCAACAAAATCTTATGTTTCCTTTATTGCATTGGGTTATGTTCTATTGAAACCATCCATATTCTTTCTATGAATTATTTATTATCATTTTATCTAGTATTTACTTAGATGTATACTCAATTATCTATATAGTGTGAACATTAAATCTTCACATAATTTAGATTAGATGATTTTCACCAAGAAATAATGTTATTATATTGACAGTGGAAAAATTATTGGTATTATGTATATTTTTATTAAAATATGAATGATTATGGGAAAGTTGAATATGTTTTGTTTTCCCATACATCTTATTTATCTATATGGGTTATGACCATGCTATCAATTTTATTTACATGGAGAAAAGTATATATATTCTTGATGATTATTGACTGCTAACATAGGTTGATCATATATTGATATTCATTATCTTTCATTATAATAATCAACATGTTTTATTCAAAAATAGGTTCCTTAGGGAATGGTATAAAAAGTACTATTGACTCTTATTTTGAATGAATTAGACTTAAATAAGTGAAAGGTGGGAATTGGAATTATATATCCCCTTGATGCATCTATAGGTCTCATGAGATAAAACAAGTTTGGGTATTTAGTGTATGGAAACCCAATTTAGAAATATGTCTTGATTTCAATCTCAACGGTAAGTATATATCTTCACACAAGTCCTTGATAATAGGTTTTTTATGTTCGGTATTACGCATTCCATCAGTATGAGATTGGTATTATTGGTATCCATGTTTTCATTTATTATCATGGACATACCATGCTTATTTTTAATTGATTATAGATCCATGCTATTTACCTATTCCTACTATAATATTTATAACATGTTTATGCCATAAATTCCTTATTTGTGTGTTTTCCCTTATTGAGAATTTGAGATATCCCCTTTCCATGTTTCTATTTACCCAGTTTATAAAGAAAATTATTATACATAATATGTCTAATAGAATAGCCTGTGTAGAGAATCCGTGGGAGATTTTGAAGAATTATTATAAATTAAGTAGTTTCTTATATATTAAAAAAAATCCATTAGTTGATAAAGAAATGGATTTTTTTAGTTTATGTTTTTTCCTAATTCTATAAATCTATAAACCTAAGAGGTATTGGGAATGTATATAATTCAACATTTGTTAATTATTATATCTATTGGATAATTATGTATAAGAATATTCTGTTAGTATTGAATCAAATAGGTAAAGTATGTGTTTATAGAACTGGAACTTGGAATGTGGGTATGAGGAACCATAGTGGATCTTAAAGTTGTCTTTGTTAATGTATTTATTCTTCTCATTGATCCCTTCTAAGAAACTCATTTGGTGCATCATCCTGACAACTAAAAATTTCTTTTCAGGCATCTATCCATGATCGCATGTTTTTCCTTTTCTCATATGTACCCCTACGTATTTTATTTATCAAAGTATTTTTGAGTATTGGGGATTATTGAAGGAATGATAACACTTATTATAAAAGTCATAAGTGATCAAAATCCCAATCCCAAGATCACCATACTTATATATATTATATATCTGTATATTGGCAATAAAGAAAATGATGAAACTAATGTGTATATTTTACACCGATGAACCAAACTAGCATCCTAATATTAAAATGGGGTTGAGAAAGATCACAAGAGGTATTGTCAAAGGGATACTACCTCTGGAGTTATCCATGGGATGATTGGATTACTCATCACACAAGAAGAACTCTTTATCCTCCAAGATGAGCTAGCATCGTGTGATGCAAAAGAGGTAGGAGAAAGAGAGATTTGGAATGAGGTAGTATTAGTTGACATCTGAGTGAGAATTCACAACACTACCATCACATGGCAGTGGTCTATTATAGAACCCTCTCTTATAGAACCTTCAAAGATTCTCATTGAGCATTAATGTATTAATGCATGCATCATAATGTATGAGTTAATGCTTTAGCCAACACATACATCACATGCATGAGTAATCTACTTTACATTATAACTATTATAATGGTCCTTTTAATGATAAATTATGAGGTATAAATCATTCGAATGTTAAATCTTAATGTTTTACCACCAATGTAATCCAAAGTACCACCATGTAGTTTCCATATGATATGGATATCATACCCTATGAATTCTTGGAGTATGTTACTTATGACTTGCGCTAATCATACACTATGAATTCATATTTTGTTTATAGTGAGTTTCATGGTTACTCTAAACCATACAATATAATACAACAAAGTTATATTGTACAATATAGATGAGGTAATTTAATGAAATATTATTTAATGAATTAAAACATGCCTAATCGTATCCTATAACATACCCATAATGCATCATATGTATATGAGATTTTAGGGTATATGTCCTTCAATCTACCAATTTCTCTAAATCCTTATAGACATATGTTCCATTTCACCTTATATCATATTATTTATGATAAATTGTGATTCAAAATCCAAAAATCTTTTGGACATCTTCCAAAACACCTTTGTAAAGATACCATCAAACACCACCTTTTATATCATCATATGAAATACCTTGTGAATACACATCCAAACATCATTTAGATTAAAATATAAAGAACTTTTAGAGAATATATTTGATTCAAACTCAATCCCCATTTAGTAAACTACAAAGTGTGACCCCATGAAACTTTATAGCATTGAAAACAAATCTAAATCACTAGATCCATAAATGTAAAAAATGAGCGACCTTTATCAAAAAATTAATGCTAATAAAGCTACAAATGGATCTAGTTTGACCTCTATCAAACACATGTATCTCTATACCAATGTCCAACAAATTCATATTATACTAGAATCCATTATAATACATTACCTTTTTCCAAGACATCATGTGACCATGAGACATGAAGTATGTTAATCCCATATTTCCAACTCATACATTCTCAAATCTTTGATTGTATACCAACCCGATCGATGAATATATTACATGAAAATCATATTTATGGATGATCACATCACATGTACCTCACCTGAATAGATAATCACATCACATATACTATATAGGTGTGTCCACACACATATAGTGACCTGACCCAACCCACTGGGACCCCTCGTGGTCGAAGGTAATCCAAAAGTGCCACCCCAAGACCGCCTCTAATTGGAAAAGGGATAGTGAGTAGCATTGAGTAGACATATCTCACACAATGGGTGGATTTAGCCTAATTAACTTATATATAAGATGCCAAAAAATAGTATATAATGATATAGAATATATAAATAATACTAACTACAATATTATGTTATGCATACGACAAATGATATGATCAACACAACTAAACTAATACATAACTCATAATGAAAAAAAGGTAAATGTGCATGCCCATTGGTGAAAAACGAAATACCAATATAAGCATATAACAAGACGAGTTCCTCATAGTAATTTGGATCAAAGAAAACTTGGTTCCCTCTACCATCACCCCTATCCTTTAAGATCCATTAGAACTGCATCCACCAAGGTTTCCGCTAGGCGCTAGCTCTGAATAAGGTACACCAGCTCCATGTCTATAAGACCACCTTTGTACCCTATCTCAACTATAAAGTAATAAAATGTGTGGGAACAAATCCTAGTCATGGGTGAGTATAAACATGCTTATTAGGATTCCATGAAACCAAGAAGGAAAAACAAATCATTAATTTAGCTCAAACCAGGTATACACTACTAGAAAAACAGGTATTTGCGACGGGGTCCCGTCACAAATAGCCCGTTGCTGAAAACGGCGTCGCAACAACACTTATTTGAGACGGGCCTGTCGCTAAAGCCTTTTTTTGCGACGGTCATTCTCCCCATTACAAATAGTATTCTGTATTTTTGTAAAAAACTTTTAAAATAGTTTTTGCGACGGGACCCGTCGCAAATACCTTTTGTGACGGTACCGTCGCAAAAACTATTTTAAAAAAAAATAAAAAACTATTAATAATACTAGTATTTGCGACGGGCATAGTATCCCGTCGCAAATACTATAAAAAAAATAAAAAAAATAAAAAAAATAAATTATTTTAATTAATATAATAATAGAATTATAATTCACAAATAAAAATAATAAATTATTAATAAATTATTATAATTAATATAATAATAATAGAATTATAATTCAAAAATAAAAAATAATAGAATATTAATAAATTATTTAATTAATATAATAATATTAGAATTATAATTCATAAATAAAAAAAATATTAATAAGTTATTTTAATTAATATAAAAATAATAGAATTATTTTACATTCAAATATTAAAATAATTCAAGTATTACAAAAAATATAATTAAATTATAATATTATAAAATTTTAATATATATATAAAATTTAATATTATAAAATATAAATAATAATATTGTTCATATTAATATTGTTATTTAATAATATAATATTATTAATATTTTATAATGAGACAGAAACTACGAATAGAAAAAAAATAATATTTTGATTTCACAAATTTTATAACATAAATACAATCTCTAATCTGAAGGAGGGGGGGAGGAGGTGGGGGATCTGCAGATGGTGGTGGAGGAAACTCCATCCCTAAAGCATGAGTGAGTCGGCGCATGTACTCCATCTGCTCCTGATGCTGCTGCTGCCACCGACTCGCCTGCTCCTAGTACAGCTGCTGCTGGCGTCGACGCTCCTCCTCATGCTGCTGACGCATCTGCTCCTACTCCTGTCGGAGACTCTCTATCTGTGCAGTCTGAGATCGCAACTGATCCTCATACTGTGTAGTAGAAGAAGATGCACGAGCTCCTCTCGAGCTGGACGCCGACATCGCAGCACTGCCATAATAATCTCCGGGAGTCAGTCGAGAGCTGATACCAACTACCCGGCCCTTCTCGAAGGCATACTGGGTGGCCTGCATCCATGCCGCTTCATCAAAATGACGGGCAGTGGTCTGATCTGATGACTCGGCCTGACTCTCAGGCCGGGCCTGTGACGCTGCGGCCTCATATGACTCCTATAGTTGCAATTTAAAATTAAAATTGTGAATATATTATATGCAGTTAATTTTTAAACTTGAAAACAAATAATACTGACCACGATGTGATGCTGACGATCACCTCTGAGCTCCCCAGTAGCAGGATCACTATACATCCTCCGATATACGTCGTACTCTGTAATATCGGGGTGCTCGATAGCCTATAAGAATAAAAAATAAACTGTTAATATTTACAGTTATATAAAATATTTATAAATAATGTACGTACCAGATGCTGTCTATGAGTACTGAAAGAACGACTCCCAGCTCGATGAGTCACCTCCTGTCTCCCCCGATTCTGCCTCCCCACCAATGATCTCCTCTGAAAGGCACCACTCAACCAGTGCGCACATAATCCATCCCATACATGGGATGAAATATACTATGGTCAGTGTGCTCTACATGACTCGTCAAAATATGACACTCCTGCTTTCTTCATCGTAGCTTTTCTTAAATTGTGCAAAAACTGACGAAGGCGATCACGCATGGCCACCTCCCATGCCTCGTGGATGGCGTCACGCATGGTATCCTCGATCGGATACCATAAACCCTAAAAATAAATCAAAATATCAAGTTAGCAATGAAATAATTTTCAAAATAAAAATTATTTATTTACGTACGTACCAACCAATGGCCGAACATAGCCTGCTGCACATCAATGGGAATCTGCTCCCATGTGGTCCACAGTTGAGAGAAATAGTTGCACAAAATAGCGCTGCCCTGTCCGACTGCTATATGCGGAAAACTGAAAAAATAATAAACATTTATTATGTGAATAGATTAATGAAATCTTAGTCAAATTCACAGGTTATCACACAGGTTATCACACCTCCGTGTGCGTGGATCAAACCCAAGACGTGGACGTCGCTCAGGGACGGGGTTAGGAATCATCAATCGTGCAAGGCCGCGCCCCCTCCGCGTACTCCCTGGAGCGCCTGCAGGCTGAGGGTCATCTGTCAGCAACTCATCCGCATCGAAAGTCAGGTCAGCATCCGCCAACTCACGAAATGTGGCGTCGTCCATCTGAAACAGAAAATATTAATGTTAGAAAATAATTGATAATTACTATTATATATACATATATACATATTATGATTGTATATAAATACCATGGAATGCTATCAGTGTTCATCTTCATCATCATCTTCATATATGTCAATGTCATCTTCATATTCCTCCTCAACATCATCGATATCCATTCGAGTTACAGTTGCTTCATCTCTTACCATTTCAAATTCATATGTGACATCATTAACATCATCGTCATCACCGACTCTTAAATGTGGGGTGTCGTCATCGATACTCATGTCTCTTTGTAAAAAAGATTGATTTTGAGTACTCTCTTGAAAAACATCAATTCTTTGCACATCAGTGAAAACACATTCACTTTGACTAAACTGATTGTCTCGAATTTTGATTTTTATTACACTCCACCAATCAGTCAATTCTCTTGATGTTGCACAATACTTCGCGTAATAAACTTGATATTCCTGTTGAGCCAATAAGAATGGTTCATTTACTGCGAGAACACTTTTACATTTAATATCGATGATTCCATGAGTTAGATGAACATGCACGCCTCTCTCTGTATCCAACCACCGAAATTTGAACATGGTTATGTAATGTTGTCCAAGATAACAGAGTTCAATGATTTCATCAAGTATGCCATAAAAGTAAACTTCATTTTCTCGATGACGAGATCCTCTCAAGCTAACTCCACTGTTAATTGTTTTTTTCGATTCCCCATATGCATGTGTGTGGAATCGAAATCCATTCACCACATATGCATTATAAGTTTTAACAAGTTTGGAAGGTGGGTTACTCAATACACACAGTCGTTTGTCAATTTTATCAGCATGTCGAGACACCTGAAAATTTGTGAAATAATTATCAATATAGTAAACTATACATTGAATGAGTTGCTAAAAGATAAAGAATTTATGTTACCAGTTTTTGAAACCACTGAGAGAAATTTTTCAGTCGACGTTCTTCGAGAGCAGCTGCTGTAATTTGTGGAATTTGTTTCTTGATATGATTATAATACAACCTATAAAAACCAATGTTATTTACTGTAACATAAATGATAGAATAAGTGATATAAACACTTACAGTACAACTGATGTCATCTCTTCACAGTTGAGCAGAACATACGTATGAGCTCTCTGATGTTCATCATCTGAAAGCCAGCGTTCATAAACTCCACCAAAACCAAGCTCTGACTGGTTGAAAATAGATAATTGATTGTCGATTTCATCAATATTCCTCTAGTTCCGTACCATTCGGTTGTGTTTTGAAGGATACTCAGATTAAAAATAATGGGAGCAGAAAAAAGATATTTCCTCTTGCAAATAAGCTTCTGCAATAGATCCTTCAACAGATGCTTTGTTACATACTTTTCTTTTCAATTTTTGCATGCATCTTTCAAATGGGTACATCCATCGAAACTGTACCGGACCTCCACATTTGGATTCATATGGTAAATGTAACATCAAATTTTCCATTGAGTCGAAGAAAGACGGCGAAAATATTTTTTCCAGTTTACATATAATTACAACAACATCTTTTTCAAGTTTTCCTAGAGCATCATAATCTGTCGTAGCCGCACAAATTTCCCGAAAAAAAAGAGACATGTCTGTTATGGAATCCCAAATCACAGAATTCAACAGACCTCTTAATCCAATGGGTAGAAGTCTCTCCATTATAACATGAAAATCATGACTTTTTAATCCAGTAATATGACCATTCTTTACACATCTACCCAAATTGGAAGCACATCCATCTGGAAGTCTCAAATCTGCAATCCACTGACAAAATAATAAACGGTTTTCTTTAGACAATGTATAAGCTACTTTTGGTTTCACTAACCTTTCTGTTCTGACATTCTCAAATAGTTCCAATTCTAGACGCCTGCAAATTTGGGCAAGATCTAAACGTACATTTACATTGTCTTTGCTCTTTCCTGGAGTATCCAAAACTGTATGAAACAAATTATCAAAACAGTTCTTCTCAATATGCATGACATCTAACATGTGTCAGACCAACAGATCAGACCAATATGGAAAATCCCAAAATATGCTACGTTTAATCCAATTGTGTTCTTTCCCAAAACCAGAAATTTTATGTTGGTTTATTGTGGGACCAAAAGTGATGGGAGGTAATGAAAATACAACTGATTTTAACTCCGAACCTGATAGAATTTTTGGAGGTCCATCCCTTTCAACTGTTCCTTTTCTGAAATGAGATCTGTTTCTGTGAAAAGGATGATCAGCTGGAAGAAATCTGCGATGACAGTCAAAATAACAAGGTTTCTTTCCATGAATGAGCATAAATGCTTTGTTCTCTCCCATACAGTAAGGACATGATTTCTGACCATGTGTACTCCAGCCAGATAACATCCCATAAGCCGGGAAGTCACTTATTGTCCACATCAATGCTGCTCTCAGTATGAAATTCTGTTTCATTGCAACATCATATGTACTGACACTATTACTCCACAATAAATTTAATTCATCAATCAATGGATTCGAATAAACATCAATATTTTTCTTCGGATGTCCTGGAATTAGTAAAGTCAAAAAGATATATGGCTCCTTCATCAACATCCATGGAGGTAAATTTTACGGAGTTAAAAAAACAGACCAACATGAATATTGACTACCACAAGATCCAAACGGACAGAAACCATCAGTGGAAAGGCCCAGTCGAACATTTCTAGCTTTTAAAGCAAAGGATGGATGCACTCTATCAAAATGTTTTCATGAATCACCATCGGCTGGATGATTCAAGCTTTTATCGGTTGAAATATTCTCTTTATGCCATGACATCATTGTCACTGTATTCTTAGACATGAATAAACGCTGAAGTCTGGATGTAAGCGGAAAATATCTCAACTGTTTTATAGGAATCAAACCAGACTTCCCGTGTTGTCCTTCTTTATATCTCAGTTGCCCACATGTGGGACAACTATCCAACGACTCATTTTCCCCAGAATATAAAATGCAGTCATTTGAACATGCATGAATCTTCTGACAAGTAAGTCCCAAATTTCGAACCAGCCTCTTACTTTCATAGTAATTTTCAGGCAAAACATTTCCTTCGGGTAACAGTGTTTTCAGCAAAGAAAATATCTGGTCAAAACAGGTGTTTTACATTCCGTTATCTGATTTGATAGCCATAAATTTTGCAACTGCTTCTAATTTTCTCATCTTGCAGCCAGGATATAATGCATCCTCAGCAGACTTCAACAACTCAAAAAATTCAGACGGTGCCAACTCAGGATTTGAAGCTATATCAGCCAGAGTTTCTGTATGTTGAACAGATGAACCTGCAACATCATGTACTAAATCTTGAAACTGGGATGGATCCGGAATCAAGTTGGTATCACCTGCTCTGGAACTGCGTTCACCGTGTTGATACCAAAAAACATAATCTGCTTGAAAACCAAAACGCAAGAGATGTTCTCCTACTTTGTCAAACGTGTCAAACGTTCTCAATGCACATTTTCTGCAAGGGAATTTTATTTTGCCTTCTGTAACAAATTCTGGATTTGATGCCGCAAATGATAAAAAAGTCTCCACACCCTCTACATATACTGGATTTAAACCAGAACCGTTTGGATTTCTACGTTGATTTATCCATATGCGGTCACCTAATAATGATTGTTGACGACCTCGTTGTTCCATATTTCTCTATAAAATATAAAAGCATTACTGGTTTTGAATAATTTGTTAGAAAAAACACTCAAGCTAGGATAATTATAGAGTTTAGATCATACACGACTGACGCAAAATTTTTATTGAGATAGACTTAAAAATTGACCCTTTAAGAATTAAATATGTTGAGAATAAAGCAAAACATGTTACAAATATTGATAATTTTAATATTATATAAATTTTTTATTATTTTCATAGTACTAATATTATTGGAAATTATTACTAATTATTGGTAATTATTGGTAATTATTGGTAATTATTGGTAATTATTACTAATTATTAGTAATTATTGGTAATTATTGGTAATTATTACTAAGTATTGTTAATTATTACTAATTATTGTTAATTATTACTAAGTATTCCTAATTATTACTAATTATTCCTAATTATTACTAAATATTGTTAATTATTACGAATTATTGGTAATTATTACTAATTATTGGTAATTATTACTAATTATTACTAATTATTGGTAATTTTTCCTAATTTTTCCTAATTTTTCCTAATTATTGGTATTTATTACTAATTATTGGTAATTATTGGTAATTATTGGTAATTATTGGTAATTATTGGTAATTATTACTAATTATTGGTAATTATTACTAATTATTCCTAATTATTACTAATTATTCCTAATTATTACTAATTATTGGTAATTAATCATAATTATTACTAATTATTCCTAATTATTACTAATTATTGGTAATTAATACTAATTATTACTAATTATTACTAATTATTACGAATTATTGGTAATTAATACTGATTATTACTAATTATTACTAATTATTGGTGATTATTACTAATTATTGGTAATTATTACTAATTATTGGTAATTATTACTAATTATTGGTAATTATTCCTAATTATTGGTAATTATTGGTAATTATTGGTAATTATTGGTAATTATTGGTAATTATTGGTAATTATTACTAATTATTGGTAATTATTACTAATTATTGGTAATTATTACAAATTATTCCTAATTATTCCTAATTATTCCTAATTATTACTAATTATTGGTAATTAATCCAAATTATTACTAATTATTCCTAATTATTACTAATTATTGGTAATTAATACTAATTATTACTAATTATTACTAATTATTACGAATTATTGGTAATTAATACTAATTATTACTAATTATTACTAATTATTGGTAATTAATACTAATTATTGGTAATTAATAGTAATTATTGGTAATTAATACTAATTATTGGGAATTAATACTAATTATTGGTAATTAATACTAATTATTGGTAATTAATACTAATTATTGGTAATTAATAATAATTATTACTAGTTATTGGTAATTATTACTAATTATTGTTAATTAATACTAATTATTGGTAATTAATACTAATTATTCCTAATTATTACTAATTATTACTAATTATTAGTAATTATTATTAATTATTGTTAATTATTACTAATTATTGGTAATTATTACTAATTATTACTAATTATTGATAATTATTACTAATTATTACTAATTATGAGTAATTATTACTAATTATTAGTAATTATTACTAATTATTAGTAATTATTACTAATTATTAGTAATTATTACTAATTATTAGTAATTATTACTAATTATTAATAATTATTACTAATTGTTGGTAATTATTAATATTTATTACTAATTATTACTAATTATTGGGAATTATTAGTAATTATTACCAATTATTGGTAATTATTGGCAATTATTACTGATTATTGGTAATTATTACTAATTATTGGTAATTATTGGCAATTATTACTAATTATTGGGAATTATTAGTAATTATTACCAATTATTGGTAATTATTGGCAATTATTACTAATTATTGGTAATTATTAATATTTATTACTAATTATTACTAATTATTACTAATTATTACTAATTATTGGTAAATATTACTAATTATTGGTAATTATTGGCAATTATTGGTAATTATTGGCAATTATTGGTAATTATTGGCAATTATTACTAATTATTGGGAATTATTAGTAATTATTACCAATTATTGGTAATTATTGGCAATTATTACTAATTATTAGGAATTATTGGCAATTATTACTAATTATTGGTAATTATTAATATTTATTACTAATTATTACTAATTATTACTAATTATTGTTAATTATTACTAATTATTGGTAATTATTGGCAATTATTGGTAATTATTGGCAATTATTGGTAATTATTGGCAATTATTGGTAATTATTGGCAATTATTGGTAATTATTGGTAAGTATTGTTAATTATTACTAATTATTGGTAATTATTGGTAATTATCACTAATTATTGTTAATTATTACTAATTATTACTAATTATTGGTAATTATTACTAATTATTACTAATTATTGGTAATTATTACTAATTATTGGTAATTATTTGTAATTATTACTAATTATTGGTAATTATTACTAATTATTGTTAATTAATACTAATTATTGTTAATTAATACTAATTATAGGTAATTATTACTAATTATTGGTAATTAATACTAATTATTGGTAATTAATACTAATTATTACTAATTATTGCTAATTATTGGTAATTTTTCCTAATTTTTCCTAATTTTTCCTAATTTTTCCTAATTATTGGTATTTATTACTAATTATTGGTAATTATTTGGAATTATTGGTAATTATTGGTAATTATTGGTAATTATTGGTAATTATTGGTAATTATTGGTAATTATTGGTAATTATTGGTAATTATTCCTAATTATTCCTAATTATTACTAATTATTCCTAATTATTACTAATTATTCCTAATTATTACTAATTATTACTAATTATTACTAATTATTACTAATTATTACTAATTATTACTAATTATTACTAATTATTACTAATTATTAC
Source organism: Viscum album (assembly GCA_963277665.1). Classification (NCBI taxonomy): domain Eukaryota; kingdom Viridiplantae; phylum Streptophyta; class Magnoliopsida; order Santalales; family Viscaceae; genus Viscum; species Viscum album. The sequence continues at coordinate 1,660,970,505 of OY728136.1, read as the reverse complement.
TAATTATTCCTAATTATTACTAATTATTCCTAATTATTACAAATTATTGATAATTACTGGTAATTATTACTAATTATTGGTAATTATTGGTAATTATTACTAATTATTACTAATTATTGTTAATTATTGGTAATTATTCCAAATTATTGGTAAGTATTACTAATTATTGGTAATTATTACTACTTATTGGTAATTATTACTAATTATTGGTAATTATTACTAATTATTGATAATTATTACTAATTATTACTAATTATTGGTAATTATTACTAATTATTACTAATTATTCTTAATTATTGATAATTATTGATAATTGTTCCTAATTATTAGTAATTAAATGAATAATTATCAATAATTAGAAATAATTACCAATAATTACAAATAATAACATTATTAATATATTTTATTATTAATATTAAAATAATATAATTTTCTAATTTATATACAATTCTCCTTTCATCTTTGCGTTTTCTATCTCCACATACAAATAATACATGTGAAGACAGCAAACACACAGATGAAAAGAGAATTGTATATATATAAAAAATTATATTATTTTAATATTAATAATAAAATATACTAATAATGTAATAATGTTATTATTCCTAATTATTGGTATTTATTACTAATTATTAATATTTATTCTTAATTTTTAAAAATTATTACTAATTATTCCTAACTATGAACAATACTAATAATTTAAATTTATTAAGTAATAAAACAATGTAAACATAATTAAATTACAACTAATTAAGAATAATTGAAACTAATAAAAAATTAAAAATAAATATTAAATTAAAATGAACATAAATACCTTGAAAATTGATCTGCTCTGATCGTTCTTCAAAACTTTAATATCAGCTCCGGAGAAAAAAATTAAACTGGAGAAAAACTGAACTTTAGAAATACGACTTTGAGAGAAGATGAAGATGGAGTTTGAGAATGTTTTTGAAAAAAACGGATGGGGGTATTTATAGGTTAGATTATTTGCGACGGGCCCATTTGCGACGGGATTCCCGTCGCAAATAATACTATTTGCGACGGTACCCGTCGCAAATACCTTAGCCAACATTTATTACGGTCAACGAGTAAATAGGGACCCGTCGCAAATAAATACTATTTGCGACGGGGGAATATTCCCGTCGCAAATACCTTTTACCGCCGCCGGTTATTTGTGACGGGGGAATATTCCCGTCGCAAATAAGTTTCCCGTGATTTGGCGAGCAAACCGCGCCAGTCCTTTTGCGACGGGGAAAGCTCTCCCGTCGCAAAAGGCTACTTATTTGCGACGGGCAAATAACCCCGTCGCAAATGCCCATTTTTCCCGTAGTGATAGAAAAGTATCCAGGAGGAATTTAAGGAAGGATTTCCCAAATATGCTCAATAATAAGAAGAAAAAGAAACCCATATAAGTCCCAATCATCAATCTCTAACCCATAAAGTTATGAGTCACATGAGAAATTAATAATTTTTTGAGTATCATAAGGATATAAAGTCTATATTCGATAGACCAATTGTAATTTCAACTCGAATGAATCCTTAGGTTTTTGGAGGAATCAAAAGCTTCAAAAAATATGACATACTCAGACTTTATTCCACACTTTCATTAAAACCCATATAGGGGAACCCACTCCTCACTAATATATACGCATCAATCAAGATAGTACTGGAATTTACTATTCATCATATCAAACTACTATTCTAAGAACCCATAGGGGAACTTGCACCTTTCCCAGGAATGACCCCTGGAAATAAGAAGTTACTAACCCCATCTATCATAACCACCCAAGAATAGTTTATAGGAAGGAGGGAATGTAATTTATAAAAGATTCCACTCTTCACTACCCAACCATAGAAGAATATGAACACATCCTCAAGAGTTTTTAAGACCTAACTAGTAGCCCCATCGCTTCATTGGAGTCATAAAGAAGTCCCCACACCTCATCACTTAATAGAAAATGAATGATGGTGGTATGAAACTATCGTGAAAATAAAAAAGTTTATAAGAGATAGGTATATGGTCCCTGGACACTTCAATAATCACATACAAACCTTATTGTTGGTCCAATAGAGCCAAATTTAAAAATCTTCCTATCTCACATCACAGATAGCCTCAGAGGTCTAAACAGACCCCACTATAGCGATCCTCATGGAAAAAATATTTATGATATGCTATTTAATTTCCTAAGTAGTACAACCATTGTAAAAGAGTTAAATATGCCACTTAGGTAAAAAAATGGGCCATGTGGTAGCCCCTAGGGTGCAAAACTTGTCGCATAGTGGTGAGGCTCATGAGCCTCACTCATGCACCCATGCATTTTCACCTACACCCTTATTATTATTACTAATAAAAAATTTATATAAATTCTAAAATTAGGTGGGAAATCACATGTTTACCTCTCCATTCCACATCAAGGATGCACTAGAAAACAGGAACCCACGATATTAATAATGATATTATTATTATTTAGGTCATTATTATTATTATAAATTTACTAATTTTATTTAAATTATACCTAAAATATAGGTTTTATACTCTAAGAATCACAAATAGGCCCGAAACCACCCTTTAAATGACTATAACACCACCACCTTCAATGACCATGGGTGGAAGGGAGGCCCACTGACTAACTCCCCATTATAGGAAAATCTAACCACTTCCATCTGAGGTGCAATATGGCCACTCAACCATAGGCCACCATTGATACCTTAAACATCATCCCTCACATAGTTGACCAAGAACTATCCATCACACCAACGTGTGGTGGCCCACTCTTTTTCCCCTTCTCATTCCAATTTCCATGCCCGCTCCATACTCCTTTGCTCACATCGACCTCCTCAACTCATGTTATCCATCACCACTCCCTCTTATAATGTGATGCTACTACCCTAGGATTTCATTATCGATTACCCTTGAGGTTCTCCATGCTACCATAGACCACCTGTAAGGCTGAATGCTCTTCAACCTCATGTAAAAGATAACTAGTGAGGGGAGAGGGAGAAAATAAGGGAAAGAGAGAAAAGCAGTTCTTTCAATATTATTTTTCAATCATCATCAAAATTGAAAATCATCAATGAATATTGAAATAAAAAAATATTAGGAATAAAATTTATCTATTTGATTTATTAATTACAAATGAATCATTAAAGTCAAAAAATATTTTATCAAAATTTTGAATGAAAATATTTACAATATTTCAATGTTTGATAACTTCATCTAGATGAATACTTGATTTTAATAAAATTTATTCAATTCATGACTCAATTATTTATTCAAACTACCTTATATATAATTTTTGTATGAAGGAAAAAATAATGAGGTTAATTAAGCAATTAAAATAGTCTTTCTTCGTGTTCAGATTGATATCTAGTGAAGAATGTGTTGATTTCTAGATTTGTTTTCAATCCCTTTCGAGGAATACGTTCGGTGGATTTTAAAAACTCACCCAATGATCTCCTCCCCTTCCTATTTCCCCTATCCAAATCTAGGGTTTATAAGGACAACACTTGAAATAAGATTAAATGGTGGATTCAAAGGGGATATATTGGGTTTCTAGTAATAATATAGACAATTAATTAATCCATTAAATTAATAAATTAACTCCCATCTGTAATAATGATAACCTAGAACTATGAATCAAACCAAAATTATATTTCCTGGAAGGTAGAAACACCATTCTATACTCAACTGAGAACTCAATTTTTTCCATCTAATGACCTGTTTAGGAGATATAATTAATTATGTCAAATTCACATGCATGGATTAAAAATATCATTTTTATACTAAATATATTTTTATCGAGGAACTTGCGTTCCCTCAATTTTTTACTAGATAATATCAAAAGAAAACACCACACCCCAAAATCAATAATACAATCATATATTTTTTCAAGGTCATATTCTAGTGTAAATTTACTATTTTACCCCTAAAAAGGTATCAAGGCTCAAAAATTTAAAACTAAGCTAAGTCATGACCACAAAAATTTTAGGATACTACATCCTCCCCACATTATAAAATTTTAACCTCCGAAAAGGAAACATATAGAACCTCCAAACAAAGAAACACATGAACAACTTGTGTGAAGAACTCCACACCTTCGTACACACTAACTTTTTGTACATAGGTATAAGGTCTAATAAAACTAGGTATACCACTTCTTAGGAACATGAAATCATCACACATTAATAAAGATATTGGTTCCATCTCATCATAAAGAATGAATTTAATGGAAAGATGAATCATGCCTATGTGAGTCATACTAAACCTTAGTACTCATAACCATTTCCCTCAATCAAAGGCCACCCTACTACATAGAATGTAGAGAATCCACAATGCACTATAATTCATTATGAAATGACTCATTGCGAAGGTTAATTTTGGTGGGATAAATCCACTCTCCACCCTTTAAAGGGTATTATAGAAGGTTTTTATATGAGAAAAAGCCATCCACACTATACTATAACACCAAGTGATCATAAATATTTTGCACTAACTCCTGAGGGGTTGTAAAGAAATAGGATCCTATAGTCTAATGTAAGCTTCCTTGACATCTCTTTATAGAAAGGAACATGAAATAATCTCACTACATTGTAGTATAAGAGCAACATGGTCCTTATTTCTAATCTCATCACAACCAACTATGAGAATACTATATTCTCACCCTGATATATGACTAGTTCCACACCTATTGGAAAAAGTTTCCTGGTTGTATTGTTTCCACTCTTTCATGAACTTTACCAGAACATAAATACATAAAAAACACCAAACTATTCAAATTTCTTATCATCACAGCTTCCCATAGGGTTACCTATGCCATCACAATCTGAAGTAGATGGTATTGAATATTTATATGAACCTACTATGTTATCCCCAAAAACCAATATAACACTTTATTGAGTGAAAAAAATCTATAACATTCTAAGAAAAACTCATCCTCCAAAACATATAAAAAGTTTACATATGAAGAAAATTTCTATAAGGGACCACTTGACATACCACACTAAGTGTATCCTTTTTCTAGGGTGGTCTTTACTTGGGGTGTCTATCATAATATTTAATAAAAACACCAAGAGAATACCACTATCCACTCAAAAAATTTGGTCTAATACTCCCCACCTTTAGGGAAATACCTTTAGGTGTATCACTTGAGAAAATTTAGTTACATAGGATAACTAATTCAATATCACCACCACGGGATCCTCCCATACAAAGGAAGAGTGTGGGGCCACTATGATCGATCAAAGGTGAGTGACATCACTCTTTATTTATAAAATAACCACTACTCCAAATCTAGTTACCAATGTTCCTTATCCATCACTAAACATAGATTCCCTTGGTATAATTATTAGCTACCATGCTTCTTATATATCACGATATCAACTTCATGAAGTCCAATGTTACCCTATAAACCCAGATTCCACACTATGAGTGTTTGACACACAACTGATACCCTCACACCAAGACTAGGGTTTTTCCTTGAATGGATAATGGGATACTCCTTGAACAATCACATAAGAGGATTTTTTCCACATTCCCTATAAGTGGAAAAGGGTGTTCACTATCCCACTCTTCCATCACTTGAAATACCATCTCTAAAATGAAAGGTAATGTGTTCATCATCCTTTTTCCAAGAAACAAACATGGGTTTCCCTATAGAGGCATTCATGAGGTCTTCCACTTTCATTAGAAGTGAAATTATCATCCATGCATATAACACATAAAATCATCTATACAATATGATAATTAGGAAGAATAATCTTCTAGAGGATTGGATCCATTCACCACACCCATAAGAAGTTAACTCTTTCCGACACTTCAATGACCACTCCTCATCAAGAAACTTGCATGCCTCTATAATTTGATCAAATTTGAAATTTAAAACTTTACTAAACTGTGATTCACTAAGATCATCCTTGGAATATGATGCTCACACGATTGTAAAAGATTTTAGTATAAGGCAATCACTATTAGTGTAAAATATCTAGATTTCAAGGGACTAACTAGGGGCCCCACCAGAATCTCTAACTCCTGAACACCTATTATAGAAGGAATAATTCATAAATAAATCATATATTATGAGGGTATATAAAGATAATAAATGATATATACACCAAACTACATCTTTTTGTGCATAACCATAAATTTCCATCATGCACATATTCCTATAACTTTGACTATCAACACTTTATGCCAGACAGAAACTAACCAAATGAGGTATTTTTGGGAATGGATGGATGCATAATCCATCTTCAACTGAACTCACACCATTGGATCATATACCAATAAAATTCACAACCAAAACAACTTCCATCCAGTCCACTACCTTCAATAGTAGGATCTCATATTTCAACTCCCTCCAATAGATAGGTCCTCCCATGGAATTGCTTGGTCCATCTTCAGGTGTAATGCTCACCCAACTCCATAACCAGGGTGTATCATCTCCAAGAATCCTCAAACTGAAAATAATCACTCAAGGGACTCTAGCATAGGTTTTTTTTTGAAAAAATGTAACCATAACTTGATAAATCCTCCTCTAGAGTCTTTTCTTTAACCAATTAACTTGAAAAATTCCACCATGAAACATGTTATTGAAACACCAAATGAGTTCTGTGGGACTTGATGCATACTTGGACAAGGTCACAACACTCTACAGTTGGTTTAACACCCTCAGATAAAACTTTTATCCGAGAAAAAATATTAAACTATAGCCACATTATAATAGTATCATCATGAGTTTGAGAAAACATTTTCTTCTAATGAATCACTATTCTATATAGAAATCTTGCTACAAGAATTGAAATATGGTTAGTAAAAAGTATAAACCATATGGAAACACAAGTCCGAGACTCCATTAAACCCTCTATCACCTAAGGACTAAGATTTCCTTACTAACCCTTGATACATTCATCATTTTAACCCATGTATAATATCTATCATATAGTTAGTCTTTACTAATCTCATAAGATACTTGCATCCTATCTATAATAATGATATTCACTAATAAAAAAGTAGACAAGAACCACCTTTAATCATAGAGAAAGAATGTATCCCAATTGAGTATTGAAACAATGCCTCATAACCCCTATAAAATTAAAAAGGATTACTTGTGCCTCATTATATTAAACACAATAGACGAGGGTGGCACAAAACAATCATATGTATCATTTAGTAGATGGGATCACAAAGTAGATGGTTGGGAGAGGTATTTGACCCCTCAAATAGAATCTAGTCACTTAGATGGTCATCAAAAAGTGGCTCAATCATAGGTATCATATCATCATAGACTTTCCTTAACATATAATATTTCTATTGTAGGGTAGCACCCAAAAATTTATAGGATAAACCCACAAAGATTATAACATATCTAGATTATTTGACACTATAAAAACCTGAAATATAATAACTGACCATTATATGTTGTATGTACCAACTTTCTTATTCCACACAATGACGTCTCAAATATATGGGTTGAATAAAATATTATTATAGTCTTTATTAAAGGATAGATCAGCCACCATACCTACATTAGTCTCTATGGTCTGATACCTAAACTCAATAACCCTTTAACATTATTTCACTAACGTTAGTTCTCACATGACTGCTAATTGCAAACTCTATCCCTAGGAAAAACCTACTCTGATACCACTATGAAATAACCAAACCCACTATAACCCCTCTTGGATGGTGATAAGCTAGGATTTCAACCCCAATCCTACCTACAATAAGCTAGGGGCTAGTGACAAGAATCGAGGAGGCCCATATCACATAATGAGAGGTATTATCCTAATAAAGTTGTCCATAATGCACACCAGTTCAATGAGTTTAATAATATAGAATATGTAAATAGTACCAAATATAATATATATATATATATAATTCATGAAAAATGATAAGATCAATAAAGGAAAACTAGTACACAACTCATAATGAAAAAGGGGCATGGTATACACCCAAAAAATAAAAAGGAAAGACTAATATAAGAAACTAATATGATGAGGTCCTTATAAAAATTTGGATCCAAGAATGTATGATTTGTGATACCATTATCCATAAGTCCTATAAGATTTGAAAACACCTCATATACCAAGGTCACCACTATGCATCAACTATGAACAATCCACACTATCCCCATGTCCATAATACCACCTTTGAACCCCATGACTATTGCACAAACACAATACACGTGGAAAAAATACAACATAGGAATGAGTATAAGAATACTAAATAGAACAACTTGGAACCAACAAGGAAAAAATGTAATAACTTAGCTCAAAATCTATATATAAAAGTATCTAGGAGTAAATCATGGAAATATTATCTAGATATACTCAATCAAAAGAAGACATAGGTATATAAGGAAGTCTCAATCATATCATCTTTTACCCATGAATATCTGATTATCATGAGTAACTAAGGATGATCAGAGTATCATAAGTACATGAAGTCTAAAGACGATAGCCTAACTATATACCTCATCTTGAAGTTATCCTCAATATTCCTAGGGAATCATAAGTTTGGTGGAATTTGATTTGGTAATCCTTTATTCTAAACCACCATTAAAATTCACTGAGAAGAACCCACTGCTCATAATGGTATGTTCATTATCTAAGAGATTGAAAAAATTCACTATTCTTTGTATTATTCCACCATTCTATGAACCCATAAGGGAACCCACACCTTTCTTAGTAAAGTACCTTTAAAATAATGGGTATCAACCACTTTTATAAAAAATAACCCATTAATTCTTTATAAGAGGGTGGGATCAAAACAATAAAAAATGTTCTTCTCTTCACTACCCAACCATAATAGAGTATGTACATATCCTTGAGAGTTTATAGTACCCAATTAGTATCCCTATATAATCACTAGAGACATAATGAAGATCCCACACCTTTTCACTTAGCACTAATTAGAAGAGGGTGAAACACAACTATCGGGTAAAACACACATCATATGAGTGCACACAACAGATGTGATAGAGGTAAAATACCACCAAACACTTAACTCAAACCCCATCATTGGTCCTATGGAACAAAATTAAAAAATATACAAATATCACATTGAAAATGGAGTCATATGGATGAATAGACTACACCGTAGTGATGTATTTGGAAATAATAATTAGGATGGGCCATTTACTTTCTAAAATAAGACACCCAATGTAAATGTTTATGAACACACCACTTAGGTGAAAAAATTGGCCATGTGGTGGTCCCTGGGGCACTCCATGTAGTGAAAATCAGTGAGGTGTGCGGGCCTCACATGTTCACCTAGGTGTGGGAACATGTGGTCTTGTTATTTTTATTAAAATAAAATTTATATACATGTTAAAAGTAGGGGGTAATCATGTTCCAATCTCTCCTTTTCATATAGTGAATCTATTGATAAACTAAAACCCATAATAATAATAATAATGGTGTCATTATTATTTATACTATTGATATACATTTAAATTATCCCCATAATTTAGGAATTCTCCCCCAAGACTTACATGAAACACCTAATGATGCTCTTTTTGATGGTCACCCCACCGCCACCTACCCTGACCATGGGTATTAGAGAGCCCCACCATCCAACTCCCCATCACAACTACCATCTGGCTGCCTCCCATTGTGATGTGCCATATCTGCTACCATTGAATTACCTCATTTTTCTAAGCATGACCTTTACACTAAGCTGACATGTGGTTTCCCACTATTATGCCTCTACTCATGTCAGCTACATTGCTTATTCCAATATCCCTTGCTCCTGTTGGTCACCCTTTCTTACAACATCCACCACCACCCCCTCCCATCAAGCACTCTCACCACCCAAGCCTCAATTTTCATCCACCCAAGTGACACCCCACACGACCACCAACCACCCTAAGGTCTTTGTATATTCAAACACATGAAATATAGATATTGTTTGAAGAGTAGAGAATAAGGTAAATATAGAAAAATAGTTTCCTCACCATTATTGGTCAATCATCATAGAAATAAAAAATACACAATAAAAATCACAATAAACAAACACCTAGGATTAAATTATCACTATGATTTGTTTATAATAAACAAATCATTATGGTCATAAAATATTTTATCAAATATTCAAATCAAAATATTTAAAATATTTTAAAATTGAATAACTTCCTTAAGTAAAATATTTAACATTAATTCAATTTATTCAATTCATGACTCGGTTTTGTATTTAAAAAACACTTTAGAGAAATTTTTATAAAGGAGTAACAAATAATAAGGTAGATTAAGAAATAATAATAGTCTTACCTCATGTTCATATCGATCATTGGAAAAGAATGTATTAGTTTCTTACTCCGTTTTCAATCCCTTTTAATGAATACATTAATTGGATTTTCCATACCCACCTAATAAACTCCTCCCCTTCCTCTCCCCCTCTCTCACAAGCTAGGGTTTGTTAATACTATTCTTGTGACAATATTTAATGGTAAATTTAATAGCGATCTCTATGGTTTCTATCTATAATAGATAATTAATTGATTAATTAATTATCATATGGAACAACTAGAATTGAAAAATTATAAATCAAAAAAAAAATTATAACACCCCTAGGGTAGATCCCCCATTATAGACTCAACCATGGAATCAATATTACCATTCTATGGATAGTTTATGAGGTATAATAAATTATATAAATTTATATTATGTGAACTAAAAATAATATTTTTATACTAAATATATTTTTATCAAGGCTCCGATGAACCTATAATTCTATTCTAGCTTAGCCTGAGGGTAAAAAAAACTCATTAGATTCAATATAAACATTAATTATTTTTTCTAAGGTATTCGGATAGGATAAATTTATTATTTTACCCTTGGAGTGGTCTTGAAGATCAAAAACTAAAATCCGAGCTAAGTCTTAACTGGGAAAATTCTGGGTCACTACACCTTGTATATCTCAATTGAGGGCCTTGATGTCATTATATCTATATTAGAGGAATATTTCAACTTTAGAGGGGGTGGACCGATGTAAGATCATACCCTTTTAAAGCTACTATTTATTTTTTTAAGTGTGTGTGGACCTCTTTAAAGTCTATATGTGAGCCCCATTATTGGATTTAAGTGGTGTTATGTAGGTATCTCAAGGATCAGAGGAGGCATTATAGAAGTGGATAATGGGTGTTTGTAGCTTGGTTGATGCTTCAGTTCCACTGGCTAGCTGGTGCAGTCTAATATTCAACCAACATATTGGATAGTATCCCACCAAGGCTATAGGAGGCCCACCAGCTAGCTGGGAAGACCCACTAACTAGTCGATAAAGACTGGGTAGAATGAGTATTATATAGTAGACCCACTAACCATCTGGTGGGGTTTCTATTCATGTAGTGGCTCTGGATAATACCACTCTCTAGCTGATGGAATCCGGTGGCTAGTCATTGGTGTTGGGATTGGCAGTGTAAGTGAGGGGAAAAAACTTATTTCTACCCCTGAAACTCCTATTTAAGTCTTTTAATCCCCCTTTTCAATCCAAATTCCATATTTATAAATTTGAAGTGTTATCTAAGGATTCCTTGGATTCTCAAATCCGCTTCCTTGACTACTTGATTCTTTATTCAATATAGACAACTTGAATTAGTGATTTTTACTTGGTTTGGGTGAATTCCTCTTGTTTCCACCTTTGATATTATTCTTACATACTTGATATGGTAGATCTACCTCTATATATAGGGGATTGTGGTGTTGAATATTGATCCAAATGGTTGATATTATGAATATTCTACTTGATTTTGAGGTAGGTGGCTTGAAATATCTCTCTAAGACCTAACTTAGTTCTTCTAGTTTGTGCAACATGTACATCACACCAATACACCATGCACACGACCCCTTCTAAATGGAATTCACTTGTATGGATTTAATACGTATAATTAGACATCCCATGGATCTTGTTGGGTCTGTTGCACTTGATATTAGGACCTACATCCACCTGAGAGGTGTTCCTACCCTTGACCCCAGGTAAGGACTTGGATTGTATGAACCTAGAGCACTATGTTGGATTGATAATTGTTTATGGAATGGATTAATTGTTGAATTGGATTAACATGTAAATTAGAATAATTGTATTTATAAATAATCACTTGGATTGTAAGTGATTAATTGGCATGAAATTAAACTTGGAATGGTGACATAATGGTATAAGGAATTAATGACATGTGAAATGGTAATTGGTTTTAATTAATATATGAATTAGAAATTGTCACAATGTTATGTGAATTGGCATGAAATTGATAAATGGGGAATTATGATTGATTAATCTATAAATGGAAAACTTAGTGTAATAGAATAAATTTAATGATAATTGTTAATTGGTATGAATTAACCAATGTGGAATACATTTACATGTTTGTCATTTCTAATAAATTGGAATGATTTTGATCCTATTTTCATTTGTTTTTTGAAATGTTAAATCATCTCTAGCATGAGAATTCACATAGAGTCGGATGTTCAATGATCATATCAGTGGACCTATCATGGTAATTTACATTGGGTCCATTGATACTTTTTCCATTAGTGTAGTCTTGTGACTTGGGAATATATAAGTGGAACTAGTATGGGAATTCACAAAGAGTACATTATTACATAGTTACTTATTGCATGAGGGTGAGAAGTGAGATTACTTAATACACGAGGGTGATATACATGGTTACTTGATGTCCGTGGGAGAGATTCATGGTTACTTGATTCCCAAAGGTGAGATACATAGTTACTCAATAAATGGAATGGGTATTTATTCCTTGGAATGGGAGTCAAACTGGAATCGGAGATGGAACAAATAGAGATATATTGCATCAAGATGTAGTAGGTTTTGGATGACACTAGATGTCCACTCGACACTTGAGGGTTGTCTAGTTATTTGATGTTCTTCATTAATTTATGGATTAATTCCTATGATTATAATACCATTTCTTGTAATATTATTTCATATTAGATTTTTTTAGATACCATGGGCGTCAACCTACTAAGTTTTACTCACACCCTATCAAGGTGCCATTTTGTACCAATGTAAACTTCATGGATTCAAGTTTGGAAAATGTAAAGGGGATCTATTATTGATTGGTTTATATGATGTTTTGGATTATAAAATAGAGATGGGATGAATCATGGGGTTCAAGATCAGGTTTTTTTGGAGTATTTATTTTGAATTCTGTCTTTTAGTTAGTTGCTTGTATGAATTTCAGCATGAAATTTTGTTTAGTATACTGTATCATGTGGCATGGTATGTTATATTTGGATTATTTTTCCATATATTATCTACTTGATTTTTATGTTTTTATTGGTTTATATTATATATATTTTGATTTATACCCTATTCTAGAGGGTATAGTCTCTCCACTATATTTCTTAGACCCTCATTATTAGTTGAAAGCCTTTGACATATGAGGAGGTGAACTTGAGGTCATCAAGTGACTCATCTAAACTAAATGAGGGAGAACCAGGATGGGGAAATTAAAATACATATCAAATTTTATGTATTTTATGTTTCTATACTATTTAGAGAAGTTATATAGGTGACTAGGATGGTTTGGGGGTTGGCAATGAGCTCGTGTATGGGAGTAGCCAACCCAAGTGTATGGTAATATCCAAGTTCCCATGGATGTGATTTATATTATTGATGTTCTTTTGTTATGGTTATGATATTATTTCACACTAGGTGATGCACTTGTTGTGTGATGTTTCTATTTTATGAAATTTTACTCATGTTCTAGTATGGAATGAGGTGTGTATGCATTCATCATGGTAGGCACATAGGGACATATGTTAACATACACCAATCATGCTAGGGATATATTTACCATATATGATATATTTTCCCATATAAATTAGGAAATTTAATCCCTTGACATATCAGATAAAAAGGAATAAAAAAAACTTTTATAACATGATAATTAACTTGTTAAGATATGTTCTGGAGTAACTTTATGTTAGTGGTTCTATGTTTTAATATTTTTTTATAAGTTTGATCTTGTTATGTATCCTATGATATAAGGAGTGCGTTGAATCATTGTAAAGAAAATTCCTATGCATCATCATAAGATTGAGTGTCAAGAGAGTGATAACTAGAAAACATATCAATCAAATCATATAGAAATTTCTATAGCTTTGAGGAACCTAATGTATGATTAGATTCATGATTGTTTTTTATGGGTCATGTGATCCATAGAGAGGGAGACTAATCATGTCATGGATTCAATATCCAATCTGACTAGAGACTTCCATCTATAGAACCTTCCCATGTTCACTAGGGAGGGAGGTCCTTAAGTAGATGATTTATAGATTGAGTCTAACTATATGATCTTCAAACACCTAGAGTCACCTATGGATAGGAGGGTTAATCTTACGACTTGTATTCTACGAGGACCATCTAAGCACTAGTAGGAAATCATATAGAAAACTTGACAAAAATAGAAGATAAAATGGAAGGACTTTGAGGTGAAGTTCCTAAGTCACTTTTATCTAGATATGATGAGGGATGAGTGGGATCTAGGGTTCATGAACCTGAACTAAGGGATCATAAGAATGATGGACTATGCTGGATATTTTACTGACTTGCAACATGTTTCTCTATATTTGAGAGTAATTGAGATAGTTAGGGTGAAGCACTTATAGGATGAGATTTATTATGATAACAACTCGTAGATAAACATATTCCACGTAAACAACTTGTTTGACTTGATAATTTAGACTCTCATCATCAAATTGAACATGAAGGGGCCCTCTAGTAATAGAAAAACTATCTCAGTAGGAAAATCAAGAAGCTCTTCTTTATACAACAAGAAGCATCAATATGATATTTATCACCTAGGTAGTGGCCATTATAGCATCCAAGGGAGTAGACAACCATCTTAGGACCGCAACCAAGGGTTGTTATTTTAGTGTGGAAGGGATAGATACAAACACTACTAGTTTCCTTTATTTGTTGTTGAGTGCTTCACTTGTGGTATGATGAGTCATCTGTAGAGGTATTGTAGAAGAAATCAACATTATAGTAGTGGTAGAGGATCATGGAAGGAACTAGAGTCTATAAAGAACTCAATTACCCCTCATTAGGTAGTAATCTAGAGTTTCACTAGTCACTTGGGATAGGGTAGGGTATGTGGTACCCTGATGAAAGTGTGAAAATATACATATAAGGTAGTATTATAGGGTTTTCATTATAGAGATTTAGGAAGAGGGGTGAGTTAGATGCACACTATAAAATCTACTCCTACCAGTCTCGATGCAAGACCTTCCACTACCAGAGTTATGATTCTTATGTCATATACCTTTCAAAACATTTTTTTTGATAAAAGGGTGTCAAATTTCTTCATATTTGATTAATTTACTAATGTATTGGGTTTTTATGTGGAAATATTGGATGGGGTTATGACTATTGATGTGCCGTTATGGTATAATTAGAGGGTATCATACACTGTAAGAATCTTTCTCTCAAAATTGGTGTCTACTGCTTCCTTTAGGAGTAGTTTATATTGGAAATGAAAGGATTTAATTTGATTCTAGGTATGGATTATCTAGTGTTGTACTAGGATCACATTAAATTTTTTCAAAGGAGATTTAATTTTATATCTTTAGTTTGGGAAAAATATATCCATCATGTGAATGGGATCTTCAGGCTGGTCATGCATGACCAATTTAGATAATATTGGTTAATATCATGGCCCAAGTAGATAGCATTGTTCTCGATGATGGTGAGTTTAATAAGAGTACATTTCCTCTAGTAGTGTACAACTTCCATTATGTATTTCCTAAATATTTCTCCAACATACCACCTGATTGGGAGATTGAGTTCAATATAGATTTAGTGCTAAGAGTTGAACTTATTTTCTTCCCACATTATAGGATGGAACTGATGGAGCTTTGATAGTTGAAAGTAAAATTTGAAGAAATGAAAGATAAGGGATTTATACAACCTATTACTTCATTATGGGGTTATCCTGTGATTTTCACTAAGAAGGATGATGAGACTTTATGCTTATGTGTGGATTATTAGAGGCTGAACCAGATAAAAATTAAGAACTGATATCCCCTTCCACACATTGATGATCTCTTTGACCAGCTGAGAGGTGATCATATTTTCTCCAAGATTGACTTGGTGTCAGGGTACCATCAGTTTAGGGTGAGACAATCTAACATACCCCAAACTTCTTTTAGGAGAAGGTATGTATTGTATGCGTTTTTGGTAATTCCATTTGGTCTAATAAATGCACCAGAAGTAATCATGGATATGATGAATCAGATATTCCATATGTTTCTAGATCAATTTGTTGGTTTTCATTAACAAAATATTGGTGTGATCCTAGTCTAGAGACAATCATGACCAACATCTTGAAATTATCCTAAGTACACTAAGAGAGAATTAACAATACCCTAAGCTACCTAAATATAATTTATGGATTGATAATTTTTATTTCTTGGGTTACAATATCTTAGAGGCTAGAGTGTCAGTGGACTTAGAGAAGGTGGAATATAAGGTACCATGGGAAAAAAATAAGAAAATATTCTATATTCAGATATTTTTGGGTTTGGTTGGATACTAAGGGTGTTTCATCCATGAATTATCATATTTGGAAGCATCAATGTCTGGGATGACCAAGAAAGTGGTGAAGTTTTTTTGGTGTGATGATTACAAGGAATATTTAAAGTAATTGAAGAGTAGTTTGAAATAGATAGTGATCCTCACCTTACCTAATCTAGGTCAGGAGTATACCATGTTTTTTTGATGAATCAGGATCCAGTCTTGGAGCAGTTCTGATACAATAGCATTGAGTTGTTTCTTATAGATCATGATAGTTGTGGTAAAATGATAAAAATTATTCTATTAATGATCTAGAGTTAGACATAGTGGTACATTCCATGAGATTCTTGTGACATTATCCATCAATTGAGAGGTTTGTAGTGTACATAGATCAAAATAGAGATTAAAGTACATCTTTTCAAAGTGACGCCTGAACCTTCAATAGAGAAGTTGGGTCGAGTTTCTACAGTATTTTGACTTCAAGTTGTAATACACTCCAAGAAAGGGAAACATCATTTTTGATTCCTTGAGTAGGAATAAAAAAACTAAGGCAGTGCATGAATCTTTTGGTGAGTGGACGATGGTATCACTCTTTTTAGATATGAATCTAGATGTCCAGGAGTCTAAGGAGAAAGTGACTCCAACATCAACACATGTTGTTCCCATGATTTTAGATAAGTTCAATAGAGGTAAATTATCTAATAAATAGGGTTTATCCATGAGGGAAAATATAGATGGTGGGGAACTACCATTAGGTTTTTCACTTATTAGTGATGGGGTTCTTCTTGTTTATGTCCATATCTAGGTACCTACAGGTTTTTGTGAGGATCTGATGAGTGAATTCCATGATTCTAAATGGGTGGAACATCTTAATTTGATGAATATATATCATGAACACCATAGGAAATATTCATGGATTGGAATGATGAAAGAGATATATGGTTTTGTGTAATGAATCTTCACCTATCAGTAGGTAAAGGCCAAGTATCATATGCCTCTTCAGTAACTGTAGCCTTTCCAATTCTAGAATAGAAGTGAAATGATATCACCATGGACATTGTGATAAAATACCTTTGAAGACTCGAAAAAATGATGTAGTATGGGTGATCATGTATCAATTTAAAAAGGTATCCCAATTCTTACCTATCAGGGAGACCTCCACCATCGAAGATCTATATAATATCTATATACAAGATATAGTTTCATTAAATGGTGTTTTTGGGAGTATCATTTCTAATCAAGATCACCATTTCATATCACCGTTATAGTAGGAAATTTATAAGGTTATGGAATCATATATTATTTTGCGTACAACCTACCATCCTCAAATTTATGGATAATATGAGAAAATGATTCAGATTTTGGAGGATATAATGATATCTAGTGGTATGGACTTCAGTGGTTCTTGGGAGTGAAATCTATCACTTTTGAAGTTATGTTATAATAATATATTAGAGAAATGGACTATTTCATGGATTTATATAGATGTTGATGCCATTCACTCTTGTTCTAGAAAGAGGTGGGTGAGTCAGCACTCATTGGACCTAGTATCATGCTGGAGATATCTAAATAGGGACAATTAATCAGAAAGTGGTTGGTAACCATATAGAGTAGTTAGAAATATCATTCTAACCATCAGATACAACACTTATATTTTGAAGTTGGGAATTAAGTTTTTCTTATGGTGTCTCCTAGGTTGGGGTAACACCATATCTATGAGTAGGTAAAGCTAGAACTAGGCTTGTTGACACTTTTGAGGTAGTGTAGAGGTTCTGTCTAGGGGAGTATCAATTGAATCTTCCATACCACTATAGTTCCATTAATTATGTGGTTCAAATTTGTTTATCATTAGAAATATCACCCCGAACCTTCTCACATGATATATATTGATGATATTGATCTTGATATTGACACATCCATTGAGGAGAATATGATCTATATTATAGAGTCTAGTGAGAGGAATCTCTATGTAAAGACTATTCCTCTAGTGTGAGTGCAGTGGAAGCATGGGTGAGTTCAGGAGGAGACCTAGGAGTGGGAGTTAGATATGTGAAAAAATGGCCTGAATTGTTCATAGATACTTCTAATAATTCTTGAAAACACATATCCTGGGTGAGATATTATATAGTGGGGAGGTTATAAGACCCCTCCCTTCTCTAAGTACTCTTTCTTTCTATGTTTTTGTGAACATATTTAAATTCTATAAATAATCCCCATTATGAGATTTAAATGGAATTACTGAGGTACCTAGGTGCTCTAAGGAGGTGGTCAATTGGTGGTTTACTATTTTAGATATGTGTTCATTCCACCGAATAGCCGATGGACTAGACAGTATCTCACTAGGGAAATAGGGGGCCCATCATCTAGACGGTGAGACCCATTGGATAATCGATATAGACCACACAAAATGGATCTATTATAGGATATATATAAGATAGATAATGGAGAACTACCCACCAGCCAATGGGGTTTCCATTCATGTAGTGAATCTAGATAAAACCACTGGTTAACTGGTGACATTGGGATGGTCTGTGTAAGTAAGAGGTGGAATCATATTTCTTCCCCATGAAACTCCATTTTAAGCCTTTTACTTACCCTTTGCAACCATAATTAGATATTTATTACTTTAAAGGATTATATAAGGATTCCTTAGATTTACCAACATGGTTCCTTGACTTCATGATTCATTATTTGATCCAAAAAACTTGAATTAGTGAGTTTTGCTCAGTTTTGGTGAATTTCTCTTATTTCATTAGATATTCTTCTTCACCATTGATATAGTGTTTTTTCCTCTTTCCATAGGGGATAATGGTGGTTTACATTGATATAGATGATCGATCTTGGTAATATTCATCCTAATTTTAAGATAAGTGGTCTGAAAAATCTCCCTAAGTTCTACCTTTATTTTTCTAGTATGTACAACATGTACGATCATGCTGACATACATTGCACATGGACCCTTATAAATGGAATTCACTTGTATGGTTTTAATCCCCTATGGATCCTATTGGAATTTATATAGGTACTTACAGCCACCTGATAGGCGTGCCTACCCTTAACCCAAGATTGTGACTTTGAATGTATGAACATAGAGACCTAAATTAGATTGGGAATTATTTATGGAATGTATTAATATGTGAATTCTCTTAATAAGTAAATTTTGGTAACCATATTGATAAAGAATCACTTAACTTGTAAGTTGTTAATTGAAATGAAATTAAACATGGAATGATGATATAATAATATAAGGACTTAATGAAATATGAAATGATAATTGGTCTTAATTATCTTGTGAATCAAAATTTATAATAATTCTATGTGAATTGGAATAAAACTGGTAAATGGTGAATTACAATTAATTGATCTATAAATGGGTAAAATGGTATAATGGAATGATAATTTTTAATTAGAATGAATTAAAAAATGTGGCATATGTTGACATGTTTGAAATTTTTGGTAAATTGTAATGATTTACATCTTATTTTCTTTTTATTTGTGAAATGTTAATTCTACTCTAGCATGGTAATTCACATAGATTATTATATCCTCTAAGCATATAAGTGGCCCTAGAATGGGAATTCAAACTAGGTCAATTTATACTTTTTCCCTTGGTATGGTATTATTCCTTGGGAACACATAAGAAGATGTAGCATGATAATTCACATAGATTCCATTATTACATAGTTACTTGATACCCGATGACAACATTCATGGTTACTTGATGCTCTAAGATGAGATTCATGGTTACCTAAGTCCTGAGGATGAGTTTCATGGTTACTTGATGAGTGAGGGTGAGATAAAAAGTTTCCCGATACCTATAATGTGTATTTGGTCCTTGGTATGGCAATCAACTCAAATATATATCAAAAAATATATTTAACATCAGGCAGAATCATGTATTGTCTGACCTCAGGTGTCAACTCAAAGCTTGAGGGTCTGTGGGTTATTTGATATTTTGTATTAATTTATGAATTTATACACCTAATTATTATACTATTTCTTTCACTATTATTTTATACTATATTTTTTAGACACTATGGGTGTCAACCAACTATGTTTTACTTACACCCTATTTTGGCGTTGTTTGGTACCCATGTGGACTTCATGGATGCTGGTATGAATAAGGGAAAGGGGCCATGTGCTTGATTTTTTGTTATGATGGATGATATTGGAGCATGGATACAAGAACCAGAAGGGGGTTAAAGATAAGTTTTTTATAGTCTTTACTTTATAGTCCATATTTTAGTTGGTTTCTTGTATAAAATTTAGCATGAAAATTAGTTTGGCATACTATATATCATGAAATGGTTTATTATATTTGGATTCTTCTTTCATTTATTATCTGATTAAGTTGTATGTTTTGATTGGTTTTTGTTATTTACACTATTATTTCTACTTTATTCCATAGGATATAGTATATCCACTGTATTACTCAGACCTTGCTGCTAGTCGACAAACTCTGGCATGCGGGGAGGCATGAATGAGGTTATATAGCTTCCCGTCTTGGTCATGTGAGGGAGAACCAGGTCAGGAATGTTACACCTAATGTTTGGTTGTGAGGGGGGCTATATGTGGATGAAGAAACTTCATGTTGGGTCACTAATCCTATATTACATGGTTTCTAATGGAAACTATTCATGAAAATAAAAAAACCCCAGTGACTCTATAATAACCCAACCTAAACATACATAAATAATACATTGATACCATGGATTAATTAATATATCTCACAAATATTTTCACAACCTAAGTACCTAAAGTTTTAGTGTCTTGGATACTAGGTACATAAACATATTATTTTTCAGCACTTTTGAAATTTTGTCCATAACCATGCTCTTTTAGAACCTCTTTTAGATATATCATATGATATAATCATCTTTGTACCCTAGGTAATGGAAGCATAATAAAAGGGTGATGTCAAATAATCATTAAGATAAACTTATCAACTAGTCATAAATGTTATATCATAAACATGAATAAGAGAGAAATATTAGATATTAATATCATGGGGTCATAAGTGAAAATCATAAAACCTGATTGATAATTAAGGATAATATAATAGAAACATAATAACAAAGGAATATCATCAAAATCATGGATTATAAGAATATAATTAAAGTCAAAAAAAACATAAAACCGTATCATAAGAAAGCATAATATATTTAAAATGTGGAATATCATAGACAATTAGCATAGCTTGTAAATAAGGCACATTTTAGAGAAGTTACACATTTATAATCATAGAAAAACATTGTAAAAAAATCCAAGTATGTACAAACTTTAATTTTTTGAGCATATCTAAGTATTTACTCCCTTTAGTATACCTCATAAAGAAGTTCATATAGTATAAAGTCATAGATATAGAACCATATGGGGTTGAGACAATTAGTTTAGTGTCAAATGGAGAAGTTAACCCAATATTAATGGGGTTCACAATACCAATATAGACTTTCTTAAAGTGTTAGCACATATTGTTTATGGTCATGATGCTTGGAGATGATGAACAAGAATAACAACCCATATGGGTTTTAAGGGATAATAATGTCCCAATACCTTCTGAAGATGGAGTGTTGACATTGTAAATCACAATTTAAGGTTCGTGGATCAGGAGTAATGACATGGAGTAGGTACGCAAGGGTTGACCGTAGACAATATTTGAAAGGTGTATTCTGATGTAATGTTACAAAGGCATATTAAAATTAAAGGATTATCTTCATTAAGATAAAGATTCATCTAGTTGAAATATCATATTAGGGGATCTTATATAGATCCATATCAGGGGAATAATATGCACATTCATGTGGAAGTGTCCTTTGGAGTTGAATGTGATTTTTTATCGATAACCAAGGGATTTTTGTGACAATCCAATCTTCTTAAATCACAAAGTGTGGTTCATTAAAAAAAGACTTTAGAGTGCACAGTGGAGGAATTTTGGGTTTAAAATTTACATAACTAGGTTTCTATGATTTCCTTGAAAGGGGTGTAAATGAATGTGGACTTTTGGATGGGTCTCAAGTATTTTTTTTAGCCATGTATTTATAAATAATAGGCGATCATCCATTTATAGACCTTTTATTATAGATTAGGCTCCTAATGTTAGGATATAATGTTGAAAAGGGGAATTTTATCTTGATGTGTTTTTGGGGAGCTATCTTATATTAAGAACCTTTACATGGATAAAGATATCATATTAGGAGATCAAGACACATGTAGAAATATTCTTTGAGCAGTTTAAATTCATGAATGGTGGACTACGTGTTGTATAGTTTAACATCATGCAACAAGGAATCAGATGCTGTTATCTAAAAAATGGGGGTATTTTATCATAGTATAGGTCTATTGATATATCACCAATTCTGGGATGGGAGTATCATTTTTGTTTTTCTCATTTATAAGTGTAGGTTTTCAAATGAATATCCACTGGAAACTTCTATGTGTAGGAGATAAAGGAATTTTGGTTAATAAAATGTAGGACTGAGACTAAGAAAAAGGATCCTAGTGTCACTAAATATACTCAAATAATTAAGAATCTGTCCTCAAGTAGTTCTTATAAATAATTTCCACTGCATAGATTTGACTTATATGAAGGGGCAAGGAATTTTGTAGGCATAGGTTTTTAAATGAGAGAACCCATGCCATATACTCCCAATTAGATCTGGATTATACGTAGGAAGAGGTATTTTCAATCTCTGTTGCTACTCCTAGTTTAGAAATTATAGCTCACACTATATATCCTATGAGAAAAGGAATCAATCCACAAATGTTTCTTGTATTGTATTAACATATTTAGATTGGTCTCTTATATAGGGGTGAGGGAATTTATCATTAATGAAATTTATAGTTGGTCCTAAGATAATGGAATCCCATGATCACTACATATCCTATAAGGACATGAATCAAGACATACATAGTTCTTATAAAGAAATATTCCTTTCATATATATATCTCATATGTAAGGAATAAGTGGAACTAATATCCCTTGGGCCTAGGTATATTTTTCACAATGTATTTCTACATAGATCTAGCTCTTATGCAGGTAAATTAGTTTTTATAGAATGGGGCTCTCTTAATAGTTTAAGGTATTATAGTGTAGACTATTTTGTCTCTGGTATTTGGCCATGGTGTTCTTAGTTATGCCAAATGGGGTGATTAACCCAGAAATCAAAGCTTATATAAGAAATTCTCTATGTGGGAAACAAGAATTAATTGGAGAATAATCCACACCATACTATGGAATATGACATGAGTTTTTGACACATATCATGAGATTTGTAATTCATGATATGTAGGGTGTAATTTAGTTTAATTTAACGTGATTATTAAGTTTAATATGTATTTTAATGTCATATAGTGAGGATGGTACCCATATAGTTTAACATCCCATGGTGAATAATTTGTCTTGCAATTTTATATCATGTGACTAGGACAAGACCATTTAGTTTAACATCACATGGGAAGTATGATATACTATGTAGTTTAAATTTTCATAGATAGGACTTGTTATGCATAATTTAGTGTCATGAGTCAGTGATGATATGATGTATAGTTTAAAGTTATAAAACTAGGACTTGTTTCATGAAGTTTAACGTTATGTGGTTGGGATGACGGTGCCATGAAGTTTTAGGTTGTACAACAAGGACATAAAGATTGATGTGAAAATTATAGAAGGTATTTGTTGGGAAACTTTCATTAGTGGATGATTTAATGTGTTCTATGTCTGTAGTGTCCAAGGAGTAAGATCCATTATAGTAGAACTTGTATATGATATAAGGACCCTCCCACTTTGATTCAAACTTTAGAGATTTATTTCTTGGTATCATTGGAGTTTTGATAACCAATATGAACTATCCTTGGAAGAATGAATAAAGATGAACTTTCTTATTGATTTCTTGTGAAACTAGATTTTAATAAACTTCTATGTTGTGAAAAGTGCACAATCTATTCTTGTCGATCCATTTAAAATCATCTAGAAACTTTTGATATTGTTCATCTTTAGTTAGTTGGTTGTATATAGATGTGTCAAGTGATGGAAGCTAGATCTCAATTGGAAGGAATGCCTCTATCCTCTATATAATAGAATATAGGATCACTTGCATGGTAGTGCAAGTCACAATGTGATATTCCCACAAAGTATGGATTTTTTTCTTTGACAATACTTCTTTTATTTTTACACCATATTCTGGAGTATGTTAGATATATTCTTGATTAAAACTTCAATCCATATATTTTATACTATATGATAGTGGGAATAGTGTTTAAAATGAATTCAATATTGATAATAAAACATTTCCTAATACAAATAGAAAAAATTAGTTCCATTTTCTATCAATAACGTATAAGGGACACCAAATATTTAAATGATGTTTGTATTCACAAATATAATGAAAGAATTTTTTCCAAACTCATTGAGGGATATAGACTTGAACCAATCAAATAATAAATTAGTGTTAGTAAGGATATACTTAAACTACCTGACTATAGATGGGGTATAAGTCCCCATGAAATTGATTCCCAAAATAGAAAATGACTAAGAATATTTGAAGATATATAGCCATTCTAGGGGTTATTTGATAAAGTTAAAATGTATCTAATAAGAAAAAAATTTTATGGTGAATTCCATAAAAGATTATGTTATCAATGGGAAAACATATCCAAGCATCCAAATCTAACGAGAGAGATTGATTCCTAACTGATGAACACTATAAGAACCTATATGGAATTCTTGAATTTTGGTGAGAGTCTCTCCTCCTTTAATGAATCTAAGGTGGAATCCACCAAGGCCTCATTTATAGATGGTTTTTGAGAATTTTACTAGCATAAAGAGTATAATTTACTACCCTATATTGAATATGTTTTTTTTATATATTGATAGAAGAGTGACACTTTAGAGGTTTTCAAATATAGGATATATCTATATAGTAGTGGTATCAGTTGGTGATGATATCTAATCACCTTATTTATAGGTGATTTTTATCTCACTGATATATTACCTATCATTTCTAGTGAATAAGGACACTATGATATAGCATGCAATGATTATGACTATATCATCTCAGTATGGATTTACCTAGGTGGTGGTTTCATTAGCCAAAACATCTTACTAAACATTTTTTGAAAACAGAACATGAGAAAAAATTTCCCTAGAATGGAATTATTCCATCACTTCTCACACATAATAAAATAGGGTGATTAATTCCTTTTTCTTAACAATATATTCACCATTATTCTAATTGATCACCAACTTTGAATCACCCATTATATTTATATAGACCACTAGTAATTAGAGTTCTATTTTAAACCCGTAATAATATCTAGGTTATTTTCTTCATTGTTGGTGAAAAAATATAATGAAATGATAGAATATATATATATTGACTTAGTTTTGGAGAAGAGGATTATTCCTAAACTAACCTTATTGAGTTTTGGGTCCTCTGTTTTTTTCCCATTGGGATTCTAGAGGCACCATCATAGTACATTTTTTATGCCAAAGGAGTATCTTTAATGGAGAGTTCCTCTTCATCTATCAATATATTATTCATTAGGGTGCTTCCTGTGATGGTAAGATCAATAAGAAATTATTCCAATTATTTCCCTTTGAATTTCTTTTTTGGGTGTTAATTGGATATCATAATGACTGCCCACTATTCCAATTTTCCAATTAATATTTAGTGGTTATGTATGTACTTGAGCGGGTCAATGTGAGGGATTAAATGGACCCCATGATATTTCAAGTAGTGCCTCACTATTCTAATATCAAATACTAAAGAAAAGAAATTATTTTTGATATCATAATATAAAGTCTTAGTTTCTTTCATGGTTCTATTTAGATAGTAGAGACTATTTTCTTTACTCAAATAATTATTTATTTCAATAAGATAATCATGAAACCAATTGAGGGATTCCATATATAATATATGTGACTTCACCTCTATTGGAAGAATCCAAAATAATGAGATCAAGAGGTATTGATTAATATTATTAAAAGAATCATGGAAATCCTTATCCCACTGGTAAGTGATTCCTTTCTTCATAATATGACTGAAGGGTAACCACTTACCCCTAAGGTTTACTATAATGAGCCTGATGTAATAATGGTTTCCTTGAATCCATCTATTATTTTTGATATTCCTAGGAGGTGTAATATTAAAGAACACCTTATTATTCTCAGGTTTAACTTTAATTCTATAATGGCATACCAAAAATTTATGAAACTTTCTTAAGGTAACCCTAAAATCACATTTCATGGGGTTCATTTTCAAGATATACTTCCATAAATTACTAAATACTATCTAAATAATGAAAATATGATCACAAATATATTGGGATTTAACCACCAAGTCTTTTACATAATATTACACAGTCTTCCTTATGAATAGTTTTAATATATGGTGCATAATATATTTATATATGATGCCAAAATTATTCAATTTGAATGTAATCAATCAATAAAAGTACACTCCTTGGGGTTCCATAAAAGTAGAAACCTCTTAATTTTTAGGATCCAATAATATTTGGTTATATACTAAATATAGATCCATAAAAATGAGGTCCTTGTAGCTAGTAGTCACATCAAATAGATGTTCTATAATTGGGAGTGGAAAATCATCCTTTGGAAAATGCTGGTTGAGATACCAAAAATCAATACATACCCTAATATATATATTATTCTTTTCAATCGAGACAATATTGGAAATCTATTTTGGGTACCAGACTTCTTGAATGAAATCAAATTTTATAATATTGTCGACTTTGTATTTAACCTTGGAATCATAATTCAGATGAATTCTCCTAGATACCTAGTTGTATCGATGATGATCCTCAGGTAGGCCCAAATGATGAGTGGCCACATCAGGATCTTGTATGGGAATTTATATATAATTCAAGGTGAAGAAATCAAGATTATTATTCAAAAAAGATATATAAATCTCTTGTTCTTAAAAAGACATGGTGGCTCTAATTAAAGTAGGTCAAAAGTCTTCCTCTATACCCAAATTCAAATTTTTGATCCCATCAATGGTGGTAGTGATACCTTCCTCAAATTCTGGATGTGAAACTATGAGATCTTCTTTATCACTTCCATCTTGGTGGGATTTGGTTATTAAGGAATGGTTTCAAGAATAATAGACAATGTGAGGGAATTTTGTTCCTCTCTAAATAATGTGGAGGAGTCTCAAGGTCCTGATAGTAATGATGTATGAGAATTATATTCTAAGGTACTTCATACATGATCTCCTTCCCATCTATTTACCTTAATATTGTTTTACGTAGGAGATGAAGAGAAATTTTCTGGAATAAAGATGATAATGGATGACTTTTAGCTTTTGTGAATAATGAGGAGGTTATCGGGGGTATAAGAAATTCCAAAACTTTAAGATTTGGGAGGTTTCTTAGGGGAATTCATATTTCCTATGGTGAAGAGAGGGAATTTTATGACTCAAATGATGATATAGAGGTCTCCTTATATTTTATAGATAAAGTAAAAGTACTTACCTTTGAGAAATGATTGTTGTTTTTTGGAAAAAATCCTAGTCCCACATTAATAAATTCCATGGGCATGAGTGATATCATGAAGATGGGAGTGAATGTTCCTAAACCACATATTTGTCTCCTTATTAGAGGATTGAGGCTAATGTGATAAAAGAGTATTGATGTGTGGTGTGAATATCAGTCAGAATAAATCTCATGTAGAGATATTTAAAACAAGATTAATTTGCATGGTTATCATCTTTATCTCCCCCTCTTTCAATTTCACCCACTCCATGTGGGTAATAATATGGACATCTTATAATATGAAGGTGATTAGATGATATATCCTTTTATATGGGATTCATATATCTCAATGAAATCCTAAATCTAGATAAATCACCTTAATCTAGTAAATGAGTAACACATAATCCTCATTGAGTTAATGAAATGGGTTAATAGGGGACATTTATTAACTATTTAGAGTAGTGATTTGAGCGATATTATCAGCCATGGGTTGTTTTCCTTCTATCTAGTATAATCCTACATCAATATACTGATTCTTATAGGTTTTAAAATGTGATTTATCACTATAATTTTTTTTCATTCATCCATAAAAAAAGTATTTGAGACATTGATGATGCAATGAGGGAACCTCTATTTGTTGATGCAACCAGGTTCTTCCTAATAGGACATTAAAAGAGGTGTCTTTTTTAACCATCTAAATTCAAAATCAAAGATGAGATACTTAACTTTATCTCTAATAATGATTTAGCTAAGAAGATTATGTTAAGCCTTACCATACACCTTGATCATTGAAGTAGTGGGAGATAAATCAGATTCGATATGGAATAATTTTTAGAGTGTTTAAACCATAATGATATTGATCCTAGAGACATTTTCGATAAAAATATGATGGATATAAATATTGACCAAAATTTTAGATACATACATGGTCTTAATAATCCATTTTATGATGGTATACCTATCCTATTTTTGTGAAGGATATGATTTCATGACATTCCACTGAATCCATCTCTATATATTACACTTTAGTGACAGTGACCTCAACTTAAAACTCTTAAGGATTTAAATGGACTCTATAAGAACTTCCCAAAGTTCTTTTTTATATGTGAATGGAATCTAAGATTGGGATATTTACCAGAATTCTATCCATCTAATTGAAAATTTCATATTTATGATCCAAATACCTATGGTTTCCGCCATAAAGTTGGTCCTTGGTTTGAGGATTAGAAGATATATTTTCATGTACTGGAACCTGTTTTTCCCAATCATTTATTTAAGATCTCTCCATCACTTGTGAGTTGGATTTATATCCCTTTATCATGTTCTAATGCTGACCTGATGATTATTTTTTATCAATCAATATTCCAATATGATCATATTTTATTGATATTTGGAATACTCATAGGTAGACTAATGATCCTATTGAGCCCCATGAAGTTCCCATCACCGGGTTTTAGCAACATATATAGTTTCAATAGGGATGGGGACATAACAAAAACATCTACATCAATTAAATATTACTTGACCCCATCAACCTTGAAAACCTCTTCTTTCCATTATTTTATTCTGAGGAAAGTAACTATATTTTTATAAATCTTATTCTTTGTTAGAGAATGGATTTTTTAAGTGAATCACATTGAAAGATCTATAAATAGACACTTTATCAAATGGGGTTTCCATTTGGTGGGATGATGCTTGTTGGACCATTTTACGGGGTGGTTCTCATTCTCTTAATACCGAAGGCATAAAATCTAAGAGGGTTTGAATTAGATTAGGCAATGATACATGTTTATTTTTCTGTACCTTATTCTTGCCATACTGGTTATGCTAGCTTTTAAATTTTTAGTTCTTAGGAGGTTGTGATGTAGATAATGTTGGTTGAACTATTATAGAATAAAATGGGGACTTGGCCAACTGGTTCAACTTTTCCATGAGGATAGACTATTCTCTATATACCATTTTCCTATTTATCCAATCAAAAAACTTCCATGTAACCTTATTTGGTACTTTTTACTCTTCCTAGTCTTCTTGATGTGATTTTTCAGAAGCACAAGCCACTTTTATTGGTGGTTCTACCAAATTAACTTTTCCTTAATCTACTATATTTTATATGGTTTACTTAAAAACAAAGAACTCCTAGATGGTTTCTGCAACCTTCAATGGTAGGGAAGTAATTTGGGTGGTTGTTGAGGCCAATCTGATTAGGATACCTAGGTTTTGTTGTCTTTAGAATTTTTTTATAGTTATAATGAAATATCTAGGGACATGGTCATTTTAGAAAGAGTAAAATTTATTCTATCATTATACTTATGACACTCACTTATACTTTTTTCTACCTTCATGATTAAGGCATTTTTGTTTTTGTTATTATTGTTTGGGAGGGGGAACCACAAAATCTTATAAAGATATAGGTTCCAGAGCTAGATTAAGTTTAGCAATTGATATTTCGACTTTGATAGTCCTCTTTCCAGAAGTTTTTGTCACGAGATGAGGCTTAGGACTAATCCAATAAATAGAATATTACAACCTATACCTAATTATAGAAATCCCACAGAATCCTCCTAGGTATTTTATTAGGATGAGTGCAATTTGTAACTCAATAGAGAGATTTACCAT
Organism: Viscum album; assembly: GCA_963277665.1. NCBI lineage: Eukaryota > Viridiplantae > Streptophyta > Magnoliopsida > Santalales > Viscaceae > Viscum > Viscum album. The sequence continues at coordinate 1,660,939,871 of OY728136.1, read as the reverse complement.
GAAGACTCCTAGGAACTATTCTTGAAGAAATTTTATATTCATGGAATAAGTCATACCTTTCCACCTGGCGATAATTTCTAAGGATCTATCATTTTCATATTTTTCTTTCAGTTATAGAGGTTGAGGAAATAATATTCTTCAATGTGAAGATAAATTGGTAATGTAACTGTTGATGGAGGTTTTCCCATCCTATGATCGACTTATCTAGTAGATTACTATACCAGACAAATGTTGGTCCATCAAGGGTCTTCTTGAAGCACTTGATCTTGGTAGCCTCTTGTTGTTCAAGGGTTCCAATCATTGTACCGCATTGAGATAAAAAATGTATTAAATGATACTTTGGGTCCCTAATTACTTTGAAAATTAGGAATGTTGGATTTCTGAAGTAGGGTGGAAAAAGATTCATGTCTACCCACTCGAGGTATGAGTTTCTTTACAATTGCACTAGTGTATGCCACCCTTCTAGGGATTACATATGAGGTTCCAAATATTCATTATTGTTAATAATATATAATTGTATAATTGGTTTGATAGAAATTTGAGTAGGGGTAGTAATGGGAGGATCTCCACATGGTTTTCATGCATATGTTCTCTACAGATTTCCAGTGTGGATTGTCCTCGGGTATCTTACTTAACACGATTCTAACAGCGACACTAGGGTATAGAATTCCAAATATTTATCTTCCATTAAATATAGATAAATTGATTTTATATATCCCACATTCGATGGATGACTTGAATTTGGTTGTACTGGTATGATGAGATCTTCTTGTCAAAGGATATTTTTTGAAATAGGAATGTGAGTCTCTACTTGGAGAGTATTACCCATAAGGATATTTTCCATGAGTATCTCAAAATTTATTTTTATTATCTCCTTTAATTCTACCCCATACTAATAAAATCTCTCCTTAATTATAGGGGGTTTAATTTCTTCACGTAATAGGTGGGATGTAGCCACACTCTTACCCCTTTCTTTGTTTGAATCCTACTAGAGATGTATAACATAGAATTTGAGTGAGCTTCTAATTTTTTAGATTACCTTTCATTTATGGTATGAAACCTTCTTTAATTTTTTTAGTGTGGATCATATTTCAAATAAAAATATCAACTTCCTAATATACTGTATTGGATTTATGCTCTACATCATCTATAGTTATAGTTCTAACAATGTTTATCGATGCATAATGAGCTACTGATATCATATCATCATCGTAAGGATAAGGAGACTCACCATCCTTGTCTCCATTGATTAATGTGTCACAATTATCTTGAGTGGTATTAGTCTTGAGGGGTTGCTTCATCTTTCAATCCATACGTGTCTTTATATATTTCTTCCATGAATCCCCTGTGATTACGTTGTGGAGGGTAATATAGAGATATTCCTCATAAAATATTTCTATACATGTCCCCATGGAAAAAAGGGTCATGAAATGGTAGAAATTTTGAATTATTTTCTTGTAAAATTTCTCCAAGTTTGTAAAAGGCTAACTTCCACAAGGGAGGAGGCAGTTGTGGTAAAAATTCTCTTATCCCCATAGGTTGGTGCTGATCTAGTTTTATCATTGTAATATTTTGGACATGCTTGAAATTTGATAACCTTGGGGGTGTACATGGTGTTAAAAATACCCCCAAACCTATATATTGGGGTTTCCCCCAGATGGTTACAGTAATAGTAGCCACTACTACCACCTAATCATGTAATATTTTTTATAATAATGATTTGGATACATTATATTCTCTAAGAATGAACTGCCTACTAACTGTTGCCAAAGGTTTTTTCATTTCTCTACTGATATGTATATTCATCCTTTTCAGAAGTTTTATGTAGGAGGTTTTTAATATAAAACCCTTACTGGGTTCGATGTTTATGACATTTGGACATAGCAAAACCCTATTTAGTGTATCCACTATCATGTGTAGGTCTTAACCCTGAAATAATAACATTAAATGATGTCACTCTTGGTGGGATCTATTGATTGGGGAGCATAGTAAAATGTAGCACTCTTTGTTTTCCCCAATCTTTTATATGCACATCAGATGGAGCTTCAATAGTTAGTTGGTATAGATTCCTCATAGAATCAAGGAACTCATTTTATATTTTATCACACATATTTTACAACCTTGGCTACCATACCACTAAAAGGGTGAAAAAATAAATTTATTAGTGAAAAACTTATATTTATTTAACATGGTTCGTGTATTATATGTAAGGAAAAAATTCAACTTTTAAATGATGAAGAGTAATCCACAGGTTTAACTGAATATGCTGTATACATTCCTCTATCAATTTTTTTTTCTGAATATTAGAATGAGAGGTGGATATAGGCTAGAACATGACCAATATGTTTCCTTTGGACAGTTTTTTCTCATAACCAATGTGTTCTCTTCATCTTCTTTGGAATATTCCTTTACTTATTCTGACCAGAGTGGTCATTTCCTAGAAACCATTCTTGGAGATTTGGGCTGTTTGGAATTTTATTTATTGTGATTGAAGCTAAGTGATCTGAGGTTGGTTTGGAGAGAAACCATTGCCCTCAATTGTCTTTTTATTGAGAAAGGATATCACTAATTATTGATAATTTTCTTCATTTAGTTACCCCTAATCTCTCAAGTGACTCATGATATGGGAGATTTCCAAAAGGTTACCTTCCTTAGAGAGGACCATACCATCGAAGTGATTTGTCACTGTATAGAGGATATTCACAGTGAATTACATTATGGGAAGGACTACCATTATTTTGTAATTTATAGTTATAATGAGGATTCCTATAACATATACCCTAGGAATAACCTTTGAGGTGGAAATTGGAAAGGGGTGGAACTTATCCCAATTTGATCTTCTAACCACAAGGATGATTTCCATGGTAATTATCATGGGAAAAATTCTTTTTATTGATATTGATACTTCCATAGGAAGGAAGTTTGTGATGAATAATCTTGGGAGGACCACCATATTTGCTGATATCGATATGATGCGAAGGACCTTCACAAGTTATATAACTTCCTTTATCTGAAAATAAGTCAGTAGGATCTTAGGTCCCCATCAAATAGTATTTAAGGTCCTGAATAATGTCAAAATCAAGTGGAGTAGTGATATGTTCCTGTTATATAGATTTAGGATTCCCCATGTGAGATTTATTTTTGTATACTCTCCATTGGAAACATGAATTCGTGTGTTTCACACAATTAATTCCATACATGAGAGGATCCTTGGGTAACCCACTTATTTCCATTGGACTGGCCCTATATGATTTTTCAAAATGAGTAGGCATATGTACCTACCTCTTAGTTTCCATCAATATATGTTGATGACACTCCACACACTGAATGAGAGTAGGAATATACACTTACTCCTAGGTGATTTCCAAAATATACTAAAAATTATTTAAATATTTTGAAGGAAAATGTGCCTTCCCTGAAGGGTCCATTGATATGGGTCATTTATATCTTTTTATAATTGGAATGTGTGATTTATCTTATTTTTTATTCATCATTGGGATGTACTAATGATCATCCTAAATAGAATTTGGAATGTGTGTGTATTTCTGAGTATCTCTTGTTATATATTGAAGAACTACATTGGTAATGGGGGAAAGAATATATTTCTAGTACCCGATGGATATGAGAACACACTAAATACAAAATTTCCCACTTCAAAAAGATATGTTTATATCTCTATAAAATGTAGGTGAGAATATATGCTCGCCCATCCATTTCCATCAAGATGTGTGGGTGGGATTATATAGTAGGAATGGGGTATATTCCCATTCTATGGTGGGAGTAGGGATATGATCCATATCATATCCTTTAATTTCCATCATTTTGTTAAAATGAGCTTGATATAAAGGGTAAGGAATATGTGTCTACCCCTTTGTTATTGCTGGGATATACTGGAAAACTTATCTGGATACTACCAGAGTATATTTGTAGGATTTCTAGGTGCAGGAAGGTGTGTGTTCCTATCCATCAGTTTCTATAATGATATATCTTAGGACTTAATTTATAGATATTGGGAAATGGGAATACTCCATATGATTGGTATCTCAGTAGTCTTGGATAGCACTTTAGAATGCTCGGGCTTGAATGACCGGTGCATGGGTTTCATGGATGGTATCCTCAGTCAGATACTAAGGGGTAGGGATCATACAGTTCTAATAGTGGAGTTTGATAGGATCCCTATAAGGTATATCCTAAACTAAGGAAAATTCATAGTCAACCACCTAATCAGACTCTCTATGATAAGGGAGTTATTTGTTGTTACTCTCTGAGGAAACACTCCTGAAGCATTTATGGTAGAGACTAGTGCCACCTGGAGTTTTTTTCTTATGTTTTTTTTATTTTTTTTTAAAATGGCATAGGTTAAATTTTATTTTAAAATATTCCACAAAGGAGGCATCTATGATGCCACCATTCCTCCACCATGCCACCTTTGTCCCGGATCGATAACATGGAAAAGGCGGGGGGGGATGCCGCCTTTCACCTACGGGTAAGGCTAAAGGCAGCACCGCTGATGCCATATTTGGCCTCATGCATAAGAAAAATGTGGCGTTGGTGATTACTCCTTTTCCTCATCTCCCTATAAAAGGTAAGCCACACCCCTATCCTCCCTTGATTTTCCCTCATCTCTCCTAAATCCACTCCTTCTCTCTCTAAAAAATCCATTTTTCATGCGTTTTTTGTGAAGAATCATTTAGAGGTATTTTTATTTATTTAATTTAATGTTTTTTATTTATTTAATTGAATTATTTTATGTTTTAAATATTTCATTTTTTTAAGTAGTTTAGTTAGTTTTAGATATTTTATTTATTAGGTCGTGTAACTAGTTATATATAGTTTGAAATAATTATTGTTAGTAGTATAGATTAAGTATAGATTAAGTTTAGATTAAGTTTAGATTAACTTAGTATTAACTTAGGATTAAGTATTGTGAAATTTTGGTAGCATAAAGATTAAGTGGTTATCTAAGAAATCAAATACTTATCTGAATATGAACAAGTGAATGTGGCTCTCACACAAATGTACCTTAGAGTGAAAAATCTGATAATGAGTTTTGTGTCATGACTCGTCCCCCGGGGCTCATGCCATGACTATCCAAAGACTGCCTTCCATAGGAAAGGGGTTGGTGACTAGCACCAGAAAGTTGTATCCCTAAAATGGGAAGGCATTATCTTTAAACCTGAACAAACACACAGTCTAGGAATACAACAAGATGCAACCCGAAGTAAAAATGCTGTAGTAAAAGTGCGAACTGAAGGTAAAGGGGACAAAATAAATGTAACATCTCAAGTAAGTAATGAATAATAGATATTCTTATCTATGTATATTTATTAATTAGATAGTGTTTTATAGACTTAAAATGGGAATAAATCCAATTTTAAGCATATAATTCTCTAATATTTTTAAAAGATTGTTTTACCGTCATTTGATGGAGAACCATTTTTTAAATCAATATTTTGAAAATTTTATAATCTAAATTTTTAAAAATACACTTATTATTTATTATTGGGAAATTTAAATTTAACTTGGATAATTTTTTGGTATTTTTCTGACAATGTTCATTTTTTTATGAATAGTGAAAAATACTGCACTTTACATCAAAACTGCTTTTTCATATAATTTAATTATATGGTTATATTATATTTTTAATTGGTTTTATAGTTTAAATAGAATATATTTTTACCATTTAATACATTATTGGTCATTATAATTAATTTCACTTTGGAATTGGGCATAAACTAATGCCAAACGTTTCATAGATATTGTTTAAAAAAAACCCGCTATTTGTTTTGACAACGAGAATTATTTTTAAATTAATTATTGAAATTTATGTGTTTGAAATTTGGTAAAATAGATTCCATATTTGGAATCATAAGGTCCAAATTATTTAATTAAGACTCTTTTGTTTTTGGACTTTGTGAATAGTAACGACGGTAATTATCGTTAATTATCTTGATTAATTAGTAATCGGGTAGTTAAGGATAATAAAATAATATCATAATAATAAAAAATGACACCAAAATGTGTCCTAATACTAATGGTTGTGTCATGGCTGACCATGGGATTCCTTATACCAATCTTGGGGACCCCATGGAATCACTTTTGTGTGATAATGACTTTTTATCTTTTTATTTTTTTAAAGAAAGTAAATATTACAAAGAATGTATCACCAGAGTAAAACATTTTTAATTTTGTCTAAATAAATGATATATTGGACTATAAATATTAATTGTAAAGCTAAAAATATTTCATACATCATAGTATTTTTTTATAATTTTTAGACATTAAATAAATTAAAGTATATATGAGACAATGATGATGTAGCGATTACCTCATTATTTAACGATTTAAATAAAATGAAAAGATAATGTAAAATCTAAGAACTACACATGTAAAAAACCTATTGGATGGGTGGATTTCGGATGATTATCACCTTATCTTATAAATACATCAATTTGGGACCTTTAAAATCCGAAAATCATTTGAAAATAAAGTAACATTTTATACATTTCCAAGAGTGCCCCTCCTCTCCTCTTATAAAAGGACCCCCACCTCTACCTCCTTACCCACACCTGTCAAGACTTTGGCTCGGCAATTCTCTACTCATTTTGTCTCTCCACATCCCTCTTCTCATCCTATAAGCGTTACCTTAGGCAGGAAGCTCTTCAAAAAATCCTTTTGGTTCACACCAAAGGGAGTTACCCAATTTTAAAGGTAATGTTTTCACTTGTGTTCTTTTGTTTTATTTTGCTTCTCCAACCCCATAAACTCTTTTTATTAATTTATTTTGTAACAACACTAGTATCTTCCATATACTAGGATTTTTTTATAAGATGTATTCTAGCTACACTTACACACACCTACATCTAATGGTTAAAGAGCATACTCTTTCCGTGGATGGTGAATTTCTGCCTCACAAAATGATGATTGTTCAATATTATTCTAACACCTTCAAAGGTGGCCATTAAGATGTCACTATATTTATATATGATATAGAATATGTTTATTTTTTCCTTAAGCTTCTGTATTTTTCATTTATGTAATACCTTTATGGTTTCCATTATGGGTAAACGCGATATCTTCATTTTTAGGAAGTGCGGACTACCGCCACCTTAAAGTGATTTGATTCGTTAATGCCATATGTGGGATGTATAAAGGATTAAGTTAAAGATATTATATGTGATATTATACTGGAATAATAACATACCTTTATATCATTATTATTCCATTCCATAAAATATGAAATAGAAATGAAAGTAGCGTTCATGCATACGTACGGCTTACCGTCTCCATGAATGCTGCATTTCATTTCTTACCTCTAAATGTTATATAATATTATAAATGCATGAATATAATGGATATATATGATATATATATGATACATAAATCATGAATATAATTCTGGATATGATGGATACATGAACAACTTGTAATTATAAAGAGTTTATTTTTGGACTCAAGTACCAATGATCGACAAAACGACCATTATTAACTTAAATAATTACATAGTGTTCATAACATGGTAATAAGTGATATAAAAGGAATAATGAACTTGAAAAAGGTTCTTAAGAAAGTATAAATTAACTCAATTTTATTATTCAGGACGTTAAATAACGATCGAGTCAAGTCAGACCTGAGGTATGGGACTTCGTCTCAATCTCCTTTCATTGAGGCATATTTTGTTTTATACACAACTTTCTTTTATATGGTGTATAAGCCTATTTGACTTTTTTGTTTATTCAAAAGGAATCGTATTTATATTAAGCGTTTACTAAACTACAAAAGGAAATGTTTTTTTGTCACACGTATGCGGCAACAACTACTTCTTTGCCTCTGTGACCATTATTTGAGTTTCGACTCCTCTACAAGCCATAACTTTTTTTTAAAATGAAAAATAAATACCATGTTTTACTTTTCATTTATTTTGGTATTGAAAATAGTTTTCATAATGTTTTTAATATATTAATGTGTTGTATTGATTTCTTGTGATTGAAATGTGGAAATGTTATGTTTCCTTTATGCATGTTTTATGTGATACGATTATGTTATGGTTCTTGGGCATTGTTATGAATATGGGTGGTTCTGTGATAAACTAAGGGAGGGTGAGCCCGATATCTCTCTCCAATGCATTGGGTAATGCGAAGGAGTTAAACGTTATGGTTTCTCAGAAGATATTTAGGGAATATATTGTGATGGGTATTCCAAATGTAACCATGAGGGTTACTCCCTACGTAAGAATGTTATGAATGCCTCAAGTTACCTTTATGTCTTATGATTTCTTTGATTTATTCATGATTTTATGAGGTATGTTAAAATTCTTATGTTTTATGACTAAAGTATGATTTCATACATGGACTAATGTTTTCATTTCGTACTTTTATACCCCTTACTGAGCTTTTTATGCTCATCCAAAGTTTTTGAAATGTTTTTCACAGGTCAAGGGAAAGGTACATGATGTGATGATAGTGTCAAGGAAGTGTCAAGAAAGAATCCATGTTTTATTTTAAATATGCTTTTGTTGATGGAAAAAATGAGTACTATCTTTTATGTAACCACTTAGTTTAAATGTGGAATGTAATGCATGTTTTATGATCTAATTCTCTAAAACTCTAAACCTGAAAAGATCCTCAATGTGTATTCTTGAAATAACTTAAGATTAAGTAATATTTAAGGCTGGGGCCTTATAGTTGGTATCAGAGGTCGGTTTAGATAACTTTAGGAGTTAGAATTCTAAATAAATGATCATCTAAAAATATTTTTTTTATGGTCAAATTGAAATGATATAGAATTTAAAGATTAACATGTTGCTTCATCTAAGACATGTTTGTTCAGAATGGTTTTCCGCAGAGGAAGCAGGGAAGCAGTGCTAGGAAGGCATACAGAAGGAAATAACCTTCCGAATCAGCATCAGAAGATGGTCGGAATTGGAACTGAACATTTTTTTGCAGTAATGGAATAATTGACTCAAGCGATAAATGGTGGTGGTATCCATGCACAAGATCAGCTAGATCAATCGCAGAGGAACATGTCAGTGGTGGAACATTTCATGAGGCAACATACCCCATCATTCAGAGGATCATCTGACCCTGTGCTAGCTGAAGGGTTGATTAAAGAATTGGAGAAGATTTTCGATGTCATGGGGTGTTCAGACAATCAAAAGGTTAGTCTTGCAATTTACCTTTTCAAGGGTGAGGCAAATCAGTGGTGGTCGATGGTTAAAAATATCAGGGACGCTGATGAGATTGATTCTTTCGACTGGGATGAATTCAAAGGTATGTTTCATGAAAATTATTTTCCTAAGGATGTTCAACTTAGGATGGAAAAAAAATTCCTAGAATTGAGGTAAGAGGAAGACTCAGTGGCTGTCTATGAAGAAAGGTTCACTTGATTGGCAAGGTATGCTCCAAATTTTATCCGAGACCTTGATAGTAAAATCAATCGTTTTTACTGAGGATTAAAGACAAAATATCGAAGGGATTTAGCTTCTTGCGAGTTCAAGAGTTATAAAAAGCTTGTTCGATGCGCTGAGAAGGTGGAAATGGAGTTTTCCGATGATCAAGTGTTCTATAACAACCAACAGAAGAAGAGACCGAGGTGGCAGGAGAAACGGAAGAATTCTTCAAAAAGGTCTGATGGTAAGAAAACTATGTTTCTAGTTTGTGATAAATGTGGTAAATGGCATGTTGGGGAATGTCTTCTGAATTCTGGGAAGTGCTACTGATGTGGTAATATGGGACATAAGGCTCGTGATTGCACTGAAAAAGATCAGGGTGATGGTAAGACCAAATTTGATTTATAGTTAGTGAAATGTTTTAAGTGCAATGAGATGGGTCACTATGCAAACGAGTGTCCAACAAAGAGCTCAAGTGATGGGAAGCAGTTAGACTACAAGCAGAAAGGGGTGGTGAAATCCTTTGAAACTACTTCAGCAGATGTTGGGCCATCAAATGAAGTGGTATCAGGTACTTTGTTTGTTTTTTCATATTATTCCAGTGTGTAGTTTGATTCAGGGTCTACACAGTCTTCCATCTCTAAAAACTTTTCTAGTAAAATGGGAATACCATCTCAAAAAATGACTCCTGAACTTGTGGTAAAAACACCTGGGGCAAATGTTGAGGAAAAAATAATTTATAAGAATCTTCCTATCCTTATCCGTGGAAATAACCTACTTGAAAAACTTATTGTTTTACCTCTAGTAGAGTTTGATGTTATCCTGGGTATGGATTGGATCTCTATTTACCATGCTAAGATTGACTGTAGAGCTAAAGAAGTTTCTTTTCAAAAATACTTTCAGTTTGTGTACAAGAATGAACCCTTACTGTTGATCACATATCAAGAGGCTGAGAAACTTGTAAAATATGGAAATGAATGTTACCTTGCACATATTGTTGAAAATAAGGGAACTGTTCAGATTAATGATGTGCTAGTGGTAAATGAGTATCCTGATGTTTTTCCGGATGAGTTGCCTGGAATAATACCAGATCGGGAAGTTGAGTTTACTGTTGACTTAGTTCCTGATGCTAAGCCAATTTCAAAACCCCCTTATCGAATGGCTCAAATTGAACTTTTATAGTTGAAGGAGAAATTGCAAGATTTATTAGAGAAAGGTTTCATTCGACCTAGCACATCACCATGGGGTTCTCCTTTTTTATTTTCTAAAAATAAAGACGGATCTATGAGACTTTGCAATGATTATAGAGCCTTGAATAACATCACTGTTAAGAAAAAATATCCTTTTCCTCATATCGATGATTTGTTTGATCAGCTCCAGGGAGCTTAGTATTTTTCAAAGATTGACCTGAGATCGGGGTACCATCAGTTGAAGGTAAAGGAAACAAATATTCTGAAGACTGCGTTTCGTACAAGATATGGCCATTATGAATTTGCAGTTATGTATTTTGGGATAACCAATGCACCTGCTGTATTCATGGACCTTATGAATAGAATTTTCCATGAGTTTATGGATAAGTTTTTGGTTGTTTTCATTGACGATATTTTGGTGTTTTATAAAAGTAAAGAGGATCATGAAAGTCATTTAAGGGTTATTTTTCAAACCTTAAAAGAAAATAAATTGTATGGGAAATTCAGTAAGTGTGAGTTTTGGTTGAAAAAAATTTATTTCCTTGGTCACATTGTTTCTAAAGATGGGATAAATGTTGATCCTGCAAAAACCAAGGTTGTTAAAGAATGTCCAAGACCCAAAAATGTAACTGAGATTCGCAGCTTCCTTGGTTTGGCAGGCTATTACTGAAGGTTTGTTAGAATTTTTTCACGGTTATCTAGTCTAATGACTAAGCTAACTCGGAAGGGTGTTAAGTTTATTTGGACAAAAGAATGCGATGATTGTTTTCAGGAACTGAAAAGAATATTGGTGAATGATTCAGTTTTGGAACTAACTTCCAGGAATGGGGAGTTTGTTATCTACAATGATGCTTCATTGAAAGGACTTGGTTGCGTCCTAATGCATAATGATCAGGTAATTGCTTATGCTTCACGTGAGTTGAAAACTCATGAGTTAAATTACCATAAAGATGATTTAGAATTAGTTTCTGTTGTTTTTGATTTAAAAATTTGGAGGCATTATTTTTATGGAGTAAAGTGTGAAATTTATACTGATCACAAAAGTTTAAAGTATATATTCACTCCAAAAGAATTGAACATGAGACAAAGGATATGGCTAGAATTAATCAAGGATTATGATTGTACAATTCATTACCATCCTGGAAAAGCAAATAAAGTGGCTGATGCTTTGAGTTGAAAAAGTAATGCTTCATTAACAATGTTGCGTTTGGAACATGATCCTTTGGTTAATGATTTGATGAACTTTGGAATAGAAGTTGTTGGTGCAGGATGTCCTTCTGTTTTGTTTTGGGTATTAGTGAAATATTCTCTATTATATAGAATTAAGTAAGCACAGAAGTAAGACAACGAGTTGCAGAAAAAAGTAGAGATGGTTCAGAAGTGTAAGTTGCTTGAATTCAACATTGATAATGAGGTGTTTTGAGATTTGGGAAGAGATTGGGTGTGCCTTGTGATTCACAGTTGAAGAGAGAGTTGTTATGTTAAGATCATAGTTCTCTGTTTTCAGTTCATCGAGGAAATACTAATATGTATAGAGATCTTTGGGAGTATTACTGGTGGGACGGAATGAAAAGGGATATTGCTGATTTTACTGTGAAGTATTTGACTTGTCAATAGGTTAAAGTAGAGAAGAAGTTACCGAGAGGGATGCTTCAGCCTCTACCAGTACCAGAGTGGAAATGGGAGAATATATCCATGTACTTCGTTGTGGGATTGCCGAAGACACCTCGAGGTAATAATGCAATCTGGGTTATTGTTGATCGCTTGACTAAATCTTCTCATTTCCTTGCTTTACTAGATACTTTTTCCCTAGATCAACTTTCCCGTTTGTATCTTAAAGTGATAGTCAGGTTACATGGAGTTCATCTCTCCATTGTATCTAACCATGATCCCAGGTTCAATTCTAACTTTTGGAAAGGCCTTCAGAAGTTGTTGGGTACTGAATTAAATTTTAGTACGACTTTTCATCCTCAATCAGATGGTCAGTCAGAATGAACGATTCAGACTTTGGAGGATATGCTACGTGCTTGTTCTATGGATTATCAGGGAATTCGGGACCAAAATTTTTCTTTGGTTGAGTTTTCTTATAATAATAGTATTCATTCAAGTATACAGATGGAACCATTTGAGGCATTATATGGGAAGCAGTGTCGAACTCCAGCTTTCTGGGATGAAGTGGGTGAAAGGAAGTTGATGGGACCAAAATTTGTAGAAGAGTTGACAAAAAAATTTAGCTGATACAAAAACACATGAGAACAGCTCAGAGCAGGCAGAAGAGTTATGCGGACAACAGGAGGAAGGATCTCTCTTTTGAGGTAGGTGATCATGTTTTTCTCAAATTTTCACCATGGAAAAGTGTGATGCGATTTGGTAAGAAAGGAAATATGAGTCCAAGGTTTATTGGACCATATGAAATTCTGGAGAGAGTTGGATCAGGTGAATTCCTAGTGGCTTTACCTCCGAGTTTATCTTAGGTACACAATTTTTTTCATGTTTCAATGTTAAGGAAGTACATGCCAGATCCATCTCATGTTTTAAGTCTAGAGGTAGTTCAGCTGGAAAAGAATCTATCTTATGAGGAACAACTGGTCCAGATTCTTGACCACAGGGAGCCAGTGTTGCGGAATAAGGTGATTCATCAATTAAAGGTTTTGTGAAAAAACCACATGAGTGAAGAGGCAACATGGGAATCTGAAAATGCAATGAGGGATAAATACCCCCACTTATTCGATAAGTAAATAAATTGCGGGGACACAATTTTCTAAAGGGGAGAAGGATGTAACATCCCAAGTAAGTAATGAATAATATATATTCTTATCTATGTCTATTTATGAATTAGATAGTGTTTTAGAGGCTTAAAATGGGAATAAATCAAATCTTAAGCATATAATTCTCTAATATTTTTAAAAGATTGTTTTACCGCCTTTTGATGGCGAACCATTTTTTAAATCAATATTTTGACAATTTTATAATCTCTATTTTTCAAAATAAACTTATTATTTATGATTGGGACATTGAAATTTACCTTGGATAATTTTTTGGTATTTTTCTGACAATGTTCATTTTTTTATGAATAGTGAAAAATACTGCATTTTACATCAAAACTGCTTTTTCATATAATTTAATTATATGGTTATATTATCTTTTTAATTGGTTTTAAAGTGTAAATATAATATATTTTTACCATTTAATACAATATTGGTCATTAGAATTAATTTCACTTTGTAATTGGGCATAAACTAATGCCAAACTTTTCATAGATATTGTTTCAAAAAAACCCGCTATTTGTTTTGACAACGGGAATTATTTTTAAATTAATTATTGAAATTTATGTGTTTGGAATTTGGTAAAATTGATTCCATATTTGGAATCAAAATTTCCAAATTATATAATTATTACTTTTGTTTTTGGACTTTGTGAATAGTAACGACGGTAATTATCGTTAATTATCTTGATTAATTAGTAATCAGGTAATTAAGGATAATAAAATAATATCATAATAATAAAAAATGACACCAAAATGTGTTCTAATACTACTGTTTGTGTCATGGACGACCATGGGATGCCTTGTTCCAAACTTGGAGACCCCATGGAATCACTTTTGTGTGATAATGACTTTTTATCTTTTTATTTTTTTAAAGAAAGTAAATATTACAAAGAATGTATCACCTGAGTAAAAAAATTTTAATTTTGTATAAATAAATGATATCTAGGACTATAAATAGTCATTGGAAATCTAAAAATCTTTCCTACATCATAGTATTTTTTTTATAATTTTTAGACATTAAATAAATTAAATTATATATGAGACCATGATGATGCAACGATTACCTCATTATCTAACGATTTAAATAAAATGAAAATATAATGTAAAATATAAGACCTAAACATGTCAAAAATCTATTGTATGGGTGGATTTCTAACCCTTATCACCTTATCCTCGAAATACATCAACGTGGGACCTTTAAAATCTGAAACTCATTTGAAAATAAAGTAACATTTTCTACCTTTCCAAGAGTGCCCCTCCTCTCCTCTTATAAAAGGCCCCCAAATCTACCTCCTTACCCACACCTCTCAAGCCTTTTTCTCGGCCAAGATCTTCTCATTTTGTCTCTTCACATCCCTTTACTCATCCTAGAAGACTTAACTTAGGCATTAAGCTCTTCAAGAAACCCTTTTGGTTCAAACCAAAGAGAGTTACCCGATTTTAAGGGTAATGTCTTCACTTGTGTTCTTTTGTTTTATTTTGCTTATACAACCCCCTAAACTCTTTTTATTAATTTCTTTTGTAAAAAAACTGGTATCTTCCATATACTAGGAGTCTGTTATAATAAGGATTCGAGCTACACTTACAAACACCTATATATAATGGTTAAAGAGCATACTGTTTCCGTGGATGGTGAATTTCTGCCTCACGAAATGATGATTGTTCAATATTCTTCTAACACCTTCAAATGTGTCCATTAAGATGTCACTATATTTATATATGATATATAATATGTTTATGTTTTCCTTAAGCTTCTGTATTTTTCATTTATGTCATACCTTTATGGTTTCCATTATGGGTAAACGCGATATCTTCATTTTTAGGAAGTGCGGACTACCGCCCCCTTAAAGTGATTTGATTCAATAATGCCATATATGGGACGTATAAAGGATGGAGTTAATGATATTATATGTGATATTATACTAGAATAATTTCATAGATTTATATCATTATGATTCCATTTGATAAAATACGAAATAGAAATGAAAGTAGCGTTCATGCGTACGTACGACTTACCGTCTCTATGAACGGTGCGTTTCATTTCTTACCTCTAAATGTTGTGTAATATTATAAATTAATTCATATAATGAATATATATAATTTATATGATACCTACATCATGAATATAATTCTGGATATGATGGATACATGAACAACTTGTAATTATAAAGAGTTTATTTTTGGACTCAAGTACCAATGATCGACAAAACGACTATTATTAACTTAAATAATTATATAGTGTTCATAACATGGTAATAAGTGATATAAAAGGAATAATGAACTTGAAAAAGGTTCTTATGAAAGTATAAATTAACTCAAGTTTATTATTCAGGACGTTAAATAATGATCGAGTCAAGTCAGACCCGAGGTATGGGACTTCGTCTCAATCTCCTTTCATTGAGGCATATTTTGTTTTATACACAACTTTCTTTTATAAGGTGTATAAACCCCTTTGAATTTTACGTTTATTCAAAAAGAATATTTTTTATATAAAGCGTTTACTAAACGACAAAAGGAAATGTTTTTTTTCGTACATATGCGGCGACAATGACTTCTCCGCCGTCGTGACCATTATTTGAGTTTCGGCTTCCTCTAAAAGCCATAACTTTTTTAAAAATGAAAAATAAATACCATGTTTTACTTTTCATTTATTTTGGTATTGAAAATGGTTTTCATAATGTTTTTATTATATCAATGTGTTGTATTGATATATTGTGATTTAAATGTGGAAATGTTATGTTTCCTTTATGCATGTTTTATGTGATACGATTATGTTATGGTTCTTGGGCATTGTTTTGAAGACGGGTGGTTCCGTGATAAACTAAGGGCGGGTGAGCCCGATATAGCTCTCCAATGCATTGGGAAACACGAAGGAGTTAAATGTTATGGTTTCACCGAAGTGATTTAGGGAATATACTGTGATGGGTATTCCAAACATAACCATGAGGGTTACTCCCTACGTAAGAATTTTATGAATGCCTCAAGTTACATTTATGTATTATGATTTCTATGATTTATTCATGATTTGATGAGGTATGTTAAAATAATTATGTTTTATGACTAAAGTATGATTTAATACATGGACTAATGTTTTCATTTCCTACTTTTATATCCCTTACTGAGATTTTTATGCTCATCCCATGTTTTTGAAATGTTTTTCACAGGTCAAGGGAAAGGCACATGATGTGATGATAATGTCAAGGAAGTGTCAAGAAAGAATCCATGTTTTATTTTAAATATGTTTTTGTTGATGGAAAAAATGGGTACTATCTTTTATGTAACCACTTTGTTTAAATGTGGAATGTATTGCATGTTTTATGATCTAATTCTCTAAAAATCTAAACCTGAAAAGATCCTCAACGTGTATTCTTGAAATAACTCAAGATTAAGTATTGTTTAAGGCTGGGGCCTTATAATACAATCCCAAATGAAAGATACAATTACAACAGAAAATAGTAAAAAACTCCTAGGATTATACAGCAAGGATCCTACCTGAAGGGTGGGTACAAATCATCAATATAGATCTCCACATCATCCGTCACCGCCATCCACCCTTAGGTCCAAGCTCCCCGAGACTCAGTCAAGGCAACTCTTCGTCTGCACAAGACACAACATGGTGTGGGCGAAGCCTGTGCAGGGATGAGTATAATAATAGCCAGTTGGGACCCCGAGACCCCTGAAGGTCTCTTAAAATTTTACAAAGGAAAACCAAAAACCATGACCTCAATCACAAATCACAAAGCGGAGACTTAGCTCCAAAACAGGTATAAATTAAGTACAAAAGTATAAATGATTAGTCATAAAGATAGATCATCTTATTCTGTTAAGAGGCATTACTGCTAACCCACACATGATCGATAGGTACTAAACCCCACTACCCCACACAGGATCTGACCCGCCTAGGATCGATAGGTACTAACCCTCACTGACCCACATAGGATCTGACCCACACAAGATTGATATGCACTGACCCACACAGGATCTGACCCACATAGGATTGATAGGTTCTAATCCACACATGATCTCCAGGTGCTGATCCACACATTATCATTAGGTGCTGATCCAAATAGTATTTCTAGGTGATGATCCATGTAAGATCGCTCGGTGTTGACCCACACAGGATCGTTAGGTACTAACCTCTGCAAGATCTACCTCCAATCTCCACCTCACAGCCAACCACTAGATTCCCACACAAAGCATGCTTGATTCTGGGAGAATCTGATCCCCAAGCCGTCGGTCATATTTCAACTGGCATGAAGTCCCACTAACAAGAAACCCAATGATCTGTCATGTCATAAGGGTTCCAAAGAAATAGATGGCGCGTCAATCAAATGCCAGATCTGAGAGTTATAAGCATTTTAGTGGTGAGGGCCTAGTTGGATTCACGTACGATCCGACCAATCCATACACCAACTTTATCAAAAAATTAGGTGGAGTATCTAAAAATGGTCTCCTTGCTCCAAGAATCCCAGCACCACAGATAGTTCTTCAAACAAACGTCTGGTTCGCAAGATACGACTCTTTAAGAGAAACTGGGCCTGAAAGGGGTTTGGGTCTAGTCCGACCCGCCCCGAACTAGCCAGGGCCAACCCAGTTGGGATTGGCCATGGTAGGCCCGGCCCGCGGGGCCGAGGACCGGCCCAGATGGGCGGGGCCATGGAGAGCTCAGCCCACTGGGCCGTAGACCGACCCAACTTGCTTCGGCTGGGCACGACCCACTGGGTGGTCCGACCCGCTAGGTGGTGCAGCACCCAGCTGGTGGCCTGCGTGGGGAGGGGAACCGCTCCCCCTCCTTCCCGAATGTCTCAAAGAGCCATTCAACTCTTTAATTTGCAGCACCAGGTGGAGACTCTCTAGATATTCATAGGACCTACAGGGAGCGGGCTCCCTTCCGCTGCGGCTTCAAATCAGCGACATGCTCACTGCGACGCGTGACAGCGCGCCACTTCACCACCACCTCGGCCGACCATTGCCAGTTTCCCCAACCATCCACCGCGGCACCGAGCGGTTCCGCCTCCTTCCATGTCCGGTGAGTTCCAGACATTTCCTTTTCCTACCAAAGCCAGTCATCAGCGCCACTATGCTGGGGCCGCACCGACTGGACTTTCACGGGCCACCGGGTGAGCTCCGGTTGTCTGTTTTCCCTTCCGCTTGTGCCTAAGGTCCTCCCTGGATGCCACCATTTTTGCACAGCTTCTAGATTAATGTTCTCTCATTTTTTAGGTTCATCCCCTGAAAAATGAAACAATAAAGAAGTTATGGAGGGTCCGGACCTTGTTCGTTTGGCCAATCCCCTCCGCTTTAACATCATAACCGGGGGTAGCAAATTAATCCAACAAATACAAACTTTAAAAATAAACCCCCTAACTCAAGAATTGTTGGATGATGTCGTGGTTGTGGATGGTGAAGATTCCATGTTCGTTGAAGTTTTCATTGTTTGTCAATCCCGAATTAATCCTTCCAACGACATCCAAGCTTCTGTTCCTCATCGGTGGAGGACATCACATCACTTTTTCAGATATTCCTCGCTTGATGAAGTCGTGTCCAAATCTCCAACCTGAGCTCCATTTAAATAGAGGTGGGGGGGGGAATGGTGAGTAACACACTAATGAATTAATGAGATCCATTAATGAATGAACCTCTTAATTCTCAATAGTGTGATTAAAAAACAGGAGTTTTAATCCATTAAATGGCTTGAAAACTCATTGGTCCCACCACCACTGCTCAAGAGGTGGTAGGAAAAATAAAATAACAATTCTATTATTTTATTATTTCTTTAAAAGTCTCCAAAACTAACTTTTTCACCTGACCTACTATGGTCAAAGTTAAGCCTCCCTTAATCGAATCCCGACGCTATAGATTCAATTGTGCCCTCATATTTTTAATCCGATCATCGGTTCAAAAGATAGAAAATGCCACCCATGCATTTACTGAATGTACCTTTAGAAAAGTTAAAAAATTAATTATGGGTACAGTGGACCTTGGAATTAAGCGCCGTCAATTTTTTCAGACTCTTAATAATCCCAAATAATTTAAAAAAAAATTTATATAGTGTTTTTGGGTCTTTACATTCTCCCCACCTTAGGGATTTTTGTCCCCAAAAGCTACAACAAAACCAAGGAAACAAATGGGGGTACTGAGCAGGAATTTTAGCCTCCCACTCCCATGTGCTCTCTTGAAGATTCCCATGCTTCCAAATAACTCGCACTAGAGGAATCAACCACCCATAAAGGAATCTCTCCTATCGATCCTTTATCTCCACTGGTAACTCCACAAATTTTACCCCATCATCAATGTCTAGCTTTCCCCAGTCAATAACGTGCGATGGATCATGCACATACCTCCTCAGCTGTGACACATGGAAAAAATTATGCACCCTGTGCATCTGTGGGGTAAGAGCTAGACAATACGCCACCTCACATACTCTGCTGAGGATCTGGAAAGGTCCAATAAACCTCAGAGATATCTTTCCACCCCAGCCAAACCTTCATAATCCTCATTAGGGTGAGACCCGTAAGAAGACATTGTCTCCTTCCTTGAACTCCAAGGGTCTTAGTCTCCTGTCATCATATGACTTCTACCAGTTATGTGAAATCTTCATCCTCTCATCGATGATCTACACCTTCTCTGTGGTAGTATATACCAACTATGGACCCACAAGTGCTAACTCCCCTAGATCTGTCCAGCACAGTGGTGACTTGCAAGGTCACCCATAGAAGGCCTCAAAAAGAGCCATGCCGATGGTGGAGTGATAACTGTTATTGTATGCGAACTCCACCAGTAGTATGTGATCCTCCCAACTGTAGCCAAAATCGATAACACAAGTAAAAAGAATGTCCTTGAGTGTGTGTATGGTCCGCTCCATCGGACCATATGTCTGAGGATGAAAGGAGGTGCTCAAGCATAGGTGAGTCCCAAACACCTTCTTTAATTCCTTACATAAGAGAGATTTAAAATGAGGATCGCGATCTGAGATGATTGTCGATGTCACCCCATGAATCTATACAATCTCATGAACATAGAGGCGTCCCAAGCCCTCTAATGATCCCTACTCTTGGATGGGTAGGAAGTGGACCGACTTGCTGAGTCGATCAACAATAACCCATATAGAATCATGGCCCCTGGACGTACATGGTTTCCCTATCATGAAGTCCATGGAGACACCATCCCACTTCCACTCCGGCACCTCGTGTGGATGAGTTAAGCCTGATGGTACCTGATTCTCAACCTTCACTTACTGACAAGAGAGGTATCATGAAACAAACTTCGCCACCGCTTACTTCATCCCTGGCCACCAGTACTGATGCTGGAGGTCCTAGTACATCTTCGCCACTCCAGGATGTACCGCCAAAGGGGATGTATGGAAATATCTCAAAACCTCCTTCCATAGCATCACTGGTAACATGGTGCGCCCTCTG
Organism: Viscum album; assembly: GCA_963277665.1. Lineage (NCBI taxonomy): Eukaryota > Viridiplantae > Streptophyta > Magnoliopsida > Santalales > Viscaceae > Viscum > Viscum album. The sequence goes on along the minus strand of OY728136.1, from coordinate 1,660,919,108 downwards.
AAGAGAATGATGTGCTCCCCACCTTTAGAAAATTTTTCCGAAGCTTGGCCTAAGGATATCTGAGCATGTCGGGCCTCACAGTCCCCATCCCCAAGCTATGCCTCCCAAAATCACTGAAGAAGTGGGGGAGTGATAGTCATATACTGGAGGTAAGATGCTTAATATCTATCCACAAAGGATATATGGAATACGACTAGCTGTTATTTCTCTTCACTCAGCAACTGTAGACCATACCTCTTGCTGAGTGCATCTACTACTACGTTCCCCTTCCCAGGAGTATAGACTATCTTGAAGTCATAGTCCTAGAGGAACTCCATCCATTACCACTATCTCAAGTTTAGGTCCTTTTGTGAGAAGATATACCTGAGACTCTTGTGATCAGAGTAAATAGTAAACCATTCACCCATCAAGTAGTGCCGCCACATCTTTAGTGCAAAGGACGCTACTACTCACTCTAGGTCATGGGTAGAATAGTTTTTCTTGTGTTGTTTCAATTTTCATGATCCATATGTGATCACTACTCGCTTCTGTATCAGGAAAAAACCTAGTATGGTCTCTGATGCATCGTAGTAGACTACATACCCAACACCCTCTTCTGGTAGCCTCAAGATGGGGGCACTCATTAGCCTCTGCCTCAGTTCCTGAAAAATCTGTTGGAATATATTCTTGCACACGAAGGGTTGTCCCTTCTTTTTTTAAAGATGACAAGGCTGTCACAACTCTGGAAAAGTCAGGTACAAATATCTAGTAGTACCCAGCCAATACCCAGAAACTATGCACCTCAGTCACACTCCTGGGTGGCTCCCAAGAAAGCACTGCCTCTATCTTTGCTGGATCCATTGTAACCCTATCCTTTGAGAAAACGGGCCCTAAAAAGTGGACTTTTCATATCCAGAACTAGAACTTTGAGATCTTTCCATAAATCTGGTGCTCTCAGAGTGTATCCAGAACTATCTGTAGGTGCGTGGCATGCTCCTCTTCAGACACTGAGTATATCAAGATTTTTTCAATAAAGACCACCATGAAGTGATGAAGGTAAGGCTAGAAGATCCTTTTCATGAACCCCATGAACACTACCAGAGTGTTGGTCATGCCAAAGGGCATCACCAAGAACTCATAGTGGCTATACCGACATCTAAAGGCATTCTTCGGTACGTCCTAGACCCGTACCTTGAGATAATTATAGCTTGATATGAGGTCTATCTTTGAAAAACATCAATATCCCTTCAACTGGTTAAATATATCATTGATCCTCGGCAGAGGATACTTGTTCTTCACGGTCACCTAGTTCAGGCACCAATAGTCCACAAAAATCCTCAAGCTCCCATCTTCCTTCTTGCCGAACAAAATCGGGGATTCCCTTGGTGAAACACTAGGCCTTATGAACCCATTTCTATGAAAGTCCTCCAATTGTACCCTCAACTCACGAAGCTCCATGGGAGCCATCGAATATGCTGGTGTAGATATCGGTGCCTTCTTGGGGTACAGGTCGATGTAAAAGTCTACCTCTCTGTGAAGAGGTAGTCCTGATACATCTTCAGGAAAGACATTAGAATACTGGTCCACCACTACAGGATAACTTGGACTCCTCACGTTAACTGCTCTGAGGGTAATTCTAGCCAAATGATGTGTGATCAGCTACACCCTCCTCTGAGTAAGTCCATACTACACTAAAAAGGGTTCCCTTATCACCATTGAAGGTAAAACTGATCCCACCCTCGTAGACACACCACACTTTGTGCCTGAAACAATCAATATGAGCATGGACTATGGATAGCCAATCCATACCCAAGATGGCATCGTAAGGCCTCGATGCTGTTACTAAGAGATCCCAACCAAAGCTCTCACATCCTAGAGTAAGCTCACATTTCTGGAACTAGTGTGTAATCATAGAATCCTCTCCCATAGGAGTCTCAAATCGTAAAGATCAAGCCAATAGATATATCGGAATATCTGAGATCTGAACGAGATCCATGGAAATGAAATAGTGACTGGAACCTATGTCTATAAGAACTGCAGATGGGGTGTGATAGACACAGATTGTACCTCTAATCATATCTGGAGTGCCGTGGTTGTAGGATGCTACTACCTGAAGCTAAGCTCGCCCCTGTCCACCTGCTCTCTAGGTTCAAGGTGGACTACCTGGGGGTGGCAGTGGTAGAACGTCAAACCGTCATCCACCTCTAGCTGCAAAAACTGATCCTCTACCACATATTCCACCCTACGGACCTCCTCGATCGAACCTTAGACGCTGCCTCAGAGGTCCCTCAACCGTCTGATGATTGTTGGTACGATGAGTTGATCACTCAGGAGCCATGTGGCCCTGCCCGCCTCATGTGAAGCACAGTCTGCTCCTCTGCTAGCTTGCTCCACCTCGTGAGCTCCGCACCTTCGAACCTACGTCTTGGGGTCGTCCACCGAAAGGTCTAGCCCCCTTGGACCTCTGCATCATCTGCCTACTACCTGCTATAGATGACTTGAAGACCAGTCGTCTGGTGGTGGATCCCACTATCAGTGCCCACTCAGCTATGAAGCTCTCCACCAATAATGCTCGCTCAAGCACTCCAGCCTGCGTCAGGATATTGAGTGATATCATCAATGGTCTGATCTCCCATCGAAGACCCTACTCAAAGGTCCTGACCCTAAAGAATGGGTCCCATACCATTCCAGTGGAGTAGCATGATAGGCCGGTGAATCTCACAGTGTACTGGTCCACAGATAGTCTTCCCTTCTATAAGTGCAGCATCTCATAGATACACACTAAGCGTAAAGTCACTGGTACTAACTCCTCCCTGAAGAGGCTCTCGAAGACCATCCAAGAGAGCATCACCTCCTCATGCGTCTGGAGTGTCAGACTCCACCATCTCCCTGCTGTGCCTTGGAATAGGCTAGCATTTAGGATCACCATCTGATTTGCTGGTGTCTTAACTAGGCGGAAAACCCGTGCCACAACCTCCATCCAGTCCTCAACTGCATGTGGATCTATCTCATCTCGAAACCTTGGAGGACTCTATATCTAAAACTCATGAAACATGCTCAGTTGGCATGCATGGTCTTCCAGTGGGGTTGGTGGAAACTGCTACCCGCTGAGTGGTGGTGGTGCTGGTACACCACCCAAAGGTGCCAACATAGTAAGAGGGCCCTACACCGAAGACTTGTCACTTGGTGGGCCATCATCGTGTACTCTCTCTGGAATCCTGGATGGCTGTCTACGTGGAGGAATCCTAAAATAAAATAGGTGTGACAAATTTAATAAGTTATACCTGGTGAGATGACTCAAAGTAGATCAAAAGTAAAATATTTTCAAAAAACACGCAATAAGTGTTTTCATGCACAAATTCGGAAATATGAATTTAGTGTCCGAGTGTATGGATACGTCAACCACCACACCAACAATGGACTACCAAAACTGAAAACCAGACTGAAAACACTTAACACTATTGCTCCATTAGAAAGATCAGAGTCCTTGTTCTTCAGTAGAACCGACTCCTCGGATAACACTTTGTCACGACCCGTCCCCCAGGTCCCATTCCATGACTACCCCAAGACCGCTTTCCATAGGCCAGGGGTTGGAGACTAACACCGAAAAGGTGTATCCCTAAAACGGAAAGGCATTTCCATTAATCTTGAACAAAAATATAGTATAGGAATAGAACAAGATGCAACAAGAAGTAAAACTTCTATAGTAAAAGTGTGTGCTGAAGGTAAAGGGCCCGGAATACAAGACCAATTGAAAGATACAACTACAACAGAAAATTGTAAACAAATCCTAGGATCATCCACCAAGGATCCTACCTGAAGGGTAGGTACAACTTGTATCCACTACTCTCCACGTCAACCATCAACACCGTCCACCATCAGGTCCTTGCTCCCCGAGACTCAATGAAGGTTACCCGTCGTCTGCACGAGACATAACAAGGTGAGGGCAAAGCCCATGCCAGGGTGATTATAACAATATCCAGTAGGGACCCTGAGACCCCCGAAGGTCTCTCAGAATTCCACAAAGGAAAAAAAAGCATGATCTCAATAAAAAAGCACAAAGAAAGTACTCATCTCAAAACCAGGTATAACTTAAGTACATAAGTATAGATAATTAGTCATAAAGCTAGATCATCATATTCTGTTAAAGGGAACTCCTGCTGACCCAAACATGATTGATAGATAGTAACCCCCGCTGACCCACATAGGATCTGACCCACCCAAGATCGATAAGTACTAACCCCCACTAACCCACACAGGATCAGAACCATACAGGATTATTATAAGATGACCCACATAGGATTGCTGAGCACTGACCCACACAAGATCTAACCCACACATGATTGATATGTGCTGATCCATACATGATCACTAGGTGATGATCCATAGAGGGTCACTAAGTGCCGATTCACACAGGTTCCCTAGGTGCTAATCGACAATAATCTCTAGGTTCTGATTCACACAGGATTGATCGGTGCTGACCCAAACAGGATCGGTAGGTACTAACCTTCGCAAGATCTGCCTCCAATCTCCACCTCACAGCCAGCCACTGGATTCCCGCACAAAGCATGCTTGATTCCGGGAGAATACTCTCCCCAATTCCTCAGTCATATTTCAACTAAAATGAAGTCCCATAAAGAAGTAACACAATGATCCATCATGTCATAAGGGTTCCAAATCAACAGACAACGCATCAATCAGACGCCCGGTCTGAGAGTTATAGGCATTTTAGTGCCGAGGGTCCGATTGGATTTGGGTATGATCTAACCCATATATACTCCAAATTTCTCAAACAATTTGGTGGATTATCTCAAAAGGACCATCTCTCTCCAAGGATCCTAGTGCTGCAGACAGTTCATCAAACAGACATCTGGTTCACAAGATACGACTCTTTAAGAGAAACTAGCCCCAAAGGGGTCCGGGTTTGGTCTGACCAGTCGGACAGACCCAACCTGACCTGGCCTGGGCCTACCCAACCCGATTTGGATCGAACCAACCCAGTTTGGGTCCAACCTAGATCATCCCGAACCAGCTTGGGCCGGGCTGGTTGGGCTGGCCTGCGGCATGCTCGACCCGCTGGGCCGCAGACCAGAAGGGCCCACCATGGCTGGGCGGGGCCACGACGGGTCGGCCCAACTCGCTTTGGCTTGGCGTGGCCCGCTAGGTAGTCTGGACCACTAGGTGCCACAACACCCAGCTGGTGGACCTCATGTGGAGGGGAGACACTCCCCCTCCTTCCTAAACGGCTCAAAGAGCCGTTCGAATCTTTCATTGGCGGCGCACGGTGGCACCACCCTAGCCATCTGCGAGATCCCATAGGGAGAGGGACCCATTCTGCCATGACTTTAAATCCATGACCTGCTAACTACGGTGCACAATGGCGCACCAACATTCCACCATCACATCAAGCCATTGCCGGCCACCCCGACCATTTTCCGCGGCGCTGAGTGGCGCCACCTCCTTTCGCAGCCAGTAAGTGCCGGCTGCCGACTTTGCCTGCCGATGCTGGTTCTGTGCCAGTAGGACTTCCACAAGACACTGAGTGAGCTCCGGTGGTCCTTTTTCTCTTCTTCTCATGCCTACGAGCCTTCCGAGATGCCGCCGTCACTGCGCGACTCTCATATTTAAGGTTCTGTCGTGTTATAAGATCGTCCCCTGAAGAACGCGACAAGAACGGAACGACGGAGGGTCTGGGCCTTGTTCATTTGGCCTGTTCCATCCACGTTAACATCATAACAGATGGTAGACAAATAATCCATCAAAGATAAACTTTAATAATAAACCCCCAACCTCGAGAATCGTTGGATGAGGTTACAGTTGTGGAGGGTGAAGAGTCCCTGTTCATTAAAGCCGTCGGTGTTCGTCGACCCCGGATCAATCCCTCCAATGACGTGCGTGATTCCATTCCTTGTTGGTGGAAGATGTCGCATCACTTCTTCAGAGGTTCATCTCTTGATGAATCCATGTCCAAATCTCCAACCCGAGCTCGATTTAAATAGAGGGGGGGGGGTGAGTAATGTACCGAGGAATTAACGAGGTCCATTAATGAATGAACCTCTTAATTCTCAATGGCGCTGTTACAAAATAGGATAGTCGAGCCATTAAATGGATTGAAAACTCATCAGTACCACCACCTCCGCACAACATGTGTTAGGAAAAATAAAATAATAATTCTTTTATTTTATTATATATTTAAAAATTGCAAAAACTAACTTTTTCACCTGACCTACTGCGGTCGAAGTTAAGCCTCCCTTAAGCGAATCCCAGTGTTGTGAATTCAACAGTGCACTCAAAATTTTAATCTGAGCATCATTTAAAAAGATATAAAATCCCTCCCACATGTTTACTAAACGTACCATTAAAAAATTTAAAAAATTCATTCTAGGTACACTGGGCCTCAGAATCAAGCGCCGTTATTTTTGCAGAATCATAATAATCCCAATAAATTTAAAAACAATTGTATGGAATTTATTAGTCTATATTTTGGGCTTGTCTCGGGATATCCTGGTACACAACAACGGGCCTTGATGCACTCCTGGTTTGACACTCTTGATGGATATTCTTAGGATGATTCATATTTTCCTTATAGACTACTAAAATATCTAAGAATAGAAAAATCAAATCAGTATATTTATCAATAATAAAATGATAACTATGATGTTATAAAATGAAATAAGGACAAAAGAATTAACGAATGAAAGTTATTATTAGTAATTAAATATGTTATGTATTAAGTAGTTTCATTAGTTATATATAGTTTATAAATACTACTTATTATTAGTAATGATTAATTATATATTTATTAATGATAACTTAGGATTAAAAATGAATACATATGACTAGTTAATTATAATTAACTAAGGAATATAATATAATTAATTACTATAGAATAAATAATTAAATAATAACTTAATAGTGATTAACTATTGATTAAAGAATGAATGATTAGTTAAAAACTGTACTAAGGAAATTAGTTGATAAAATGACAATTATGATTATATAAAATTAAATGGAGAAGAAAATGTTTTAAAATGTTAGTATCGTAAATATTATATAGTTTAGAAATAATAGTTATTATTAGTAATGATTAATTGTAGAATAATTAATAAATAACAAATGATTAAAACATGAATCCATATAATGATTAGAAAACGATACTTATGATCATATAAAGTAAAATGAAGAAGAAAACATGAATTAAATAACACATGAATGCATTATGATATATGATAAATTCATTGACATTTTTCAATAGAATGAGGTTTGGATGGGATGAGTCTCACTTTGCATATGAGGTAAAATTCAGCTTATTTGTAATTGGTAGCTTAATAATATCTTCGAAGGATATGTAATTAACTTTTGATCTTTCAAAAGTTTTTGGCCTTCTAATGATATCTAAGATTTTTCATTATAAGGTTGAAAGATTTTTAAAGTTAAAAAGTGAAGTACATATCTTTAGAAGATGTTATTAAGCTGTCAATAAAAATAAGTTGGATTTTACTTCATCTGAAGTGAGGCTCGTCTCATCCAAACCACATTCTATTGAAAAATGTCAACAAATTTATTGTATGTTATAAATCATTAATGTGTTATTTAATGCATTTTTTCTTATTCATTTCACTTTATATGATAATAATTGTCATTTTCTCAATGATAAATAGGCTAATTTGATATTTCCTCTTCTTTTTACCTCGGTTTCCAAAACTTTACGTGACTTATATTCTAATTTTTTTAAATAATGAAACATTACTAGAATATTTTATGGTATAAAAAGGCATCCTAAAATTACATTATAATATATATTATATGGAAAATAATCATTATTTATATTGGTACACTCTCATAATTTTGATGAAAGAAACAATTTTTATGTAGAGAGTCGTGTTTACCTATGTTTACTACTATAGAGAGGTTATTTAAACTGAGCAAGGAGATTATTACAGTACACAAACAATAACGGTGGTTAGTATATCTGATTGTGTAACCATAAGTGACCTTCAAGAGAGAATTCATGGTTCCTTAAATCTGGTACCTGATTAAGAGTTCAAGTCTATGAGCTATAGACATTTTCAATTCTCGGCAACATTGTGGCATCTAGCTTGTCTTTTGGTTGATGATGTGCAATGGGTCTAAGAAATTAATTTATTTTCTCAATGGTCAGATGGTACCATGATGGAGTTATATGTTGATGTTTCTACTATACGACAACAACAGCCAATTGTACGAAGGTGTAGAATTACAATAGTGGTTGAAGACAGTCCACCCCTTGAAATTGAGCCTATTCCAAATGATGCAGAAGAGGACAACCTAAATGATCTCCCTGATATACATGTTAATCCGATATCCAATGAGGAGTTTTGTAATGATGGATCAGATGGTGACAATAGTGCTGATGAGGATGGATCAGCGGAAATTAGGAAGAAAGTTTTGAGAAATGCATTAGTTTTATGTCAACCTCGACCTACAATAAATCATCCACCACTCCTTTCATCTAGGTTAGAAGCAATGAAACGTGTGCCTAAATTTGACAATAATGTTCTGACACCATCAACTGAGTTCCCTGGATTTGTACCAGATAGGTTTAGTGAGTGGGACAAAACCTTATATGTTGGAAGGAAATTTTTAATTAATGATGCATTAAAAAGAACGCTAAAGGTATTTCACATTGAGAGGCACTACAACCATATAGTTCATGAATCATGCCACAGTAAATATGTCATAAAATGTGAAAATTATGGGGATGATTATAGATTTTTCTTGAGGGCATTTCCAAATGTTACATTTGGAGGTTGGAGAATCCCGAGGATTAAGGCAGATCATAATTGTATTCAGCCAAGCCTGACACAAGATCAGACCAAATTGGATGTAGAATTTGTGTCATCTATTGTTGTTGAGATGATTAGGACATGTTAATATGTTTTTATATCCATTGTACAAGAGAGGATACAATAACTATTCAATTATAAGATTTCCTATAATAAGGCATGGATGAAGAAACATAATGAAATTGTAAAGGTCTATGGTGATTGGGATGACTCATATCGGGTGTTACCATAATTGATATCCATACTAAGTCATCATAACCAAGTTTTCTTCCAACTTGTTATGAACAAACATGTGTCTCATGATAACTGACTTGATCCATCTCGTGTTCAATTTCATCGGTTATTCTGGGCATTCCTCCCCTGTATCTCTATATTTTTTTTCAGCAAACAATTCATTCAGATTGGGGGAACAATCTTATATGAAAAATATTGGATGTATTGTTGATTGCAAAAACCCAATATGGAAACTATTCAGCTCTTCTGTTTTCCTTTCCCATTATAGAGAAAGAAAACTATGAATTATAGAGTTGGATTCAAGTATGTATCAACAACCATTTCACCAATATTCTAGGTGTTTGTTTGATATTTGATCTCTATAGCGCAATTAATGAGGCAATCAATGCAGATCCTGATACATAGAGATACCCAAATGCACACCATCAGTTCTTCACAAGACACATTTCTAGAAATGTGCATAAAAATTTCCACAACGAACAGATGAAGAAGGAAATCACGAGGCTTGGTACGCATAGTATTTGTTATTTTTCACTATTTCAACATAAATATAAAATCAAATTATGTGAAATATAATATATTTTGTATAACATATGAGTCGAATCAATAGCATTTTGAAGAATTTTTTGATCAAATCCGCCAGTCTAATCAAGAAGTTTATAATTATATGAAGCAGATTCAAAAAGAAAAATGGACATTGGCATATGAAGGGGGTAAGAGGTACAAAAAAATGACCACAAACATTGTGGAGTGCATCAATGGTGTATTCAAAGGGATTCACAAGATACCTACCACCACTCTAGTTCATGAGACAGTATATCGATGCGTGAAGTAATTTATTGATAGACAAAAACTAGCATCAGACGTAATACAACAGGGGATAAGGTACGGAAGACACTTTCAATGATAGATTGAAAAGAATATTGAAGAAGCTTCTGGTTATCATGTTAGCCTTTTTTGATGATAAAAATCTCGATTTGAAGTTTAAGAGCATTCAGACCCCATCAAAAATCGCATCGGTGAAAAAATGGTGGTATTACTAGAAACGAGGCAATGTCAATGTGGAAAATTTCAGGCCTTATGGTTTCCATGAACACATGACATCGCAGAATATGCCTCTATGAACATATCATGGGAATAATATGTTGATCCAGTGTACCAGATGGATACCATTTCTAACTGTTATACTGCACTATGGACACCAATTGGGGAGTATCGCTATTTCCCAATGCCTAAAGGACAACCTATAGTGATACCTGACATCAATCGATTGTGTCCTCATGGGAGACCAAAGGCTTGTAGGATGCGTATTGAGATGGACTGGCCTTAAGAACAAGGGTAGAGTTTGAGATGCACCATATTTCATAAATAAAGTCATAACTGGAAATGATTCCCTAACATTGTTGGGTCGAGTTCACACTCTCATCCAGAATGATGTATTGTCTTCATTGTGACATTCTCATATTGTAAATTATAAGGTGTTATCTATTCTTTTTTTACGGTTTTCTAAACCCCAAAACCCAAAATTAGAGCATTGAACCCAAAAACAACTTTCCTAAACCTTAATATCAAAATTCTTAACCGTAAACCTTAAAACATAAACCCTAACCCAAAATTCATAAACCTAAACCCAAAAACATTACCAAAAATCCAAAAACCTAGACCCAAAACTCAATATCTAAAACACGAATATCTAAATCCTAAAAACTTAAAGATGAATTATAAACCCAAAAACATCTTCCCTTTACCATGGTTTTTGGTAACATTATGTGTCTGATATTTTAATAAACTTTTATATAACGAAATAATAGTATCATATTGATTAGCATAAGTTATTCAATATAAATAATTAGATAAATTCCTAAAACAACATTAGTAATTCCCATGGTTTATCTTAATCCAATCTAAAATTATTTAATCATAAAACTCTTCCAAAATATGTCTAACCCAATTCAAAACCCCATAATTTAGAAATATTGTCTCTATGATTCTAAAAATCAGTATGCCATTATTCCAAAAATGTATATCTTAGTGACAAATACCTAATATCTTAATATCTTATTAATCTTAAATCCTTAATAAAAAGATGCATGTTTTCAAGAATTAAATTTCTCTTTATCACTTAAAAAAATCAATGATTATAAAATTTATTTCATAAATCCAAAAGAAGAACAGTTTACCCATATTGTAAATTATATGTTCTTATCTCTTCTTTTTTTTTCAAGTTTTTCTAAACCCAAAAACCCAAAAGTTGACCACTAAACCCAAAAACATCTTTTCTAAACCTTAATATCAAAATTATAAACCCTAAACCTTCAAGCCTAAACCCTCACCCAAAATTCATAAACCTAAACCCTAAAACCTTACAAAAAATCCAAAAAAACCTAGATATATTCCCTTAAATCATGTATCAATTAATAAAATTATTACAAAGATATTTTCATTAATAAAATTATTTCACAACATAATTATTTCCACTTATTACAACTATTTATGCATCTCTTAGCATTGAATAAATCCAAGTCCCAATTTCACCCACTATATCAAGTAGATATGTGCTCCTTTTTAGATATATTCCCTTAAAGCATGTATCAATTAATAAAATTTTTACAATGATATTTTCATTAATAAATTTTTTTTACAGAATAATTCTTTCCGTCTATTCTTTCTTTTCTTTCCTTTTGTTATCTTTATTTCATTCAAAACCAAAAGACATGGAGAATTATATTTATTTTGGTAAAAATAACTTCATAAAACAATGTGAATAAACATGGCATGTATTGAATTCCACAAGTCATAAAATTATGTTGACCATAACTTTATATTTATATTTTACACTTACGACTCATTTTATTTGTTTATATGTATATGGATGACACCATAAAACTCAATCAGCAGCGTACCCATATTTCCCAGGTCATGTTAGAGGGTGGTGCAGATCAATCGATCAGGGTGCGTTGAGTGCACTATTTTCATCACAGGGAGCCTCCACATTCCATTAGACCATACTTGCACCGTGATGGCTTCTATGGAATTTCTGTATTAGATTTCACATTTTTAGACCATCACCTACTTTCTGACCTCATTGAGAGGTGGAGACCAGAGACACACACATTCCACCTACCTAAGGGATAGATGACCATCACCCTATAGGATGTGGCAGTGCTTCTCGGTCTTCCTATCCAGAGGAGACCTGTTATTGGACTCAATCCTGCAGCTTGGCCAGACCCTGCTCAGCACTTGTCAGACATTAAAATTTTGCCTTACCGTAGGGTTACAGATGGAGCGTCTATATCTATACCTTGGTTGGGGGTTCAGATTCCACATTTACACGATGATGATGACAAGTAGACTGTCATGTGTTATGCCCGTGCATATATATTATAGTTTAATGGTGGGACCATGTGTTCTAATCAATTAGGGATGCACATGAAAATGATTTATCTACCCCTACTATAGGACTTTGATCAAGCCGGGATGTACAACCAGGGATCAGCCTGCTTGGCATACACGTACAAAGTATTATGCAGGCTACCCCACAGGGACCACACAAGTCCAGGGGATGTGTCATCCTTATTCAGATGTGGGCATGTAATCATATCTCTGCATTCTACCCTAAGCTTGCTAGTCCGCCAATCAATATGGAGGTGCTGCATGATGCTCCACTTGGAAGCTGGTATGATCAGTCAATTTTATTGGTTTATAATGCTACTACGAGTTATTGACATTAATTTCTAATTATTTGTTACTATAATTGATGTATTTTATAGTTTGTGATTAGCCACTGAATGAGGATAATATTCATTGTTAATATATATAATATTCATGTGCTTTATTATTCATATATACCATTTTAGTGCATTTTACACTTTGAACATTAATTCACATTATGATTGTAATTTCCTCTTAAAATGCACTATTACATGGTACATTTTTGAAAACCTCAAAAAATAAAAAAATTTCTTGATTTTATTTTCATATTTTATTTTTAGGTGTCCCATTATATAAGGAACAATTCATGTTTTTGGAGTACTAGAATATTCAAATTAGAAGGCTACCAAAGTTGGCCTTGAACCAACAACATTCTAGGGAAAGTAAACTAGACAACAACCCAATAAAGAGACTGTATAGGCCAATATACAAGCCTAGTAATTCTGAATATTGAACTGAATATATAATAAATAATGGGGAACATTTAATTAAACAATGGACAAAGCTAATTCTGATGTTTGAATGGAGTTCCAGGCGGCCCAAGTTGGAGATAAAATTCTGGGCCAGATTATGCGGCCCAAAAAAACATCCCACCATTTCAATAATATCTCGAAAATAAAAATTCCATTGGGGATGAAATTTTACAGGAGGTTATGAGACATCCTGATATCCATCTTCTTCTTAAATGGCCCACTCTAATTTGGACATCTAAAAGGCCATTTAGATGCATCTGTTCGGTGGATACAAGCTAGCTGCCACCTCGGGTCAAGAGTGGAAAAGTCTAAGTTCCACAAGATTTCCACCACCCTAAGCCTACCATACTCAAGTTGGACGACTTTAAATATATGAGGATCTACCCAAGTCTCCCAAAATTCCTATTTAAGGCAGTGGTGTTGGAGAATTTATGGATATTTGGTGCTTTGTTTAATTGTAATGTTATGTTGCAAATTTGTTTCCTTAAGTTTGTCTTTCTCATGTAAGTTGTTCAATTCACCTTAGTTTCTTTATAAAATTTCTTATTATACTCTTATTTTGTTCTTCTTCATATCACGTTGATACCATTGGTTCAAGGTGTTTTTTTAATCATATCAAACCTTGTGAAATTATCACACAATGGTGGAGTGATTGTTATTTTATTGACTTTTTTTACTTCTCCTATTCCTCCCTCATGAGTCTACTTTCCGCTTCCATTGAAACCATAGAATCAATGGAGGGATAACCCACTTATGGATTGATCCAAGGTAGTATAAAGGGTCTGGATTGGATTTTATTTATCACCCCATTAATTTCAAACCACTTCTTTTAATTGATATTTTTATTTGATGATTTTAAAACCTCTTTGTCCTTGTTGAATTTTAAGGCCACATACTTCAAGTTCTAATATGAACCTTTACCTTGGAGTGCTCATAAATTTGATCCTAAAAGTTTATAGGTGATTAGTATTATGGTTTGTTGGTATTAAAACAGTATGTGAGGAAGTTGTTTGATCTTCTTGAATAAACCCATCTCGAATATAAGAAGTTGAAATAATTGAAAAAAGAATTTCATCCAATCCACCCCAAGTGATAACCTAAGATCAAATCATTATTCCAAATTGAATTCACTTAAGTCTCTTAACGTTCACTTAAAACCATATAAAATAAAACCAAGTTGGCCACTTCATATCAAAAAAAAATCCATATAATGTACATGTCTGTAGGTTACTTCTTAGATCTATGAGGATTCAACAACCCAAGCTAAACTACAAGCGACCGCTTAACCCTGAAAACTTGGGTAAATTTGGGCGAGAAGAAATTTTTGTGCCATTTATGAGGACCTAAGTAATTTATCTTAAACACTATCATCCATTTCTCACCCCAAGTTCTCTATTCTCACCCTCATTCCTCTTATCTTTTCACCTTTTTGTTTGTGTGTGTCCAAAGAATCTCAAATCCTAGTTTTAGTCTACTCTAATGGATTGTATTCAAAATCACCCTATCATAAACCCATCTTGGAATAAAATTGGAAATCATCTTTGGGAATCCCCTAACTTAGTGAATTTCTTTGATCAATCGTTGAATGCTCACCCCACACTCAGTGAGATGCACATTCATTTAAATGATGATTGTTTAAAGGATAAATTTCCATCCCTCTCAAGGATGGTTGAAGAGATAAATCTTGGGGAATTACATGATGTTAAACCTCATAAAAATTATAATACTCAAACATTGATTAAAAAATTATGTAATCAAATGGATATGATGAATTCTGAGGTTTAGTGTTTGAGATTATAACTACAATGCATTACTACATGTGAGGAACTCATTCCTACACCAAATGTCCCTTCAGTAACCTTATGTGGAGTGTCTAGTTTCCCAAAAACCTCTCATGAATTTATTAAAGAACCAAAATTGGGATTTTGGGTATAGAAAGTGAATAAAGAAATTGTTTAATTGTCTTTAAATCAGGAGGAAATTGATTTCATGTATTCACAAGAGAGAAATTTGACATCCTGGACTGAGTGTCCCTATTATAGCTCCATTGATGATTTTTCAGAAACACCAATCAATGATACCATGGGTGAAATCAATAACATTGAGTCTATACACATTACTGACACTGATATTTCCAATTTGGTGGTTGAATCTTCTATTCAAAAGGAACCAATTTTTTTTGATAAATTTAGAAAATAAAACTAAGTTGGATTCAAAATCTCCACCTGTGTTTGAATTTCCTATCCAATCTGAGATCAAAATTATTATCCTTCCTTCACTAGTAAAGTATCCCTTCATATGGTATAATCATGTCTTTTAAATTGGAATTCATTTTACTCTTGAAACCAAAAAATATGGAATGATCATTGATATCTTAGGCACGACTATAGAGGAAACTGGATCAACCATTTTTGATATTCCTTGGATTTTCCCACTCATTATAGAACATAGGTTTGTACATGAAAAAAATTATAAAAAAAGAACCAATATCAATAATGTATAGTGGAGAAATATGGGGTCCTTATAATTTTGAAAGTTGGTATTGGGTATGTTAGGGGGTTCATGTCGTGCTAACGACATTAAAAAAAAGCACTGCACGAGAGGAAACCCATGGTTTTTATGTTTCTAATCATTTTAAATCATATTTATTTTTCAAATAGGATTAATAAATCAATTTTATATTTAAAAAAAATACGTAACTCTGAATATGATAGTATCGTATAGTGTTTAACTATTCTTCTATTATGAGTATGAATGTATATGGAAGGGGAGCACCATGTTCATCCGTGTCATATGGTGTGATCCTTGAGTAATACCTTACCCAGAAATTTAAAAAGAAGACAATGTATCATCAGTTTATTTTATTTTATTTTTATGTGTTTGTTTGTTAAAATAAAAATATAAAAAAAATTAAAAAAAATTAAATGGACACATTGTAGGTCATGGGGAAAACCCTGTCACAACTGGCGAAGCCACGAGGACTTGAACCTGAGACCGAAGGGAGACAGGGGAGCGTGCTTACCACTGACCTACAACTTATAGTTCTCCTTTATTCTATAATTTTTTATATATACTTATATATTAATTTTTTTATTATATGAATAAATAAATAAATAAATATATATATATATATATTGTTTTGTTTTGTTTATTTGTTTTTTTTACTTTTTTTCACTAGGGAACTCTGCAAGTGACATGGATATCAAAGGATTACATTGATGCATCAAGAACTTCAACTTCAACCACCAAGTGACTTCATTCCATGATACTCATATTAAAAATTCCTTTTAGAATTCCTGTCATCTACCTCTACCCCCTTCTCAATTTTATTTTCTTTAAACACTAGGGACAATGTTATTCTATGTTGGGAAGGTGAAAAGGATAAAAAAAATTAATTAATTTTGTGTGCATAAAAAAATGCATGGAAGGAAAAAAATTTCTTTAATCTTTAACATGATAATACACTTTTTATACTTTGAAACTGAATATCAAATAATTTATCATTCCCTGATTCTAATTTTAATCCAAGTATAATTTTACGAACATAGATTTTGGAAAGTGTGGCTGTCTAATGTGAAATTTCATCTTTTATATTTTCATCCAAATAGAAAAAAGAGATCATAATGCATGTCCTTTGGATAGTGGGGTTTTAGTTTGAGTCATGGGGTCCCCAAAATAAATAGCATAGGTTTGGTGATCATTTTAGTTTTAATATGAGTATTTAATAAAAAAATAAATAATAAATAAATTTGTGTGTAGAGAAATTAAATGACCTAATGTGTGGCTTTCGGAAATTGGGGATCATGACTCCATAGTGGTCTGGACCAGATTTAGTAATTTTATCTCTATTTGTGGTAATTTTATTTTTTTTGATTGAGTTAACTCGAGATGATGCCCGAGTATGTGGGATTCACTTGGTGCCCTAAGGTCTTTGATCCTAGCAGTCATCTGCAACGTCATGCTACATGGGTTGACTCTTTTGAGTGAAATTTCAATTACCATGTAAATATTGAAAAAAAAATTAAATACACATCTTAATATTGAAATGTCATTCCACCTAGCGCTTCCATAATTTCCCCCGTGAATAAAGATGAACCCCCCATGTCTATTGTGATACACAACACATCCTTATACGTAATTCATATTGGATGAAATATGGAGATGAATTTGAATAAACGAATGGGCATGAGAATGAGATATTCTTATGAAAAAATATTTTATTAAAATATTTTGATGGGTTTCACAGTTTTTTGATATAAGGGTTTTTTGTGATCATTGTTTATTAAAATGTTTTTGGAAAAGGGAATTCGAATTTCACATTTTTGAGATATATTTTGCTTGGGACTAGAAAAACTCAAGTTGGGGGGTGTGATTAGCCACTGAATGAGGATAATATTCATTGTAAATATATATAATATTAATGTTCTTATTATAAATATACACCATTTTAGTGCATTTTACACTTTTAACATTAATTCACATTATGATTGTAATTCCCTCTTAAAATGAACTATTACATTATACATTTTTGAACAACTCATAAAATAAAAAAATTTCTTTATTATATTTTCATATTTTATTTTCAGGTATTATATTATATAAGAAACAATTCATGTTTTTGGGGTACTAGAATATTCACATTATAAGGACACCAAAGTTATCCTTGAACCAACAACATTCTGGGAAAAGTAAACTAAATAGAAGACCAATAAAGAGACTATATCAGACAATATACATGCCCAATAATTATGCAAATTGAACTGAATATATAAAAAATAATGGGTAACATTTAATTAAACATGGTACAAAGCTAATTAGGATTTTTGAATGGAGTTCCAGGTGGCCCACATTGGAGATAAAATTCTGGGCCAGATTCTGCGGCCCAGAAAAACAGCCCACCATTTAAATAATATCTCACAAACCTAGATTCCATCTGGGATGAAATTTTACATGAGGTTAGGAGACATCAAGATATCCATTTTATTTTTCTATTACCCACTCTAATTCGGACATATATAAGGTCATTTAGACACGTCTGTTTGGTGGATGCAAGATGGATGTCACCTCAGGTCAAGAGTGGAAAAATCTATGTTCCACAAGCTTTCCACCACCCTAAGCCAACCATAATCAAGTGGGATGACTTTAACTATTTTAGGATCGACCTAAGTCTCCAAAAATTCCTATTTACAGTAGTTGTTTTGGAGTATTTATGTATCTTTGGTGCTTAGTTTAATTGTAATGTTATGCTGTGAATTTGTTGCCTTAAGTTTCTCTTTCTCATGTAAGTTGTTCAATTCACCTTAGTTTCTTAATAAAATTTCTTCTTCTACTCTTATTTTGTTCTTCTTCATATCAATTTGATACCGTTGGTTCAATTTGTTAATTTATTCACACCAAAACTTGTGAAATTATTACACAATGGTGGAGTGATCGTTATTTCATTGCCATTTTTTACTTCTCCAATTCCTCCCTCATGAGTCTGTTTTCTGCTTCCATTGAAACCATAGAATCAATGGAGGGATAACCCACTTATGGGCTGATTCAAGGGAGTATCAAGGGTATGAATTGGATGTTATTTATCACCCCATTAATTTCTAATCACTTCTTTTAATTGAGATTTTAATTCGATTATTTTAAAACTTCTTCGTCCTTGTTAAATTTCAAGGCCACATACTTCAAGTGCTAATATGAACCTTTACCTTGGGGTGCTCATAAATTTGATCCTCCAAGTAAATAGGTGATTATTATTATGGTTTTTTTTATTAAAATAGTATGTTATGAAGTTTTTTGATGTTCTTGAATAAACCTATCTCGAATATAAGAAGTTGAAATAATTAAAAAAAGAATTTCATCCAATCCACCCCAAGTGATAACCTAGGATCAACTAATTATTTAAAATTGAATTCACATAAGTCTCTTAGAGTTCACTTAAAACCATATAAAATCATCCCAAGTTGGCCACTTAATAGCAAAAAACAATCCATAGAATGTACGTGTCTATAGGTTACTTCTTATGTCTCTGAGTATTCGACAACCCAAGCTAAACTACAAGCGACCGCTTAACCCTAAAAACTTGGGTAAATTTGGGAAAGACCAGGTGGTGTTAGTGACACAATTTTTACATGGTTCTGAGAAAAAATTTTGGTGTATATAGGCTCTAGTTGAACTATCTCTTACATGATCATGTATGTATATACAATCTATCACTGTCTAACATATTTAATAATAACATCAATTTTGGTTTTTAGTTAGGATCTTTTTTGATGAAGTCACATATCCTTTAAGATTTCATGGCTTCCATACTGGAGTATTATGGACCAGTTTCTAGCATACTTCACTATTGGGCATGAGTATTCTATGGCTGTAGTGCCCCTCATTCACTTCCATATTATTGAGTGGCAGCATCCTGATAGAGTAATGCGCCAGTTTTGCTGTACTCAGCCGATTCCATTAACGTCGAGATAGACAGAGCGGGGTCATGGGAAGAAGCTGTCAGGGAGGTAGAATTAGGATTGGCCCCGAGTACATGCTCACTTTATCAACTCCTAGAACAGATGTGCATCGTTTCGTATTCAGGGTGTTCTTATGAATCGATTCTTTCTTTCGGAGCAGGTTGAGTATGAGACATGGTATAGACTGAAGTCTATACTATATCGTACCTAACCCAGCTTAGAGATTCAGATTATGGTAAGTAAATAAATTTTCTTTAGTTTGTTTATCGAACTATTTTATAATTCAATTTGAATCTCTTTACAAGGTAGTCACATAGAACAACTTGTTCGTACGAGTGATGAATAGGAGGAGGGGGTCTTTAGTCAGGCATCCATCCATGCTGTAGCACTGGAGGTGAGGGAATCTTTTCATGAAATTTCCTAGAGAATCATTGAGAATATGACCCTGAGAGATGGGGTTCTTGACTCAAAGGAACATCTTGTAGCACCTGCTGGTGCTGAGGAGCCATGACCATGGTGACGTAGATTGCATCGTGCTGCACGTGAGGCCTCACCTGTTCTACATGCAGAGGTAGGACCTCTAGTAGTTCAGGATTAGCTGATTCATAAAGATACCCAAATATTGACGTACACAGACATTACATTACTTTTTACAGAATACTTAACACATAACAAAAACAGACACACAAGTACAGTAATAGTTTAGTGTCTTTGGAAACTCGGAATACAATCTTCTAATCGTGGTGAAAGATATTCAAAATCTCCCATAAATATCTTCCCCTTTTGTTTTCTTACCTAAAACCTTTCTTTAAATCCTGGGGAAAAGAAAACATATAAAGGGTGAGATCAAATGCTTAGTAAGGGTAAGCATGAAGAAAATAACACAAATCATATACATTTTAACTTAAAAAAATATGAACATAATGTTTAAACATCAAAATCTTGAGCAATGACATAGAACATGGCAGTACGTAAGGTATAGATCATAAAGAAACCTTAATCATGATAAAATAGCATGGGAATAAAACATGTAATTTTTGAAACCATTAATAACATGTTATGATTTCCATAATAGCCAAGGCATTGCTTCCAAGACCATCTTAGTGGACAAAGTCCCATTCTGAATCAAGTTCACTCCTCATTCCAATCCTGTATCACTGAACTGGATTAACTTGTCATTCCAGCCATGTCTATCTCATGAGATATAAATCTTTACCCAATGAAATAGAGGTAGATATAGTTCCCAACCATCTCATAATGAAATCATTCTTACGTGTGCCACAACATAAACAGAAATCATTCATCATAACCCAATGAATAAAATGGGTTTCATAAACATCATCCCATCATAACATAATCCATATAAAACAAATCGATATCATTTAATCATATAAAAAGTTAAACCATGTAAATCATAGAGACATTATATTTGAAACATACACATATGAAATAATGTCATCTTATATGGAAAATGTTTGTGATAAAACACTTGAAATGAATTCTTGAGGAAAATATCCTTTCTTCTTCAAAATCATTTTCTTTTCACAAAATGCCATGCAATTTTAAAAAAAAGTATTTTGTTGAAAATAGTCATGAAATAGTGTAGAGTAAGCTTCATGAAAATAAGGCGTTATAAAACTGTAAAGATCCATCCATGCCGTATAAGTTAAAAAAACATTTTTCTCGTACTTTGGCTGGAAAAGTCAAAAAGTGCCTCGTACTAAAAACAACAAAAGATTCCTTTCATATATTTTACTAAAAACTCACCAATGATTAAAATTGGATTTAAAAAATTTTAGGATGATTGAAATAAAATTAAATATTGAGGAAACATGTATGTGGATGATAAATATTTCCAAGTAAATTCTAAAGTATAAAAAATATCGGATAAAAATGAGATTGCGAGATTTTCCCTTACCTTATGTCCGATATGCTTCGTACGTATCCGAACCTCCTATATAATGATTTAAATAATGTCATTGAATTATTATAGAATCATATTTATTGTTATGATATCATATATGGTTCAATTATGACTTTATATTACCCGTTCTTTTGTAAATTCCATGTTTGAGCAGCGTTTTGGGTAAAATCGTTTTATTTATCGTACGTGTTTGAACTTGTTGTTCATGATATTATTATTACTTATATCATGATTTAATTAATTACAGAATGTAAATCATGATTTACATATCATATATATTCAGTATATATATATATATATATAATAGATAGATAAATGAAATGAAATACACCGTTCATGAAGACGGTAGGCTGTACGTACGCATGAACGCTGTTTTCTTTTCCTTATTGACTTGTATGGAAGTAAGTAGATGAAATATATATATATTTATATATATACATACATAAATACAGTATCTTTATAATGTAATATATTTCATTATTATTCATTATATATACTTTATAATCATTCTTGAGTGGTTAACATGGAGAATGAATCTCATCGCGTCGTGGAGACGGTAATCCGTACGTACGCACGAGCGATGATATCGTTCCCATAATTATTGAATTGAAGTGGAGTGGATGATATAATATCTCAGAATTAGTATGATGTTATAATAAATATACATAGATATTCTTTACAACATTATACCCATCCAAGTAAGGTGGTGGTGGAAAAACAGATTACACCACGGCGTGGAGACGGTATTCCGTACGTACGCACACTCGGTGATTTCGTTTTCTGTTGGATGGATAGAAGATGAAATGGGGTTTTTTCATATTTATAATAATATATAAGTATATGAGTTATACTAATGTTATTACTTTATTAGGAAACAAAAAAAGAAGAATAATTAGAAGAAGAAATGAATTTGGAAGAATTGGTAAAGGATATTACCTCTTCTTTCACGCGCCTCTTCTAAACCTCCTCTTAGAGCACTAGAGTTAGTCTTTGAAGAATACCAGAACCTCTATTATGTTTCTAGTGATGTTGAGAAGGGAAATGGTCAAGGTTAGGCCGATATTGAAGGCTCAAAAT
Organism: Viscum album; assembly: GCA_963277665.1. Taxonomy (NCBI): domain Eukaryota; kingdom Viridiplantae; phylum Streptophyta; class Magnoliopsida; order Santalales; family Viscaceae; genus Viscum; species Viscum album. Next base: position 1,660,896,433 of record OY728136.1, on the reverse strand, counting down.
TGTGTAAATAAGAGAGAGAGGAGGTGCCCTTTTATAAGGAAGGAGAGGGGCACCATAGAAAAACTTAAAATATTATTTAATAATAAAGTCATATTCGGTTTATAATAGTTCCAAATTGATTTATTTTGAAGCTAAAGTAGATATGGGTTTCAGTCCTCTCAACCAATAGGTTTTAGAAAATTTTAGGTTACTATTGTTACCTTATCATTTAGATTTAACTCTAAGTTAAATAATTTAACTTTTACCGTGTCTTCTTGTTTTCTTACACTATATGGTTAATAAACTTACTGTAACAAGACAAAATAACCCCAAGTGTTTCATTGTTAATATATATAACCTTATATAAGTCATTTTATTGAACCTTAGATTTTTATAAATAGAATAACAATTAATAATATAATATTTGTTTTAAAAACTATTTTATGTCAATTTTGACACTATTTGGTAATTGTTTTTTGTGAAAATAATTAAAGCATGATTAGTTCAAAAAAAGTTAATTGAATCAATAATAACATGTCATATTAACCTAAAAAAATTAGTTTAATTTATAAAAAGTCTCAAATTACATTTATTTGGGTATTTATAACATTAATTATGTTAATATTTCACAAATAAGGTATTTACTGCATCATCATTGTGTCATAAATAAATTAAATTATTTAATGTCTAAAAATTATAAATAAAATAACATTATGTATGAAATATTTTTATCTTTATAATTAATATTTATAGTCAAATTTATCTTATGTATAACCCTATATTAAAAATGTTTTAGTTATTAAACTTTGATTTTAACTATTTTAACTCTTCTTTAAATAAAATAATAATAAATGTTCTAATATAATCCATGTGGACCTAAATGATAATATTTTATTTCTAAGGTTTTTTTTGGTCGAATTACAATTATCCAATAGAATTAGGACATGTTTTAGGGTAATAATAATATCATTTTTACCCTTAATTACCCTATTTACTTTTGACCGTGGTAAATAAAAGTAAAATGTTACTATTCACCAAATTTTTTTATCTTATTAAACCACATTTTACTCCTTGATATTAACCATGCCTCTTAGATTTTCAAAATTCCACTCACAGAACCGGTAAAATTAAGTTTTATGTAAATTTTAAAATTTTCCTAGGAGGTGGGTAAAAGACGGTGAAAAGTTCAATAAAATTTTTTTATATATAAAATTTTTATAAAATGATCCCAATGAATTACATTGAAATTATTTAGGTATTATGTATCAATTTTGACCTAAAGTAAATTTAAATAAAATAAATAATTATTTAAATAAAAAGTTGGTTTTTAATTAGTAACCCAGTGTTTTCACTATTCATCAAAAATTGAAAGTTTTCAGAAAAATACCAAAAATTCACCCTAGGATAATTTAGATATTCCGAATCCAAAAATGAAGTCCATTTTGAAAGATAGAATTTAAAAAATTTCAAAAAGTGGGTATTACTATTCATAACGGCTAGTTCATAATAAAATTATAATAATATCTTGTTTAGTGAAACTCGGTATTGCGTACTACACACGCTATCGAGGAAGGTCTTGATTGCATGTAATGCAAGCTAAGTCAGGGATGCGTTTAATGAAATCTCTGTTTGGTGTTGCATATAACATAATCATAACTTATTTAATTTATATATTAAACAAAATATATACTTAATGTTGCGTAGAATAATTTCCACAAAACGAACTTGAAATTGTGTGTAACACGAGCCAAGAATAGTCTTGCGTATACTAAAAGATAATACGATGTTGCGTATAGTACAATCTAATCTTGGTGTAGTGTATAATAGAAGACAAAAAAGAAATTAAAAATAATATATCTCATAAAATCTCGGGTTGTTACATTCTACCCCCCTTAAAATGAATTTCGCCCTCGAAATTCATCAGGGTTATAAATAGTTTACTACTTGAAAGTTTTGTTCATAAAAACCCACATCTTAAATAGAATACTAAAACTTAATTTTTAAAAGTAAAGTAAGAAATGTAACAGTTACACAAATTAACTTATCACTGGGTTTCCACATAGAAGAACATAGGTGGAAATATGAATATGGATGAAAAATCTAACCATCATATTCTGATGGAGAGTGGTAGAGGACATGGCTATGAAAAAGCCAATAATCACAAAGCCATAAATTTGTGATGATTTAGGGGCCATCTGATTCATCAGATATAAGGACACTGGGATAACATTTTTGGTTTTCAAGATCATTTCTGTAAAGTTGAAAATTTCAATTAGAAGAAATACTTACTTTATTATGATACAATATCTCCATTGTTCATGCCTTGACCAATTTACACTTTATCTCTTTAAGAAATGAAGTTGAATTTGTCATTCTTTAAGTGTTAGCATATCAAGTGATAGAATGATGGGTCATTCAATCTGTCTTAAACAAAAGGTTAGAAAAAGTTATCAAATATACAAAAGTCAATATATGGTGAGGTTAATCGTATATGATTCTAAAAATGGACTTATACATCATCTATCATACCGCTTAAAAAAATAAAACTCGTTTCTACTAACCAGTGACTTCTTGTAGGCCGGTGGTAGGTGATAAAGGCCTATCGCACTTCGATTGTGGGTTCGATTCCCACAACCTTGTCTGACGCGACGAGTTATCACCCGTCCTGCAGGTTGTCCTTTTTCTAAAACTACATTATTATAACATTCCATCAATAATATTGAAAAAAGTTTTAGCCTTAAACAATACTAACTTATGTCCAACATAATCCATTCTAATATTTAGGTTTATCCAAAATACTTCTGTCCAAGCTCATAGTATAAAGAAAACAATTACTAGAAATGTCATCTGTCAAGCATGTGAATACCATCATTTATCCCCCATATATCACACGATATATCTTGTTGGTAAAATTACAAACATGTGAATACCTAAATCTTGTATTCTCTTGAAAAATGAATACCCATTGATGTAACGACACAAAGTTTCATTAATGGAAAATACCTCTTGATCTTATTAAATGTCTCTTTATATAAATTTTTTTATAAGATGTCAACTTCTTTGGTTTTATATTAAGATTTTTGACCATTTTTAATTTAGCCGTTGAACAGTGATCACATGATTAGTATAAATATAGGACCTTAACAAATACAATTTACTCAGACAAAAGAAGTGATGGACTCGTCCAGTAGAATTTCCCCATACGAAGCCCATTTGTCGGAGCTCGGAAAAGAGGTGGCATCCTTGGGCTTCTCCCTTGACCAAGCCCAAGCTGAGCTTCATCATGTCAAGCTCGAACGGGACCGTCTACGGGAAAAGTGGAAGTTGAGAGAGATTACCACTCGAGCGATGTTATCCGAGCCACCCAAGAGTTTGTCACCATCTCACACCTTACCCTTAGTTCTTATGTGGCTGTTTTAAGAGGTTATGTAACAAATAAGTAGTACTATGTTCATGTACATTATTTTTGTATATAATAATGAATATAATTTCTAGTCATTTTTGATACATTGTAAATAGTTTTTAAAGTACAAATGGTGTTTTTAGTTATTATTTAATTAAGAAATATATTTTATTAAATTAAGGTATTTTTGAATTAAATAATATTTTAATAAAATAATAATATTATTATTAAATTAATTTTTATTAAATATAAACGATCTTATAATTTTATGAATGCAATTAAAATTTTATATTAAGGTTTGAAAGCCATTTCTGTCAAAACCCATGAATTTTCGATAAATGTTGGTTTTTATTTTAAAAGTGAAAATTAACATATTTAGAAATTTTTTTAGATAAAATAAATTTCATTTCTGGAATCAGGACGTCGAAATTATCAAACGGTGAATTTTTCATAATTTTCTGAGATATTCAAATTTTTGGGTAAAAATTAAATACCGTTTAAATATATAATGTGTTTTATGACATCCTAATGACCCAATGGTGATGTAATAAAATACCATAATCCTTATGTTGGGCCAATATATGATTTATCATTAAAATAATGTGATTTTGGGTTTGTTTGACTTACTTTTCAAAGCATTAAGGGACCCCTCAAGACATATTCAACACTTTGCCTTTTTAAATTAATTTCCAAGGGAGTGTGACTCACCTCCACATAAGAAACCTTATTATTTTAAGTGGTTAGGACTTGGGACTTATAAAATATTGTTTTCCTCTTCCCTTTTCCAAAAACCATGGGCAAAAACCATTGGATGGTTTGTGGTTTGGATTAATTTAATGTAAGGGGACCCAAACCTAAATAATAAAGAATTCCCTCACCTTTCCTATATAAACCCACCCAAGCTCCCACTTCCTCCTCACCAAAATCCCTTGGAGTTCGTCCAACCTCTACCCTACTCTATCTATAATCCTCCCAAGGTTCCCCAAGCTCCCAAGAATCCTCTCACAATCCTCTCTCTAGCCTTTGGAAGCACACTTCCAAGTAAGGGTTTTTTCTTCCTTTCTCATTTTTGTCAATTTTCTTTAAGTTGTATTTACCTTTTAATTTCAATTATGAATGTTGGGGTATGGTTTTTCACCTCCCCCATACTTCCCTCTTATTTTTTGAATGATGGGAGACCCCTTTCTCTCTCATTAAATTCCTCCCATGTACACCCGTTACTATGCTGAAATTCCGAAAGGAACTTCTCTCTCTTCTTTTACATTCAAGCAATAATTTGGTATCATGAATCTAAATTCCATTAAAATTGTTGGTACATGTATCCATGTGACCTCCTTACTGTCCATTACATGTAAATATAATTATGATACCCTTTCTCTCTCATCAACCATTTTTTATGAATTCTTATGTCACGCCGTTACTCTGCCGAAATCACACCGATTTTCTAAACCAAAGCCATTGTGTAGTGGATACCATGCCCATTTATCCATCAAGGGTATCCACCTTTATGCACCTTTACTTATTGATTACAAAGTTTCATGTATGAATTCCACATTCTTTTATCGTGGAATAAATGTTTATGTTTTATGAATCCATGTTTTATGATCCATGTGGCACACTTATGCATGAAATGAAATGTTTAAGAAGGGTGTGCCCTTATAGCGCTCCAATGCATTGGGTAAAGTATAGTATCATGATACATCATGTGCAATGAGTGTTGACTCATGCTAATTCAAGTGAAACGAGGGTTTACTCGTGCTTCATGTGCAACGAGGGTTTACTCATGATTTAGGTGCAATGAGCCTTGGCTCATGCTAATTCAATGTTAAGTGTTGTTTCCACATTTCCATGTTATGATTATCATGCTTTATCGTGCCTTTATGTTCATGTTTCTTTAATTATCTATTGATATTCCTATTTTCTAACATGTATTTTACTCCTCATGTTATTCCATGTGTACTCCCTTACTGGGATTTATAGCTCACCCTTTTCTTATGCATGTCCTCAGGTTATCCCATGCAATGCTAAGTACAAAGGAATGTAGTGGTCATGAATAGGAAGTTTTAAATAAAGATGTTGTATTTCATGTTTTAAGTTTTTATGTAATGATCCTAAGACCCAAAGACACTAAACCTCTTGATCTTTTTTGTTGTATCAAGTGAATTTTTATGTAATAAATCATGTTTAAGTTGTAATAAAAAAGAAGGGTTGTCACAGTTAGTATCAGAGGATAGGTTTAGGTATTTTTGGGATTAGGAAACCCTAGTAAATCCTTAGATACAAGACTAAGTATAATAAAAATATCCCTAAGTTTTGGTAAGTTCTGAGTAAGTGGTTTATCAAACAAATACATCCCTGTCTAGATATGAGCAGGTAGAGGCGGCTCTGGCACAGATGTATCCTAGGGGTAAAACTCGAAAACACCGCTTTGAGCTAGACTCAAACGGGAACTGGTGCACGACAACAGGCCTTGCTACACTCTTGGTTACGACACTCTTGGGGGATATGTTTTGATAAATTCAGAAGCTTAATATGAACCCTTATTAAGGGAATTAGAAAAAATGCCCCTAAGAATATATGTTAGAAATTAGATCATGAAAAGCCTAGATTGAAGCCTATAGACTCATGAGTTAAGGAAATGAAAGTTTATTTATAAGTCATCAAATTTTGTCTTTGGATTACCCTTTATGTGTTACCCCTAACTTTCCTTTTATTCCAGCCTATGGCCGGTAATAGGAGGACTCCGGCTAACAACCGTTGTGAAGATCAGTGTAATGAATGTACTAATGAGATGCCCAATCCAATGGGAGCGGGAATCGCGAACTTTTTCATGCTTCTCTCTCAGCTAACTCATGATTTGAATATAAACACGGGTCAAGAGGAACGTTCAACCCCCCCTAAGAAACAACAAGTCGCTATCAAGAGCTTCATGAGACAAATGCCTCCTACTTTTAGTGGATCATCCGATCCCACGATCACTGAACAATGGATCAACTCCATTGAAAAGATATTCTCTATCCTCCAATGTTATGAACAAGAGAAGGTTATCCTAGAGGCTTATCATATGGAGGGTGAAGCTGATCAATGGTGGACATTGATAAAAAATACTAAGCCTAAGGAGGTGATCAGGGCGTTAGAATGGAAGGATTTCCGGAAGATGTTTTTCGATAAATATTCTCCGTGCACCCCCTTGCTTAAGATGGAAAGGGAATTAATTTCCCTCAAGAAAAAAAGATGAATAATCTATTGTAGTGTAAGAGGAAAACTTCACGAGGCTTGCATGATACGCTTCCGGTTTTGTCGTTACCCCTGAATGCAAGGTTGACCGCTTATTTGGTGGGCTGAAGCCTAGATTGCGGAAAGCATTAGCTATCCGTGACTTCGACAGCTATGACGAAATTGTCCGATGTGCCCTCAAGGTTGAAATGGAGATTGGGGAATCACAGGGGTATCATGGGGACAAGAAGTGTAAGGTAGAATTCAATGCTGGTGGTCCGATGGATAAATACAATGGTGCTAAGAAGATCCAACACCCCACTTGCCAAAAGTGTGGAAAGAAGAACCCTAGAAATTGCCTTAAGGGGACAAGAAAATGCTTCTGGTGTGGAAAAGAAGGGAACCCAGCTGTTAACTGTCGGTAAGAAGGACCCGTGGCTGTGATAGAGGAGAAGAATGCTCCGTTCAAACCTCAACGTGTTGTTCAATGCTACAAATGCAAATAACTGGGTAATTTTACAAATCAGTGCCCTAATGAAAGGGTTATCAGAGGCAACCAACAACCTCCAAGACAGCAATGAAGAGCTTTTTCCATCACTTCTGCCAAAGTGAACCCCGACAACGAAGTGGTGATAGGTATGCTAGTTATTCATTCAAGAATAGCGAACGTACTTTTTGATTCAGGTTCTACGCATTCTTTTATATCTCGAAAGTTTAGTAGAACAATCCCAGCGCCACCAAAAATCATGGAAGTAAAGATGTCAGTGAGTAAGGAAAACGGGGAAATCATTGCATCCCATGAGTATAAGTCCTTCCCTGCTATAATATGTGGATTGAATTTCCCGGAAAACCTCGTCATACTCCCTCTGGTGGAATTTGATGCAATTATTAGAATGGGTTGTCTTTCCTTATATAGAACCAACATAAATTTTCGGGAGAGGGAAATCACACTCCATATAGAGAATCGACCCCCCGATTCTTTAAAAGTGTCAGGAAGAAGATGAATCTCCTTTAGCCCCATCATCTCAAGCATGGATATTACTACCCTATGAGCATGCGTATCTGGCTCAGATTATTGAGTCCAAAGAAGAAACCATCCTTGAAGAAATTCCTATTTTGAGGGAATTCTCTGAAGTGTTTCCCGAGGAACTGCCTGGTCTTCCTCCAAGAAGAGATGTTGAGTTCTAAATTGAACTTATACCTGGGGCGCTACCAATATCCAAGAATCCATATAGAATGGCTGTTGTAGAGCTTGAAGAGATGAAGAAACAACTACAGGAGAATCTGGATAAAGGGTTTATACACCCAAGTGCTTCACCATGGGGTGCACCAGTCCTCTTTGTCAAGAAGAAGGATGGGTCAATGCGGCTTTGCACCGATTATCGAGAACTTAACAAAATCACGATAAAGAAAAATTATCCTCTCCCAAGAATCGATGACTTGTTTGATCAGCTGCGTGGAGCACAATACTTCTCCAAGGTGGATTTTCAGTCGGGATATTATCAAGTAAGGGTGAAGAAGGATGATGTCCCCAAGACTGCTTTTCTTACAAGATACGGGAACTATGAATTCATATTAATGCCTTTAGGACTCACCAATTCTCTAGAAATATTCATGTACTTGATGAATAGAGTCTTTAGTGATTACCTTGACAAATTTGTGGTAGTCTTTATAGATGATATTCTAATATACTCCAAAACCAAGGAGGATCATGAGGAGCATTTAAAAACTGTACTAGAGACTTTACGCAAGGAGAAGCTCTATGAAACTACAACAAGTGTGAGTTCTAGTTGAATGAGGTCTCATTCTTGGGCCATATCATCAAAAGCAATGGGATATCTGTGGACCCCTCCAAAACAGATGCAATTGAGGGATGGCCGAGGCCAACATCGGTAACGGATATCCATAGCTTCTTGGGGTTAGCTGGATATTAGCAACGATTTGTGAGAAATTTATCATGATTTTCCAACCCTCTTACCAAGATAACTCGAAAGGGAGTAAAGTTTACTTGGATTGATGAATGCGAAGAAAGCTTCAAGGAGTTGTAAAGGAGGCTTATAATTGTACCCGTGCTCACTTTACCCAAAAGTGGGGAACTTTTTGTGGTATTCAGTGATGTTTAAAAGAAGGGATTAGGTTGTGTGCTGATGCAGAATGATAAAGTGATATCCTATGCCTCAAGGCAGTTGAAAATCCATGAGCGAAACTATCCAACACATGATTTGGAGTTGGCGGTTGTGATCTTTACCTTGAAAATATGGCGGCATTATCTCTATGGAGAGAAATGTGAGATATATACTGACCACAAGAGTCTTAAATATATATTCACACAGAAAGAGCTTAATATGATCCAGAGATGATGGATATATCTCATCAAGGATTGTGACTGTTCAATACATTACCACCCAGGGAAAGAGAACAAGGTGGCAGATGACCTAAGTAGAAAGGACCCAAAAATTATATCAATGATGAGAATTGAGAAGGATCCAATCTTCTTAGACTTGATGAAGATGGACATGGGAATCATAAAGAAAGGAACATCATCAATCCTTTCACAAATGATTGCTCAACCATCTCTTTTAGAAAGGTTAAAGGATGCTCAAAAGGATGATGTGGGAATTCAGGAAAAATTGGGAGCTATCGAAAAAGGGAAATCCTCAGAGTTTAATGTTAATGAAGAAGGAATTGTGTGGTTTCAGAAAAGACTATGTGTTCTATCAAGTCTGGAGCTGAAGAAGGAACTTTTGGATGATGCACATAGTTCAAATTTCTCTATTCACCCAGGGGGCACAAAGATGTATCGAGATCTCTGAGAAAACTTTTGGTGGGATAATATGAAGAAGGAGATCACTGAATATACATCAAAGTGCCCGGTGTGTCAGCAAGTGAAGGCAGAGAGGAAGAAGTCTAAGGGGATGATGCAACCATTTCCCATACCAGAATGGAAATGGGAGAACATCACCATGGACTTTGTCACAGGACTTCCAAGGACATCCAAAGGCAACAATGCAATCTGGGTTGTTGTGGATCGTCTTACAAAGACTACACACTTCATTGATATTCAGGAGGATTTCTCTGTGGATCAACTGGCACAGATATATATCAGGGAAGTGGTAAGGTTGCATGGAGTACCACTATCTATTATGTCTGACCGAGATCCAAGATTCACCTCTATGTTTTGGAAGAGTCTTCAACATTCTCTAAATACTAAACTAAACTTCAGTACGACCTATCATCCTCAAACTGATGTCCAATCCGAGCAGACTATCCAAACACTTGAGGAAATGTTGAGAGCATGCTCAATGGACTTTAAAGGAGGATGGGATCAACATCTTCCTCTGGTTGAGTTCTCTTATAATAACGGTTTCCACTCGAGCATCCAAATGGCACCATATGAGCCCTGTATGGGAAAATGTGTAGAACACCGACATGTTGGGATGAGGTCGGTGAACATAAGCTTCTTGGACCGGAAATGGCCGAGGAAATGGTGGAGAAGGTAAAAACCATTCAGCAGCATATCAAGGCAGCCCAGAGTTGACAGAAGAGTTATGTAGATAATCGTCGATGAGACCTTGAGTTTAAAGTTGGAGACATGGTGTTTCTATGCATATCTCCATGGAAAAAGGTCATGAGGTTCGGAAAGAAAGGGAAGTTAAGTCCAAGGTACATCGTCCCATTCGTGATTCTTGATCGTGTCGGGGCTGTGGCCTATCGACTAGCACTTCCACCTACTATGGCCAAAGTACATGATGTCATTCATGTATCCCTCTTAAGGAAGTACATACCAGAACCTTCACATGTACTCTCTTCTGAGGTGGTACAATTGGAAGATGATCTTTCTTATGAGGAGCAACCAGTGAAGATCTTAGATCATAGAGAAAATGTTCTACAAAATAAGACAATGCCCCTCGTCAAGGTGTTGTGGAGAAACCACAAGTTTGAAGAAGCGACTTGGGAATCAGAGGATATGATGAAGCTGAGTTACCCACATTTTTTTAGTGTCGGAAAAGGAAAATTTCGAGGGAGAAATTTCTTAAGGGGGGAATATTGTAACGACCCAAAGTTTCATTAATGGAAAATCCCTCTTGATCTTATTAAATGTCTCTTTATATAAATTTTTTTATAAGATGTCAACTTCTTTGGTTTTATGTTAATATTTTTGACCGTTGTTAATATAGCCATTGAACAGTGATCACATGATTAGTATAAATATAGGACCTTAACAAATCCAATTTACTCAGACAAAAGAAGTGATGTCATCGTCCAATAGAATTGCCCCATACGAAGCCCATTTGTCGGACGTCTAAAAAGAGGTGGCATCCTTAGGCTTTGCCCTTGACCAAGCCCAAACTGAGCTTTATCATGTCAAGCTCGAACGGGACCGTCTACGGGAAAAGTGGAAGTTGATAGAGATTACCACTCGAGCGATGTTATCCGAGCCACCCCAAGAGTTTTTCACCATCACACACCTTACCCATAGTTCTTATGTGGCTGTTTTAAGGGGTTATGTAACAAATAAGTAGTCCTATGTTCATGTACATTATTTTTTTATATAATAATGAATATAATTTCTAGTCATTTTTGATACATTGTAAATAGTTTTTAAAGTACAAATGGTGTTTTTAGTTATTATTTAATTAAGAAATCTATTTTATTAAATTAAGGAATTTTTGAATTAAATAATATTGTAAAAAAATAATAATATTATTATTAAATTAATTTTTATTAAATATAAATGATCATATAATTTTATGAATGTAATTAAAATTTTATTTTAAGGTTTGAAAGCCATTTCTGTCAAAACCCGTGAATTTTCGATAAATTTTGGTTTTTATTTTAAAAGTAAAAATTAACATATTTAGAAATTTTTTTAGATAAAATAAATGTCATTTCTGGAATCAGGACGTCTAAATTATCCAACGGTGAATTTTTCATAATTTACTGAGACAGTCGAATTTTTGGGTAAAAATTAAATACCGTTTAAATATATAATGTGTTTTATGAAATCATAATGACCCAATGGTGATGTAATGAAATACCATAATCCTTATGTTCGGCCAATATATGTTTTATCATTAAAATAATGTGATTTTGGGTTTGTTTGACTTACTTTTCAAAGCATTAATGGACCCCTCAAGACATATTCAACACTTTGCCTTTTTAAATTAATTTCCATGGGAGTGTGACTCACCTCCACATAAGCAACCTTATTATTTTAAGAAGTTAGGACTTGGGCCTTATAAAATATTGTTTTCCTCTTTCATTTTCCAAAAACCATGGGCAAAAACCATGGGATGATTTGTGGTTTGGATTAATTTAATGTAAGGGGACCCAAACCTAAATAATAAAGAATTCCATCACCTTTCCTATATAAACCCACCCAATCTCCCACTTCCTCCTCACTAAATTCCCTTGGAGTTCGTCCAAACTCTGCCCTACTCTCTCTATAATCCTCCCAAGGTTCCCTAATCTCCCAAGAATCCTCTCACAAGCCTCTCTCTATCCTTTGGAAGCACACTTCCAAGTAAGGGTTTTTTTCTTCTTTTCTCATTTTTGTCAATTTTCTTTAAGTTGTATTGCCCTTTTAATTTCAATTATGAATGTTGGGGTATGGTTTCTCACCTCCACCATACTTCCCTATTATTGTTTGAATGATGGGAGACCCTTTTCTCTCTCATTAAATTCCTCCCATGTACACCCGTTACTATGCCGAAATTCCGAAAGGAACTTCTCTCTCTTCTTTTACATTCAAGCAATAATTTTGTATCATGAATCTAAATTCCATTACAATTGTTGTGACATGTATCTATATGACCTCCTTACTTTACATTACATGTAAATATGATGAGGAACCCCTTTCTCTCTCATCAACCATTTTTTATGAATTCTTATGTCACGCCGTTACGCTGTTGAAATCTCACCGATTTTCTAAGCCAATGCCATTTTGTAGTGGATACCATGCCCATTTCTCCATCAAGGGTATCCAAATTTATGCACCTTTACTTATTGATTACAAAGTTTCATGTATGAATTCCACATTCCTTTATCATGGAATAAATTTTTATGTTTTATGAATCCATGTTTTATGATCCATGTGGCACACTTATGCATGAAATGAAATGTTTAAGAAGGGTGTGCCCTTATAGCGCTCCAATGCATTGGGTAAAGTATAGTATCATGATACATCATGTGCAATGAGTGTTGACTCATGCTAATTCAAGTGCAACGAGGGTTTACTCGTGATTCATGTGCAATGAGGGTTTACTCATGCTTTATGTGCAATGAGCCTTGGCTCATGCTAATTCCATGTTAAGTGTTTTTGCCACATTTCCATGTTATGATTTTCATGCTTTATCATGTCTTCATGTTCATGTTTCTTTAATGCTCTATTGATATTCCTATTGTCTATCATGTATTGTACTGCTCATGTTATTCCATGTGTACCCCCTTACTGGGCTTTATAGCTCACCCTTTTCTTATGCATGTCCTCAGGTTATCCCATGCAATGCTAAGTACGAAGGATTGTAGTGGTCATGAAAAGGAAGTTTTCAATAAAGATGTTGTATTTCATGTTTTAAGTTTTTATGTAATGATCCTAAGCCCCAAAGACACTAAACCTCTTGATCTTCTTTGTTGTATCAAGTGAATTTTTATGTAATAAATCATGTTTAAGTTGTAATAAAAAAGCAGGGTTGTCACAGTTGGTATCAGAGGATAGGTTTAGTTATTTTTAGGATTAGGAAACCCCAGTAGAGCCTCAAATACAAGACTAAGTATAATAAAAAAATCCCTAAGTTTTGGTAAGTTCTGAGTAAGTGGTTTATCAAACAAATACATCCCTGTCTGGATACGAGCAGGTAGAGGCGGCTCTGGTAGAGATGTATCCTAGGGGTAAAACCCAAAAACACCGCTTTGAGCTAGACTCGAATGGGAATTGGTGCACGACAACAGGCCTTACTACACTCTTGGTTACGACACTCTCGGGGGATATGTTTTGATAAATTCACAAGCTTAGTATGAACCCTTATTAAGGGAATTAAAAAAATTCCCCTAAGAATATATGTTAGAAAGTAGATCATGAAAATCCTATAGTGAAGCCTATAGAATCATGAGTTAAGGAAATGAAAGTTTATTTATAATTCATCAAATTTTGTCTTTGGATTACCCTTTATGTGTTACCCCTAACTTTCCTTTTATTCCAGCCCCTGGCCGGTAATAGGAGGACTCATGCTAACAACCGTTGTGAAGATCTGTGTGATGACTGTACTAATGAGATGCCCAATCCAATGGGAGTGGGAATCACGAACTTTGTCATGCTTCTCTCTCAGCTAAATCAAGTTTTGAATAGAAACACAGGTCAAGTGGTACGTTCAACCCCCACTAAGAAAGAACAAGTCGCTATCGAGAGCTTAATGAGACAAGAGGCCTCCTACTTTTAGTGGATCATCCGATCCCACGATCACTGAACAATGGATCAACTCCATTGAAAAGATATCCTCTATCCTCCAATGTTCTGAAAAAGAGAAGGTTCTCCTAGCGTCTTATCATATGGAGGGTGAAGCTGATCAATGGTGGACGTTGATCAAAAATATGAAGCCTAAGGTGAAGATCAAGGCGTTATAATGTAAGGATTTCCGGAAGATGTTTTTCGATAAATATTTTCCGCACACCCTCTTTCTTAAGATGGAAAGGGACTTCATTTCCCTCAAGAAAAAAGTTGAAGAATCTGTTGGAGCGTACGAGTCAAACTTCATGAGGCTTGCACGATACGCTTCCGGTTTTGTCGTTACCCCCGAATGCAAGGTTGACCGCTTATTTGGTGGGCTAAAGCCTAGCTTGCAGAAAGAATTAGCAATCCGTGACCTCGACAGCTATGACGAAATTGTCCGATGTGCCCTCAAGGTTGAAATGGAGATCGGGGAATCACAGGGGTATCATGGGGACAAAAAGCGTAAGGTGGAATTCAATGCTGGTGGTCCGATGGATAAATCCAATGGTTCTAAGAAGATCCAGCACCCCACTTCACAAAAGTGTGGAAAGAAGCACCCTAGAAATTGCCTTAAGGGGTCGAGAAAATGCTTCAGGTGTGGAAGAGAAGGGCACCTAGCTATTAACTGTCGGCAAAAAGGACCCGCGGCTGCGACAGAGGAGAGGAACTCTCTGTTCAAACCTCAACGTGTTGTTCAATGCTACAAATGCAAAGATCAGGGTCATTTTACAAATCAGTGCCCTAATCCAAGGGTTGTCAGAGGAAACCAACAACCTCCAAGACAGCAAGGAAGAGCTTTTTCCATCACTTCTACCGAAGTGAACCCCGACAACGAAGTGGTGACAGGTATGCTAGTTATTCATTCAAGAATAGCGAATGTACTTTTTGATTCAGGTTCTACGCATTCTTTTATATCTCAAAAGTTTAGTAGAACAATCCAATACCCACCCAAAATCATGGAAGTAAAGATGTCGGTGAGTACGGAAAATGGGGAAATAATTGCATCCCATGAGTATAAGTCCTCCCCTGTTATAATATGTGGATTGAATTTCCCAGCGAACCTCATCATACTCCCTCTAGTGGAATTTGATGAAATTCTTAGAATGGATTGGCTTTCCTTATATAGAACCAACATAAATTTTCAGGAGAGGGAAATCACACTCCCTATGGAGAATCGACCCCTGATTCTTTAAAATTGTCAGGAGGAAGTTGAATCTACTTTAGCTCCATCATCTCAAGCATGGATATTACTGCCCTATGAGAATGCGTATCTGGCTCAGATTATTGAGTCCAAAGAAGAAACCATCCTTGAAGAAATTCCTATTGTGAGGGAATTCGCTGAAGTGTTTCCCGAGGAATTGCCTGGTCTTCCTCCAAGAAGAGATGTTGAGTTCTAAATTGAACTTATACCTGGGGCACTACCAATATCCAAGAATTCGTATAGAATGGCTGTTGTAGAGCTTGAAGAGATGAAGAAACAACTATAGGAGAATCTAGATAAAGGGTTTATATGACCAAGTCCTTCACCATGGGGTGCACCAGTCCTCTTCATTAAGAAGAAGGACGGGTCAATGCGGCTTTGCACCGATTATCGTGAACTTAAAAAAATCACGATAAAGAACAAGTATCCTCTCCCAAGAATTGATGTCTTGTTTGATCAGCTGCGTGGAGCACAATACTTCTCCAAGGTGGATTTGCGGTTGGGATATTATCAAGTAAGGGTGAAGAAGGAATATGTCCCCAAGACTATTTTTCGTACAAGATACGGGAACTATGAATTCATAGTAATGCCTTTAGGACTCACCAATGCTCCAGAAATATTCATGTACTTGATGAATAGAGTCTTTAGAGATTACCATGAAAAATTAGTGGTATTCTTTATAGATGATATTATAATATACTACAAAAAAAAGGAGGATCATGAGGAGCATTTAAAAACTGTACTAGAGACTTTACGCAAGGAGAAGCTCTATGAAAAGTACAACAAGTGTGAGTTCTGGTTGAAGGAGGTCTCATTCTTGGGCCATATCATCACAAGCAATGGGATATCTGTGGACCCCTCCAAAACAGATGCAATTGAGGGATGGCCGAGGCCAACATCGGTAATGGATATCTATAGCTTCTTGGGGTTAGCTGGATATTATCGACGATTTGTGAGAAATTTATCACGATTTTCCAACCCTCTTACCAAGATAACTCGAAAGGGAGTAAATTTTGCTTGGAGTGATGAATGCAAAGAAATCTTCAAGGAGTTGAAAATGAGGCTTATCATTGCACCCGTGCTCACTTTACCCACAAGTGGGGAACTTTTTGTGGTATTCAGTGATGCTTCAAAGAAGGGCTTAGGTTGTGTGCTGATGCAGAATGATAAAGTGATATCCTATTCCTCAAGGCAGTTGAAAATCCATGAGCGAAACTATCCAATGCATGATCTGGAGTTGGCGGCTTTGATCTTTACCTTGAAAATCTGGCGGGATTATCTCTATAGAGAGAAATGTAAGATATATATTGACCACAGGAGTCTTAAATATATATTCACATTGAAAGAGATTAATATGATCCAAAGAAGATGGATAGAGCTCATCAAGGATTGTGACTATTCAATACATTACCACCCTGGGAAAGCGAACAAGGTGGCAGATGCCCTAAGTAGAAAGGACCCAACAATTCAATCAATGACGAGAATTGAGAAGGATCCAATCTTCTTAGACTTGATGAATATGGACGTGGGAATCATAAAGAAGGTAACATCATCAACCCTTTCACAAATTATAGCTCAAACATCTCTTTTGGAAATGTTAAAGGATGCTCAAAAGGATGATGTGGGAGTTCAAGAAAAAGTGGGAGCTATCGAAAAAGGGAAATCCTCGGAGTTTAATGTTAATGAAGAAGTAATTGTGCGGTTTGGGAAAAGACTATGTGTTCCATCAAGTCTGGAGATGAAGAAGGATCTTTTGAATGATGCACATAGTTTAAATTTCTCTATTCACCCAGGGAGCACAAAGATGTATCGAGATCTATGAGAAAACTTTTGTTGGGATAATATGGAGAAGGAGATCGCTGAATATACATCAAAGTGTCTGGTATGTCAGTAAGTGAAGGCAGAGAGGCAGAAGTCTAAGGGGATGATGCAACCATTTCCCATACCATAACGGAAATGGGAGAACATCACCATGGACTTTGTCACCGGACTTCCAAGGACATCCGAAGGCAACAATGCAATCTGGGTTGTTGTGGATCGTCTTACAAAGACTACACACTTCATTGCTATTCGGGAGGATTTCTCTTTGGATCAACTGGCACAGATATATATCAGGGAAGTGGTAAGGTTGCATAGAGTACCACTATCTATTGTGTCTGACCGAGATCGAAGATTCACCTCTAAGTTTTTGAAGAGTCTTCAACATTCTCTGAATACTGAACTAAACTTCAGTACGACCTATCATCCTCAAACTGATGGCCAATCCGATCGGACTATCCAAACACTTGAGGACATGTTGAGAGCATTCTCAATGGACTTTAAAGGAGGATGGGATCAAAATATTCCTATGGTTGAGTTCTCTTATAATAACAGTTTCCACTTGAGCATCCAAATGGAACTATATGAAGCCCTGTATAGGAAAAGGTGCAGAACACCGGCATGTTGGGATGAGGTCGGTGAACGTAAGCTTCTTGGACCGGAAATGGTCGAGGAAATGGTGGAGAAGGTAAAAACCATTTAGCAGCATATCAAGGCAGCCCAGAGTCGACAGAAGAGTTATGCAGATAATCGTCGATGAGACCTTGAGTTTAAAGTTGGAGACATGGTGTTTCTATGCATATCTCCATGGAAAAAGTTCATGAGGTTCGGAAAGAAAGGGAAGTTAAGTCCAAGGTACATCGGCCCCTTCGAGATTCTTGATCGTGTCGGGGCTGTGGCCTATCGACTAGCACTTCCACCTACTATGGCCAAAGTACATGATGTCTTTCATGTATTCCTCTTAAGGAAGTACATACCAGACCCTTCACATGTACTCTCTTCTGAGGTGGTAAAATTGGAAGATGATCTTTCTTATGAGGAGCAACCAGTGAAGATCTTAGATTGTAGAGAAAAAGTTCTATGAAATAAGACAATGCCCCTTTTCAAGGTGTTGTGGTGAAACCAAAAGTTTAAAGAAGCGACTTTGGAATCAAAGGATATGATGAAGCTGAGTTACCCACATTTTTTTAGTGTGGGAAAAGGAAAATTTCGAGGGCAAAATTTCTTAAGGGGGGAATATTGTAACGACCCAAAGTTTCATTAATGGAAAATCCCTCTTGATATTATTAAATGTCTCTTTATATAAAATGTTTTTATAAGATGTCAAATTATTTGGTTTTATGTTAATATTTTTGACCTTTGTTAATATAGCCGTTGAACAGTGATCACATGATTAGTATAAATATTTGACCTTAACAAATCCAATTTACTCAGACAAAAGAAGTGATGGAATCGTCCAGTAGAATTGCCCCATATGAAGCCCATTTTTCGGAGCTCGGAAAAGAGGTGGAATCCTTGGGCTTCTCCCTTGACCAATCCCAAGCAGATCTTCATCATGTTAAGCTCGAACGGGACCGTCTACAGGAAAAGTGGAAGTTGATAGAGATTACCACTCGAGCGATGTTATCCGAGCCACCCCAAGAGTCTGTCACCATCGCACACCTTACCCTTAGTTCTTATGCGGTTGTTTTAATGGGTTATGTAACAAATAAGTAGTACTATGTCCATGTACATTATTTTTGTATATAATAATGAATATAATTTCTAGTCATTTTTGATACATTGTAAATAGTTTTTAAAGTACAAATGGTGTTTTTAGTAATTATTTAATCAAGAAATCTATTTTATTAAATTAAGGGCTTTTTGAATTAAATAATATTTTAATAAAATAATAATAATATTATTAAATTAATTTTTATTAAATATAAATTATCTTATAATTTTATGAATGCAATTAAAATTTTATATTAAGGTTTGAAAGCCATTTCTGTCAAAACCCGTGAATTTTCGATAAATGTTGGTTTTTATTTTAAAAGTGAAAATTAACATATTTAGAAATTTTTTTAGATAAAATAAATTTCATTTCTGGGATCAGGACTTTGATATTATCCAACTGTGATTTTTTCATAATTTTCTGAGACAATCAAATTTTTAGGTAAAAATTAAATACCGTTTAAATATATAATGTGTTTTATGACATCATAATGACCCAATAGTGATGTAATGAAATACCATAATCCTTATGTTCGGCCAATATATGTTTTATAATTAAAATAATGTGATTTTGGGTTTGTTTGACTTACTTTTCAAAGCATTAATGGACCCCTCAAGACATATTCAACACTTTGCCTTTTTAAATTAATTTCCATGGGAGTGTGACTCACCTCCACATAAGCAACCTTATTATTTTAAGAAGTTCGGACTTGGGCCTTATAAAATATTGTTTTCCTCTTCCCTTTTCCAAAAACCATGGGCATGAACCATGAGATGGTTTGTGGTTTGGATTAATTTAATGTAAGGGGACCCAAACCTAAATAATAAAGAATTCCCTCACCTTTCCTATATAAACCCACCCAAGCTCCCACTTCCTCCTCACTAAAATCCCTTGGAGTTCGTCCAACCTCTTCCCTAATCTCTCTATAATCCTCCCAAGGTTCCCCAATCTCCCAATAAGCCTCTCACAAGCCTCTCTCCAGCCTTTGGAAGCACAATTCCAAGTAAGGGTTTTTTCTTCCTTTCTCATTTTTGTCAATTTTCTTTAAGTTGTATTGCCCTTTTACTTTCAATTATGAATGTTGGGGTATGGTTTCTCACCTCTCACATACTGAACTCTTATTGTTTGAATGATGGGAGACCCCTTTATCTCTCATTAAATTCCTCCCATGTACACCCGTTACTATGCCGAAATTCTGAAAGGAACTTCTCTCTCTTCTTTTACATTCAAGCAATAATTTTGTATCATGAATCTAAATTCCATTAAAATTGTTGGGACATGTATCTATATGACCTACTTACTTTCCATTACATGTAAATATGATGAGGAACCCCTTTATCTCTCATCAACCATTTTTTATGAATTCTTATGTCACACCGTTACGCTACCGAAATCGCACCGATTTTCTAAGCCAATGCCATTTTTTAGTGGATACCATGCCCATTTCTCCATCAAGGGTATCCGACTTTATGAACCTTTACTTATTGATTACAAAGTTTCATGTATGAATTCCAAATTCCTTTATCATGGAATAAATGTTTATGTTTTATGAATCTATGTTTTATGATCCATGTGGCACACTTATGCATGAAATGAAATGTTTAAGAAGGGTGCGCCCTTATAGCGCTCGAATGCATTGGGTAAAGTATAGTATCATGATACGTCATGTGAAATGAGTGTTGACTCATTCTAATTCATGTGCAACGAGGGTTTACACGTGCTTCATGTGCAATGAGGGTTTACTCATGATTTATGTGCAATGAGCCTTGGCTCATGCTAATTCCATGTTAAGTGTTGTTGCCACATTTCCATGTTATGATTATCATGCTTTATCATGTCTTTATGTTCATGTTTCTTTTATGCTCTATTTATATTTCTATTGTCTAACATGTATTTTACTCCTCATGTTATTACATGTGTACTCCCTTACTGGGCTTTATAGCTCACCCTTTTCTTATGCATGTCCTCAGGTTATCCCATGCAATGTTATGTACGAAGGAATGTAGTGGTCATGAAATGGAAGTTTTCATTAAAGATGTTTTATTTCATGTTTTCAGTTTTTATGTAATGATCCTAAGCCCCAAAGACACTAAAACTCTTGATCTTATTTGTTGTATTAAGTGAAGTTTTATGTAATAAATCATGTTTAAGTTGTAATAAAAAAGCAGGGTTGTCAAAATTGAACCTTAGTGAAAACATGAATGCTGTTAAAATTTAACACTTTCCACATACCAAAATCCCAAAATTTCTATATACTCAAACCATGACATAACTTTGTCCTTATATCAGTCATGAGATCATTTTATATTTTATTTATACCTTCATTATGCACATATCATCTTCTTTGCAAAAATATTTCAATCACTTTTCATGGTTACCTGTACTATATAATTATTGAGAACCAAAACATAGATATTCCAAAATTCCATGATACCGTAAATGAGATTCCATGATACTATTTTGAAATCCCATTGCATTACACAACATCATTTTCATAATCAACATCACAAATAGTTATCTTATGTTACTTCTCTTTATCCTTTTCCTTAAGTGGTTGCTCACATTGATCATAATTAACCCTTAGATTAGGGAATTGATTAGCATAATGATCCATTTACTTGCACTTGAAGCATTGAAGTGTTGATGGTGCATTCTCTGCAGTATTTTCTTTATTGACATTATTAGAAACCCTTTTTCCATTACTTCGACACTCAGCTACTCGATGACCTTCTTTTCCACACTTAAAACATTTTGTAGTCCCTTTAAGACAATCTCCACCATGCTTATTTCCACACTTTGAGCATAAAGAAACATTCATCTTCTTTTCACCGTTATTCTGAGATTTCTCCTTGAACTCCATCTTTAATTTCTTGGCAAAAACATGAGATGGATATGTAACACCAACTTCCATTTCTACCTTGATAGCACAATGCGCAATTTCTTCATAGCTACTGAAGTATCTTATAGCTAATGCCCTTCGAAGACTTGGTTTTAAACCACTGAAGAATCAATCAACTTTACATTCAGGTTGGATGATAAAGCCAGATGCATACCTTTCAAGCCTTGTAAAATTCGGTTCGTATATACCAACATATTCATCATCCTTTTTCTTAAGCTCAATGAAATCCTTTTCCATCTTTGTTCAAAGAATACGAGGGAAGTACTTATTGAAAAATAAGTTCTTGAACTCATCCCATCCATAGATTCAATTTCATCTCGGGGCCTCGTATTCTTAATTAGATTCCACCATTGATCTACTTCACCTTCTAAACAGTAAATAGCAAGAATGACTTTTTCAGGTTCCGAATAGATAAGTATGGAAAATATCTTTTCAATGGTACTGATTCATTGTTCAGCAACAAGTGGATTAGAAGACCCACTGAAAGAAGGTGAATGTTGCCTCATGAAGGACTCAATAGAATAATGTTCCCTTCTCTGCTCATTTGGAAGTCCAGAATGATTCATAGCTTGTGCATGTATAGCAATAAGATTCTTCACTCCATCTCCCATATCATTGGTTTGTTCAGGAGGAAAATCATTGCATTGTCCATTACATTGATCAACACGATTCCTTCGGGTTCCAGCCATCGACTAAAAACCAAAAAGAATAGTGTGAGAGACAAAAATCATGCTAGGAAAACAACATAATAAAGGGGAAGTACCTTCAATATCTAACATCTTAGGTTTAATTCTAATATCATTACTATAATTCTAGGACTATAACCTATACTTATACATAACCATAGGGAAATCCCTAGACATACCTTAGAAATATCTCTAGGGATCTCACTAAATTTCTCGCATCCTAGTTTCTAAAGGTTGACTAAAACTTTCCTCTTATAACAACTGAAAGGACCCCAAGATTGACTTACACGGACATTAAATTACTTTTTGCAGAATACTTAATACATAACAAAAACAGACACACAAGGACCATAATAGTTTAGTGTCTTTAGAAACTCGGAATATAATCTTCTAATCGTGGTGAAATATCTTCAACATCTCCCATAAAGATCTTCCCCTTTTATTTTCTTACCTAAAACATTTCTTTAAATCCTGGGGAAAAGAAAACATATAAAGGGTGATCTCAAATTCTCAGTAAGGGTAAGCATGGAGAAAATAAAACAAATCATATACATTTTAACTTAAAAAAAACATGAACATAATGTTTAAACATCAAAATCTTGAGCAATGACATAAAACATGGTAGTACGTAAGGCATAGATCATAAAGAAACATTAATCATGATAAAATAGCATGGGAATAAAACATGTAATTGTGGAAACCATTAAGAACATGTTATGATTTCCATAGTAGCCAAGGCATTGCTGCCAAGACCATCTTAGTGGACAAAGTCTCTTTCCGAATCGAGTTCACTCCTCGTTCCAGTCCTGTATCACCGAGCTGGATTAACTTTCCATTCCAGCCATGTCTGTCTCATGAGATATAAATCTTTACCCAATGCATTCTTGGTAGATATAGGTCCCACCCATATCATAATGAAATCATTCTTACGTGTGCCACAACATAAACATAAATCATTCATCATAACCCAAAGAATAAAATGGGTTTCATAAACATCATCCCATCGTAACATAATCCATATAAAACAAATGGATATCATTTCATCATAAGAAAAGTGAAACTATGTAAATCATAGAGACATTATATTTTAAACATACACATATGAACTAATGTCATCTTTTATGGAAAATGTTTTTGATAAAACACTTGAAATGAATTCTTGAGGAAAATATCCTTTCTTCTTCAAAATCATTTTCTTTTCACAAAATGCCATGCAATTTTAAAAGAAAGGGATTTTTTTGAAAATAGTCATGAAATATTGTAGAGTAAGATTCATGAAAATAAGGTTTTATAAAACCGTAAAAATCCGTTCATGCCGTATAAGTTAAAAAAAACATTTTTCTCGTACTTTGGCAGAAAAAGTCAAAAAGGACCTCGTACTAAAAACGACAAAAGATTCCTTTCATATATTTTACTAAAAACTCACCAATGAGTAAAATTGTATTTTAAAAATTGTAAGAGGATAGAAATAATATTACATATTGAGGAAACATGTATGTGGATGATAAATATTCCCCAGTAAATTCTAAATTATAAACAATCTCAGATAAAAATGAGATTGCGAGATTTTCCCTTACCTTAGGCCTGATATGCTTCGTACGTATCTAAAACTCCTGTATAATGATTTAAATAATTTCATTTACTTATTAAAGAATAATATTCATTGTTATGATATCATATATGGTTCTCTTATGACTTTATATTACCCGTTCTTTTGTAAATTTAATGTTAAAGCAGCGTTTTGGGTAAAATCGTTTTATTTATCGTACGTGTTTGGACTTTTTGTTAATGATATTATTATTACTTATATAATTAGTTAATTACCTTCATAATGTAAATAATGATTTATATATCATATATATTCAGTATATATTTATATATAATAGATAGATAAATGAAATGAAATACACTGTTCATGGAGACGGTAGGCCGTACGTACGCATGAATGCTGTTTTCTTTTCCTTATTTAATTGAATGGAAGAAAGTAGATGACATATATATATATATACATAAATCCAGTAGCTTTATCATGTCATATATTTCACTATTATTCAATATATATACTTTATAATCATTCTTGAGTGGTTAACATGGAGAATGAATCTCATGGCGTTGTGGAGACGGTAATCCGTACATACGCACAAGCGATGATATCGTTCCCATAACTATTGAATTGAATTGGAGTGGATGATATAATATCTCAGAATAATTATGATGTTATAATAACTATATATATTTATTCTTCACACCATTATACCCATCCAAGTAAGGTGGTGGTGGAAAACAGATTACACCACGACATGGAGACGGTATTCCGTACGTACGCACGCGCGGTGATTTCGTTTTCCGTAGGATGGATAAAAGGTGAAATGGGGATGTTTCATATTTATAATAACATATATGTATATGAGTGATACTGATGTTATTACTTTATTATGAAACAACAAAATAAGAATAAGTATATGAAGAAATGAATTTGAAAGAATTGGTAAAGGATATAACTCTTCTTTGACGCGCCTCTTCTAAACCTCCTCTTAGGGAACTAAAGTTGGTCTTTGAAGAATACCAAAACCTCTATTATGTTTATAGGGATGATGATAAGGAAAATGGGCAGGGTTTGGACGATCTTGAAGGCTCAAAATTGTGTAAAGAGGAGAGGGAGGTGGTGCCCTTTTATAAGGGAGGAGAGGGGCACCTTAGGAAAACTTAAAATATTATTTTATAATAAAGTCATATTCGGTTTATAATAGCTCAAAATTAATTTATTTCTAAGATAAAGTGGGTATGGGTCTAAATAATCTCAACCAATTGGTTTTATACAAGTTTTGGTTACTATTGTGACTTTATTATTTATATTTAACTATAAGTTAAATAATTTAACTTTTACCGTGTCTTCTTGTTTACTTACACTATATGGTTAATAAACATACTATAACAAGACAAAAGAACCCCAAGTTTTTCATTATTAATATATATAACCTTATATAAGTCATTTGGCCGAACCTTATATTTTTAAGAATAGAATAAAAATTAATAATATAATATTTGTTTTAAAAACTATTTTATGTCAATTTTGACACTATTTGGTAATTGATTTTTGTGAAAATGCTAAAAGCATGATTAGTTCGAAAAAGGTTAATTTAATCAATACTAACATGTCATATTAACCTAAAACAATTATTGGAATTTATAAAAAGTCTCAAATTACATTTATTTGGGTATTTATAACATCAATTATGTTAGTATTTCATTGATAAGGTAATTACTGCATCATCATTGTGTCATAAATAAATTAACTTATTTAATGTCTAAAAAATATAAATAAAATAACATTATGTAGGAAATATTTTTATATTTCTAATTAATATTTATAGACTAATTTATCTTATTTATAAACCTATATTAAAAAATTTTTAGTTATTAAACTTTGATTTTAACTATTTTAACTCTTCTTTAAATAAAATAATAATAAATGTCCTAATCAAATCCAAGTGGAACTAAATGATAATATTTTATTTATAAGGTTGTTTTTGGTCGAATTAAACTTATCCAATAGAATTATGACATGTGTTAGGGTAATAATAATATCATTTTTACCCTTAATTACCCTATTTACTTTTAACCGTGGCAAATAAAAGTAAAAAGTTACTATTCACCAAAAATTATTTTTATCTTTCCACATTTTACTCCTTGATATTAACCCTGTCTCTCAGATTTTTGAAATTTCACTCACAGAAGTGGTAAAATTAAGTTTTATGTAAATTTTCAAATTCTCCTAAGAGGTGGGTAAAAGACAGTGAAAAGTTCAATAAAATTTTTATATATCTAAAATTATTATAAAATGACTCCAATGAATTACATTGATCTTATATAGGTATTATGTATCAATTTTGACCTAAAATAAATTTAAATTAAATAAATAATTATTTAAATAAAAAGTATGTTTTTAAATAGTAACCCAGTGTTTTCACTATTCATCAAAAATTGAAAGTTTTCTGAAAAATACCAAAAATTTAGCCTAGGATAATTTTGATATTCCGAATCCAAAAATGAAGTCCATTTTGAAAGTTAAAATTTATTAAATTTCAAAAAGTGGGTATTACTATTCATAACGGCTAGTTTATAATAATATTATAATGATATCTTGTTTAGTGAAACTTGGTATTGCGTACTACACACGCTATCGAGGAAGGTCTTGATTGCATGTAATGTAAGCCAAGTCAGGGATGCATGTAGTGAAAGCTCCGTTTGGTGTTTCATATAACATAATAAAAACTTATTTCATTTATACATTAAACAAAATCTATACTTAATGTTGCATAGAATAATTCCTACAAAACGAACTTGAAATTGTGTGTAACAAGAGCCAAGAATAGTGTTGCATATACTGCAAGCTAATACGGTATTGCATATAGTACAATCTAATATTGGTGTAGTGTATAATAGAAGACATCAAAGAAATTAAAAATAATATATCTTATAAAATCTCGGGGTGTTACAATTTAGGATGTGCCTCAGGTGGCATGGGCATCTTTCCTGACAGGATATCCCTAGTTCTCTCTATCTTGGGTTCCAGATCTATCACTGCCTTGGGGTCTAGATCCATCGTATCCTTGGGTTCTAGATCCATCACAGTCTTGGGGTATAGCTCCATCGCAGGCTTGGTTCCCCACTACGATGATAGGAGATCCTTCTACCACCCTAGTGGGAGAAGGATCCGGAGGGCAGTACAAGATGCAGTTGACAACTCCTCCCACTAACACACAGATAGAGGATGTGCCAATCGATATTACAATGCCTGAGGATCACCCATCTCTAGGTCACCAGACTCCACTGCGCACTCGACACATACGTCATATTCACAGACCACCATGTGGGACAAGATCTCTTCTCCATAAACAAAGACGTTGATTTTACAAGTTTATTTACATGTTTTCTGTCTGCTAACATGAAAATACTATTATTACTATTAGATATTCTTATATGTTTATCCAGTATTTCAGTTTTCTTGTATATTTTAGGCACAGTTTATATTTGACATCCTTTAAATTAGACTACTTTAAACATATAAATAATTATTAAATTTCAAGTAAATAATAGTAAAAGATTAGAAGATTTATAGAATAAAAACAATGTAAATAAAATTTAAAAGATAGTATAATCATATAAAAAGTTGTTGAAAATAAAGAGTTTCATAAATAAAATAAATAAATGATAATGAAAGGAATGTAAGAAAAGTAACTCAGAAGTGGGAGCGAAAAGAATGAATATTGAGGAGGATCCTAAGACACCTTCTTGACTTTGAAAGTCTATAAAATATAAAATATAAGACCCATATAAATAAAAATTAAAAAATTGAATACTTTTTATATGTTTAACCTATGTCTAAAATTACATTCATATCAGTCTTATAGTTCATATTATATAGGCTAGCAAAGTCATGTACTTGAAACATTTTTAAGTTTTAAGTAGGTGGATTAGAAAGCTTATAAATTAGTTTTCATCAATATTTTGTAAGAAAATATATTTATTCTCGACTACTTGTTATATGTTTAATAAATTTTTAAAATTTCATTTATATTGGTCTTATAGTTTATATTATATAGGCTAGAAAAGGAACGTACTTGAAACATTTTTAGGTTTCAAGTAGGTGGATTCAAAATCTTATAAATTATTTTTCATCAACATTTTTTAAGAAATTATTTTTATTTTAAACTATTTATTAAATTTTTAACCAATGTTTACAATTTAATTCATATAGGTATTATAGTTTATGTTATATAGGATAGAAAAGTTACACACTTGAATCATTTTTAAGTTTCAATTAGGTGGATTAGAAAGCTTATAAATTATTTTTCATCAACATTTTTTAAGAAATTTCATTTATTTTCAACTACTTGTTATATGTTTAATATATTTTTAAAATTTTATTTATATATGTCTTATAGTTTATATTATATAGGCTAATAAAGTCACATACTTGAAACATTTTTAAGTTTCAAGTAGTCGGATTAGAAAGCTTAAAAATTATTTTTTATCAAAATTTTTTAAGAAATTATTTTTATATTAAACTAACTATTATATGTTTAATCAATTTTTAAAATGTCATTAATATCGATATTATAGTTTATATTTTATTGGTTAGCAAAGTCACATACTTGAATAAAAGATAAATTATGTTAAAACATTATGTTTTATTTATATATATAACCATAACAACATAATAATAAAATATTAAAATTTTAAATGTATAAAAACATAATTAAAATATAAAAAGAATTTATTTTATTAGGAAAAAGGCAACATTGAAGATTCCTCCTTTAAGGTGTATTTTTAATTTTTTTAAACTTGGAGGTTTTAATTTTTTTAGAAAGATTATAAAAAAACTCATGCCACCTGCTCCTTCTGGACCCATTGTTATGCTGACAGCTATTAAGTGTTCATGTCATGGAGGTCTTCTCACAAAACTTCCAATATAGTAATGGAACTATTCAGGTAGTACTCCTAGATTAGCACATTCATCACCTAAAACTAAAGGCACATTGTGGGTGATTGAGTCTTTTGATTTAATGAGGCCCTAGATAAAGTAGCTATTGAGGCATAAATCTATCATCAAAATAGTTACATTTGGATTGAAGTGACTCTGGTGATAGTGATCTTGATAGGGAATAAAAAATACAAACAAAATAACTTGTCAATGAAACATCCTAAGTAAGGAAACATGCATAACTAATTACGTAATGGTTTTAGAGGTGTATAATAACATTTATCAGAAGTAGCAGAAGAAAATAAAACCTTTTCTGAGGATCACAATGTAAGATAATATGAAACTATCATATAAAAAACTAAAATTAAGAACACTAAAAATATGGAGTACCTTATATTTAAGGGGAAACTGCATCATTTTCATCTTTATATGAGTTTGATAAAGATCACTAAGTGTACAATGAAGGCTTACCACCTACGTAGTGTATCAACAAGATTTGATGAATCTCTCATCTTATACGAGGGATCCACTCTTATTCCACAATGTGATAACATCTCAGTATAAAAAGGAATAAGAAGAATAAAGTTATGAGTAAAGGGAGTTTCAACCAAGAAAAAGAACAATCACGCACCCTATCCATCATATGGAATCATTCTTTATAAATTCATCAAGGAATCACCTTGATATTGAATGCATTTCAACACATGAGTTAATGCTTTGGATAGTACATATATCATATAAAAAAATTCAACTCCAAAATATTTCATATTATGAAATGGTTTCTTAAATTACATCCAATGTGGGAAAAATAAATGACAACAATTTATCATCTTACTACATCAAATATGGCATAAAATATTAATCCCTTGCATGAAAAACATGATTTTCATGCTATAAATATATATCACACACACACAGACACATATATATACATATAAGGCTTTATGTCATATTACCTGTCAATCTCTCACTTTCACTAAATCCTAAAAGGCTTTATTCCATTTCGCCTTATATTGTATCATATATAATAACTTGGGAAACCATATCCAAAAATCCTTTTGAATATTTTCTAAAACACTTATTGGAAAGATATCATCAGCTTCAACTTGAATCATATCATATTCAATACCTTATGAGCACCCATCCAAAACACATTTTTATTAACTCTAAAATAATTAGTGAGTAGCACTATGAATCAAAACTCAATCCCTATTTAGTCAACCACAAAGTGTGACCCTTATATTATTTATATCATTGACAAAAAATATGAATCTATATATCTATATATGTTTGTAAATAGGATCATCTATCAAAGTGTCAGTGCTACTCAAGTCACAAAGGGATCTGGTGTAATCTCTATAAAAATCATGTATCTCTATACTTGTGTCCACTAGTATGCATCACATGCAATCATGCATTCTTATATTTTCAGCTTGTAAACATCGGGTGACCTGAGACATGGATAATGTCAATCCCAAATATCCAACTCATTTGTTCTCAATTCTTAGAGTGTATACTAATCTGATTGAAGAATACATCACATTTCATTTATCCTTATTGATAGGCATATCACTTGTCTATTATCTAGATAGATATATAATATCATGGTGTGGATAGACACTCCCACAATCTATCTCAATCAAGGGCCTAGATGTCATACTTTCCACATGAGAGGAAAAATCTATTACTAGTTAAGATCTAACCAATGACATGATCAATAACATTCCCAACCACCCCTAATTATCTAAGTTCATATGTCGAATTTCATAAGTTGGGTATCAAAGTATAAATGTTATCATGCTATATATCTCACCAAAATTTGGTAGTAAAGACTTAAATTTGATCCATGCACCCCTAGTATACCATAGAGATCTATGTATAATACTCCATGTGGAATACCTAGTAGGCCATATAATGCTCACAAAGAATATAAAATTATTTGTTTTGTTCCCTCATGAGCATATTCTGTATATTTATACAAGAATAATACTCATGCTAAACATGACATTTTATCATATCCTATAACAATCCATGATGAACATCGACTTGGGATAAAATAAAATTCATACTTTTGGAGGTCAATTATCATTTTTCACTTCATAAAATGTGTATATATATACACATTCATGTAGCCAACATAAAATAAAAATAGAGTTTTCATTTAATATGGTAAATTTTAGTATTCTTAAAATCATTAAGAATATTAATATGATACATTTAATATTATCAAACTCTTTTTAAGAATATTTAAATAAAAAAATTAATCACTGGTTTTTCATATCATATATGATAAACTACCAAACGGGCCGTATGTTTTCTACACTTTATGGGTTTTTTTAACACATTACATCATATGTAATCCTCGTCACATCTCTATATTACCACTTCACATCTCCATGTAACCTTATGATAAAACCCTCCCACTAAATTCTTTAGTAATAAACATCTATGAAGTAAGACTGTTTGAATAACGACGATACTTAGGAATCCCATTCCAAATTTTTTAAGTTATTGAACATATCCAAACTTCTTTACTTCTCAACACCATATGTTGTTATGTCAACTTCTATTTTCTACTTAAAACTATTTCTATGTTTATCATCATAATCCTTGGAACCCTATTCTGTTAAAAATTTTCCTTCAAATAATGTAACTAATCACATTATTATTTACCTATATTCCAAAATGTTTTGAGGATAAAGTGACAATCACTTTAATATGGTAACTATATGTAACTCTTATATTTCTCTTTACCACAACATAATAAACTCTTTTAGGATAAAGTGACAACAATTTTTTATGGTAACTAATGTAACTATTTACTTTTGTTATTTTAAAGGTAATTCTTTGGTCAAAGACCAAAGCACAATTTATTGATAAGAAAAAGGGTTACAAAAGACAGAAAGATGGGAATTTTTTACAATATCTTTCAAATAGATATAATAAGTCAGCTGGTAGAGTGTCAAGCCAAGTCATGCTCTGTTGAACTCCTTTGTTAGTGAGAGCGTCAGCAACAACATTCGCTTCACGGTAAGCATGAGTAGATATGTATTCTAACCCATGAAGTGAGTTCATACAATTCATCCAAAGAGTGGTAAGCGTCCAGGAAAGATGAGTGATGCCGTTCCAGATGGCATGAACAATAGTGGTGGACTCACTTTCAATCCAAAGCTTTCTCCAACCTATTTGAAGCGCAAAATCAACAGCATGGATGACCCCCAGCATCTCAGCCTCAAGCGAGGAAGAATGAACACATCCAACATAAAAGTAGCCCTGACAGTGGCCAGATGAGTCTCTGAAGATGGCACCACAACTTGAAGGGACAAGATTGCCTTTGGAAGCTCCATCCACGTTCACTTTGATCTATCCTGGTAGCGGTGATTGCCAGAATACTTCAAATAAATGTTTGGGCTTTGGGTAAATAGCAGGAACACGGAGATGACGAAGGATCTCAAAGTCCCCAACCGATTTGTTGCAATGTCTTTTTGAATTGAAGCGGATTCATGAATCACAATAAGAATCCAAGATTTTCCTTCATTGAGATTAAATGAGTGATTTTTATGTATAAGATCATTATGAGCATACATTTATTTACATTTTTCTTTATCATAACATTCTAAAATATTTTAGGATATCAAGTATAATTCTCTTTTCATTTTGTCTAGTATAATCAATCAAGAAATTTCATCTTTCACTTTTCATGATAACTAAACACAAATCTATAAATTTATCTTTATCTTTATATATCCTAAATTCTTTTAGGATATTATATGAAAAATTATTCTAATTTTATATTGGTATACTATTGATATCCACTTTCTAAATGGTAACTAAATGTAAAACTTTACATTTTTATTTACCAACACATATCCTAAAAAGTTTCGAATATTATGTTGAAAAACACTTAAACTTAAGTTTAAAGTTATCTTTTACATATTAATTTTAAACTTATCTAAGTCCAAACATACTCCAACTAGCCTCTTAGACACTTTATTATTTTTATAATACATCGATAAGATACAAAAACCATTTGTTGTTAAGAAACAATATTTATTTCCTTTTAGTAAGAATATTTAAAAAATAAATCATTGTTTCCATATCATATATGGTAATCTGTGCATATATTTTATTAAAATATACCACCAATGATTAAAAGGAACACATTCCCACATATTTTAACAAATATTTGGATAAACAAATTTAGAATGGATAAATAATTTTATCCAAGTATTCTTCACAAAACATGTTAGAGAAACCTAATGAATCGAAAACCATTTGTATTCAATAAATCTTGTAATGTTTTTCATAATGACTCTTTATTAGAAAATAACTTCTCATGTCATATAAGAGAAAAGAGAAAAATATACACATAATTTAGTTAGATTCATATGAGCATGAAACTATCCTTTACATTCATATATAGAAACTCTTTCATTCATGAATGTAAACTACAGGATCAAAAAAATATTTAATTTATTTTTAACTCTTGTATATTTATAATAATTTGTAAAATATACATTCAGAATTACATAACCATAAAAATTGAAGAATTAATTTCTATAGAATCCATACCTAACATGGATATTCCATATAGATTCAAAAAATCGTTTCGGTATTCTAGATAAACCCATTATATGGAATTATTATTCTTTCTTCTTGAAAACCCTAAGTTTCAATGATCTTGATTGTATTTTTGATAAAAAATTTCAAACTTTTCCATCTATATTTTCTTATTCTAGTTTGAACTTTTCCAAACTTTTACTATATATATATTACATTAAAACCTATAAATTATATTCCTAATTCATATATATTCCAAAAAAATTGAGAATATTGGTTAAACATTCTTAGAGTTCAATCATATATTTAGAACATTTATATAGTTGATAATAAGATAAATTATCAAACCAGTACAATCTATTTTTATCCATCCCTTAAAGCATGTTATTGAATTAAACAAATAACAAACCATGTATATTAAAAAAAAAAAATTCATTTAAACAACTATTATTTACATGATCTTCCCAAGATCATAAATATATAATACACATCTTATGAAAAGTTTATCCAAGCTTGAAGCATCCATGTTATCAATATAGAAACTATTTTCTTTATTACTTGAAATTAACCTTAAATATCTAATTATTTATCAAATTACGACTTTCTAAATATTCAAAACACTTTACAAAACATAAATTTGATATCATGTATCTATCATAATAATATAATTTATTTCATAACCAAAAAACTTTAAGGAATCCCTTAGTCTCATCAAGTCATCAACATATTCAATCATACTGAATATTTCATGTAGACAACCATATTAAGTACATGAGTGGATAATAAGATTAATTTTTTCATTTTGAATCTAATGTATTTGAAACCTTAAATAAATCACTATATTCTTCCATAAGCATCTTGGTTCACTTGTTGAAAAACTTTAAAACTTTGGTTATTGAGGAAGGAACTATTCCCGTAGATAGAATTTTCCTTAATTGTTTTGTTAAATTACCAATATTTCTTAAGATATTTTCTTATGTTACCATCCATATGAGTTACTTACATTAAATATATCCTTATAAAGGATTAATAAAAAAATTTATATAGACGATGATGATGATATTATATATAATAGAATAATTTATCAGATGAGTATCATGTATTATTAACCATTTAATAAGTACATTTATTAAATGGTCCCCCACTAAAATGATGACCCATTTTAAAATTCCATCATATCCACTAGTGTTCCAAGATCCATATTTCACTAAGAAATGAGTCTAGTTTTGAATTTATCTCACAAATTAGTTATTTTGGTATTGAATTATCCCAATCATATCATATATGACTCTTGGATAGTTTAGTGGACAACCCTTTTACCAATCTATCATATGTATAAAATCAACTCTATTCCTCTAATAACATAATCCTATTATGTTATCCCAACTATTATAACTCAAAAAAAAACACCATGAATAAGATAAAAAAGGAAAACCAAAGGGGACCCCACTTTGGAATGACCTTCCCAAGAACATTCAAGTGTAACCTATACTTTCTCTACTTATATAAGATAATACAGGTTCACCCAACTTTAGCATGACTGACTTGGCTGAATGATCGAGGACTCAAAATGTTCTATTTTAAAACAAATCAAACCCTTAGTATTTTAGGGGGATTTTAATCTCACCAAATTATCTCATGTTATTTTCTTTTATATATTCATGCTTCTAGTATTTAAGTTTTGAATCTTATTCTATCCACCAAACCAATATTTTTAAACCATATTGAGGTGTAACTCATTACACAACCCACAAGTTTGTGTTACTCACACAAAAATAGAAGTGAAACATATTGATACATGCCCAAATTCATCATATAAATAAGGAACATGAAAAATTAATGTAAATTTATAGAGTTATCATTATGAATAATCTTATAGATACATATATCATACCCCATTAACTAATCTAGACAAGTCATAAGACTCTAGGTTGAAAGTTAGTCTAACCCCAAGTCCCTCTACCCAAGGACAATTTAATCAAGAGAGAATCAGATTCATCATAACTCTTAATCCTAATACACTCAAACTATATTCAATAATTAAATCAAAGCTAATAACTTTAATTACAAACCTAGGTCAAGGTAGATGAAAAACTAAATTCATTATGGGGTAAATCCTAGCATGTGAATGTAGTCTTCTATCCTAGAAGCAATTTATCATATAAATTATGGATGACATACATATATAAAATAAATAATTTATAACTATGAGTAAAATATGTAATAAAATTTAAATAAATAAATAATTCAAATATTTAAACATGAGATATATATTTACAAACAATTAATAAATCAAAATTAATTATATACCATTTTATAATTTTCAACTATAACATTATGGAAATTCCATAATTTTGAATATACACCCTCTTATATTCATTTAAACATGAACTCTTTCATATTTAACATTATATGGGATTTCCATTTTAAATACATGATATTGTATGAATTATAAAAAATTTATAATTCAAAAACTATTATGTAAACATTTTACATAATCTAAATATCATATATGTAATTATTATTTAAACCTTGATCATATCGATCATAAAAACAAATTTGATGTGGATTAAATAATATCCAAAATTAGGAACCATTTAATTTTGAAAAATTTGAAATAATTAATTCTAAACAATTCATTATTTAAATATAATCAGTTTATGTTTCGATACTGTTTCCTAATTTATAACCATTTAAAAATTGTTTCTTATGAATTCTAAATAAACAATTTTATCTTAATATCATAATAATTTCCATATAATTTGTTAAAATGTATTTTAAATGTTAAAATTTAATATTTGGGAATAAAATGTTTCATAAAGATTTAATTAATTTAATTATAAACCAATTATAAATAATTAATTAATTTATAAACATTTTTATAAATTATAATATACCAAAATACCTTTTATAATAATTTATAAAAATTTTATAAACCATCAAAATAATTTAATATGTTAAAAATAATTTTTAACAAATTTTATACTTACCCTTATAGAGGAACCCATTATCGTGTAAAGATAAGCTATATATACCTTCACACAGAAACTCTAAATAAGGGTATGTTGCTAGAGCCCTTATATTGTGTACATGTAATATGAATATTACCATTACACAACTCATTCTGTGTAAGGTTAAGACCCATACCTAAATTCTTCACATAAGAGTAAGGCATTATATACCTTTATACAACCTTCTGAAACTATTTTGTAAAGGAAAAACACCTCATTTCCATTACACAACTCTTTAAAAACCTCATTACGTAAGTTTATATCCATTACATAGATAGATTGCATAAGGGTATGAACTCTACATGTTACCCTTACTCAAAAGGTTAGAGAGATTAACTAACTTTACAAAACCAATTTTAAAACACATCTACCATCACACATCCTTGTTTCCTCCAATCCATTTTTTTTTGAATTTTCAAAAATCCACTTTAAGGTTAAGTGGGAACCACACAATCCAATTCAAAAACAACAAAGGAGAATCCAAATCCATAATTCAAAATATAAAACTGGTCCACATTTATAAAATTTGAAAATTCACCTCAAATCTATCACCACAAAAAAACATGGAGCCACCTTGAGCCACACTCCCTGAAAAAAGGTTTAGTCATCATCATACCTCTCTAGGAAAACTGAGATCTCACTGGCCACCATAACATCACTAGAACTTCAACACTCAACATCCCCATTATTATTGAGGTATAAAATTAAATCCAACAAACTTGAGAAATCCACAACCCTAAAAAGTACCATTTGAAAAGTTCACCTTAAAATGGAATCAACGTCGTCTAGGCTCTCTGATGAGAAATTGATGGCAATAGATAAATTCCAAACCTTCACTCTCAAATTCACCCAAGAAGTAAGCACACTGATCCTATATCTTGGAAACTGAAGGCCACTGAACAATAATCCCCAAAACCCCCTCAAAGAACACTACATAAACCCTATTGGGAATGGGGTATTGTACTAGGGCATCAGGGTAGAGTTTAGGAGATGGAGTTTTGAAAAATTTCCACACTATAATGAACATCTGACACATATTTACTCCAATTAGAACCACCATGGAACAAATCGAATCCGACTATGGATGTGCCTCCTAGTGTAACATCGACTAAACAATCAACACATACCATATCCTCTTTTAAACCACCACAGTATACCGTTAAGGAGAGTGGAAGAAGAACCATATTCTAGAAAAGAGATTAGAGTAGAAGGGCCCCCACAAAAAAACATGTCATCACCCGAAACCACCAATCATAACTATCAGAGCCACTACCATGTAAAGAGCACACCAGTAATGAAATATATAGGAAACAACCACCATGAAAGGGAAAAATGAATAAATACAAGACTAAATGAAAGTTAAGATATTAGGAGGGATCCAAGATCACAAACGAAAAAGAAACAGAGCGAGGAAGAAAGGAACAGAAGAAAACAAGCAAGAGAGACTGGGAAGAAAATTAAAGGGGCAAGTGGGGAGGGAATAAAGGAAAGAAATATGGAATGGGAATACAAATATGAATAAGTGGCTTGGCCCTCCCCCTCTAGATTAGCACTGAGAAAAACCCTATTACACATCCTTGTTTTGCAAAAGGGTAAGCTGCTGATTACCTTTACGTGTAAGGGTGAAATCATATTTATGATTATATTAACCCATTCACATATAGGTAAGACACAAGTTACCTTTATTAACCTAACCTTACATAGACTAGTTGTGTATGGGTAAGGTAAAAAATACATTTACACATCCCAGCTATGTAAGGGTAAAATTGATTTTAAATATTTTAGAAAAACATGAAAATCACTTCTATGTTTTTATGATTTATTCATAATATCAAGTATGATTTAATAAATCTTAATAATGGATGGATCTGATACCAGTGAAGGGTTTTAAAGGTGTCTAATAACATTTATCAGAAGCATTAGAAGTAATAAAACCCTTGTCTAAGGATCACTAGGAAATATAATATGAAAACTATACATAAAATAATGAAATTAAGAACACTTTAAATATGGAATACCTTACACTGAATAAGCCACTGCATCATCTTTATCTTCATATGAGTTTGATAAATTTCACTAAGTGGAAAATGAAGGCTTCGCAGCTATGTATTGTACCCATGTGACGCACTGAATCACTTTTTATATGAAAGGAGTCTATTATTCTTCCATAATGTGATATAATTTTATTATTAAATGGAATAACATGAATAATTATATGGGTATAAGTAGTTTCATCCAAGAAAAATAATAATCACACCCTATCCATCTTATGGAAGAAAACATTACAAATCCCTTGAGGAATCTCCTTGATAGTTAATGATTTAAATTATGTGTCTCAACACTCAAGATAATGATTTGTCTAGTACATGTATCATATAAAAAAATTCAACTCCCCAATTTTTCATCTTATGAAATAGTTTCTTAAAAGATAACTAATGTGGGAAAAATAAATGACAACAATTTATCATCTTGCAGCATCAAATATTTTATAAAATAATAAAACCTTTTATAAAAAAATAATTTTCATACTATATATATAAGTATTTAGGGAATATTAAATTTAAATTACTTGTGGGAAATTTAGTTATCTTGGTTATAGAAAAATTCACATTGGTTTTACCATTTTTTAACCTTGGATGGGGCGGCCTGACATCTGGTTGTGATGGGGTATTTTTGTAGAAATTAAAACTTTGTGTTGGGTCACTAATACTATCTCAAATGATTTCTTATGGGCCTTATTCATGGAACTAGAAAAACCTAGTGACCCCTATATCCATGAAAAACTAAAAACCTTCTTCATATGGAAAATGATCTTTGGGGTTTCTTACCAATGATTCCTTGGAACTCACACTGGTCAAAAGGATGGGAGGCCAAGATTATCACACCTTATTAATGAGGGGGGGGGGGGGTTATTTCCTAATTTGGGGATCTGTTATATATTTAAGTCATTTTTGTTAATTTTTTATAAATTCAAATACAAAACGAGTTACCATGACACTAGAAATCGATTATTAGTATATGCCGGTGTGAGTGTTTGAACATATCAGAAGTATTTAGTCAATATAAACATCTATATGTATAAAATGTTCTCCATCAATAAAGCCATCCATATATATCATAGGTTCTGAATATTTATTTTATTATTAATTAATGATGCTGGTTTATAAGTCATTATTCTTTAAATCCACACATATATGTTCTCTAGAGTTTATCATTATATAGGAAGGTGGTGAATGTTTGTGGTGACCAGATCAGGCCCATGCATGGGATTTCTATGTATATTTGTGAAAGGAATTAGAACCCATGATAGGGAAAATTATACCTTTTAAATTCATGTGACTATAATTAATTCATGCAATTTAATGTCATATAGTAAGGTCATCTAAGAAAAAGATATCTAACAATGATTGGTGTGAGACTTACACATGAAAAGAAATTTCTACTTGACTTTGTAGCGAATATGGCCGAATGAGGATGGGATAATTATATGACCCTATGAATATAGGTTTCACTAGGAATATGGACCAATGACAATAATATGACAAGACCTAAAGGGAATATGGACCTTCGAGCAAGGGAATGATTTTATCAAGAATATAGCCTGGTAAACGGATGATCCAAAGGGAATATGGTCCTAGTGGAGATGGAGAGGATACATAAGATGTTGGGTTTGAAAATCATAGAGGATTTATATGTATCCCATATAAGCATGAATCAAATAATAAATAGTTTGAATTCCATAATTTAATGTTTTGTGAAAAGACTATACCATATAGTTTCATTTCATGTGATAAGAACACTGTAATGCAGTTTAAATTAATGTGACTATGATATTTTCACGAGACTATGAATTTGGACACATATATTTGCATCATTCCATGGGAATTTATATATCATGAAAGGTTTTAAAATAGAGTATTTTATGTGGCTTATGTATATGTGGGTTTCCTTTATATTCTTTATTTGGAATATAGCCCTTTTAAGGAATGTATCATAAGAAACATGACACTTTGAGAAGGATAAGATATGGTTGTTTGGGATCCCATTTGAGAAAGAGTACCATGAAGAAATATGTGTTGGGAATTACACCTAAGAAGGAGAAACAAGATGAAATATTAAATTGTGATAATTTTGTAATCAACTCATACCTTTAACCCCCCTTGATTCATGCTCAGTTTGAGGAATTGGAGATAAGAGTGGATCAGGTGTATTGAACAAAAGGATAAAACTAGATTTTATAGGGGCTTAAAAATTGATACTTACCAAATATCATTCTCCATCTTTACCCCATTGACGATTTATGATTGATGAAATCATGAATGAGAACCTCCGAAGTATCATGAAAAAAGTGAAACCATATTCTACCACCTTCATACTTATTTCTAGGCCTAGATGAGGTATGGAATATTCTAGTTGGAGGAGAGTGAAAAATAGAAATAATTACTAGTGGATTTCCCCGGAGGGATTCCCTACCCTGATCGACATATGTGATGGAGAAGAAATCCATCATCGAGATATGAGAAAATTCTTTGGTGTCATATTGATATGGATCCTCATTATCTAGGGAATCTATGATCATAGTTGTAAAGACCCGTAAATTACAAGGAAATTTTTTTTCTTAATTTTCTTTGGAATTTTACAAGAATGTAGTTTCTGACGACACCTGATTCCGAGGCCCGGTGTG
Source organism: Viscum album (assembly GCA_963277665.1). Lineage (NCBI taxonomy): Eukaryota > Viridiplantae > Streptophyta > Magnoliopsida > Santalales > Viscaceae > Viscum > Viscum album. Next base: position 1,660,855,286 of record OY728136.1, on the reverse strand, counting down.
CCCGGAATCATTTTTCGAAGTTTGGCTCGGGTACGTTCAGTGAACGGACAAGAGGGTTTTTCTAACTTTTGAACCGGTGCTCGGAATCGAATTCTGAGGGCACCAATGGAATCGCAGTGCCGATAATTGCTTAGAAACGCCTCATCCGGAGTTGCGTTTTCTTGGGTGTGGTTTTTAATTTTTTGGGCCTAAAGTTAAGAAATAAAATAAATTGTACGACAAACTTTATTTTATTTCACTTAAGCTGCTTGGAAGCCACTTGAAGCCACTTAAAGCAGATTAAGCTGAGTTGTTGCAGATAGGGTGCTATCGAGAAATATCCAACCCTCTTGGTAGGATATTTGTGGGGTGGGGCCTGCACGATCCCCACCATTTCTTTCCGCTAAGTAACGCACCCACGAAATCCCGTCATTAAGAAAGTCAACTAATGCGTTTTCTAAATTTCTTAATGCACCAATTAATTGGGCGATTTTCTTCATTGAATTAATTGGGTGGTTTATTTAGTTGAATTAATTCTATGAATTAGTGGGTCGTTACTTATCTCTTTATTCGTTTCTTAACCGGTTTGAAATCCGTTGGCGTAGTAATAAAATAAGACCAACGCCTCATCTTGAGGATTACACATTGGGAGGCCTTTGACAGAATTCTTGTACCTTCACCCTTCTTCGTGAAGAACGCGAAGAACGCTAGCCTCCGACGAAGAGCGCTGAAACCACAGAAATCGATGACGCGACGCCGTGTGCTGCGACGCCGACGTTTCCTCTTCTACGACGTTCCTTCCTCCGCAACAAAATCTTCAATCATCTGTTGGAGGTAAGAGATTTCGGGTTCCTCTTAGAACTCCTTTATGGTTTTTATCAACGCACGGATTTATTTATTATTAATTAAATATTTTTGTTCTTGAACCTCAGAGTTCGACGACGCGATGCCCTTCCACGACGACGCGACGCCCTTCCGCAACGACGCGACGCCTTCCGCGACGTGACAATCGCCTCCTTCCGCGGCGATCAAATCTGCGAAGAACCCACGTGCGACGACTTGACGAGGTAGGGATTTTATTTTGGAATACATTTACGTTCCCGTGAACGTTTCTTTAAAACTAAAGAACCAGTTTCATATGAACAATTTTAATTTATTAAATTTTTTTTTCATGTGTTGAATAATTCTCCCGTTGATATTATCTAACGCGGAGGGTGCGAGCCAAATGAACACGGCCCGGCAACCCTCCGCAGATTGTTTATTGATGTGTGGATCGACAGGTGATGACAAAAGAGGCCGCAAGGTGATTTTGAGGCCTCCGCAGTGAAGGTCGGGTCCCGGGAGGACTATAGGCGAAGGCGACAGGAGAAACGGACCACTGGAGCGCGTCCAGTGGTCCGCGGAAGGCGGCGGCGGCGGCGCGCCGCCGGAAGGGAGGTGGCCGGTGGTTCGCCGCTGGCCTCAATCAGCGGCGAAGGGCAGGGGAGCTGCGCGCCCCGCCCACGGTGTCCGCTCGGCCGCGCTGGCCGAGCCGCGGCCGGCCGGTCGGGCCGGACCGAACCGGACCGCGCCGGGCCGGGCCGGGTCGGCCCGGGGCCAGACCCCCATTTTCGGACTACTTTTGGTAAAATGCCCGTAACTTGAGCTACGAGCCTCCAAACGACTCACCGTCAGCGGCAACGTGATACTTGGATCGAGATGGTCGTTTTGGTATAACACACTCAAGGTTTCAGATTACTTTGGGTTCGGCCGGGTTGGTTCATCAACGAAACCAACCGGGCCCTCGGAGCGGAAACGCTTATATCTTGAGTTCCGGACGTCCGATTGACGTGCCGTCGACTTTGATGGATTCCTCTAAGTGAGACAGATCTTTTGGCTTTCTCCTCTCGAGATTTGGATGTAGTTGGAATACGGTCGGGTTGGTTTTAACTTAAAAACCAACCGGGCCCCCGGGACGAAAAAGCCAATAACATCTAGACCGGGCGTCCGATTGACGCGCCATCTGTTGCGTTGCGTTCCTATTGACGATACAGAACTTTTGGCATCCTTCGCCTGAGTTTTGGATGCAGTTGAATAGTAGCCGGGTTGGATTGTACCCAAAATCCAACCGGGCCCCTGGGACGGAAAAGCTGATATCATTCAGACCAGACGTCCGTTTGACGAACCGTCAGCGGCGTTGGTGATCACGTTGAGAAACGGTCCCTATGAGTATACCCTATGAGTGTTCGGGGTATAGTTGAGTTACGGCCGGATTGGTTCGCAAATGAAACCAACCGGGCCCCTAGGACAAAAAGGCTATCAACTCACAGATCAGGCATCCAATTGACGCACCGTCTATTGCGTTGAGATCCCGATGACGAGGCGGTCCTTTGAGATACTTCTTTGTGGGAATTTGTGATACTTAGAGTATCGACCAGTAGCTCATGGAGCGGACCCTCCCGGGGACGAGCGTGCGCAGTACAGAGACTGTTTAGCCGGCTGAGACCTGACGACTGCTTGACCGACTCGACTTGGAGTGAGTCGACTAGCCCAGTGGACGGAGCGCCTGGTATTTGGTGACAGACCCACGGCGGACGGAGCACTCGGTAGTTGGCCGCAGACCCACGGTACTCGACAGGAGGAGTACCTCTGTAGGCTATTGGGGGGAGCTCCCGGTATTTGGCGACAGACCCACAGCGGACGGAGTGCCCGGTAGTTGGCCGCAGACCCGCGGTACTCGACAGGAGGAGTACCTCAGCAGTCTTAGGTTAGTGAGCAGTACCTCAGAGTCGTGACAAGTCCACTGTACACTCCAAAGACGGACCTCTTCAGCAGTTACGATTTCGATAATGAAAATCCTGGTTTGAGCTGAATCTTTTGACCTTTGTGTTTACCTCATGATTGAGATGGGTCGCTTGATAACTTAGGTATATGTATGGGAATATACCTGGGTAGTGGTTATCCGTTGATTTCACAATCCTTGTGTTTCCTCATGATTGAGATGGGTTACTTGATAACTTAGGTATATATATGGGCATATATCTAAGTAGAGGTTATCTGTTGAGATCTTCTTATGGTTATCCTTTTTGGTTTAGTGAGACCTTGAGGGTCTCGAGGTCCCTACTGAGTATCGTTATACTCACCCCTTCACGGGCTATGCCCGCACCTCGTTGTGTTGGTTGTAGAAGACAGGCAGTGCTGACAGAGGCCAAGTGTTCGAGGACTGGTCCGTACCCGGAGGTGGACTACACAACGAGTTAGTACCTGGAGGTTGACTACACGATGAGACGACACACAGAGGAGGTTGACGGACGAGAGCGTGGAGGAGGCTATCTGTACCTACCCTTCAGGTAGGATCCATGGTGGACGACCAGGAGCTGTGCTATCTGTACCAACCCTTCAGGTAGGATCCGAGGAGGACGACTCAGGAGCTGCTTCCTTCTTCCAGCTGTTTGTCTTTTGCTGTTTTACCTTGTTCAGTTTTAGTTGTACTATCTTTTGGGTTTGTATTCTGGCCCATTTTCTTTCCATCTTTTCTTTTATACTTAGTGTTTTTCTTCCGCTTGTACTCTGTGGTGCTTGTTTTCTTTTATAAAGGCAATTCCTTCCCAATTATCGGGATTTATGCCTTTGGTGCTAGTCGCCAGCCCCTGGCCTATGGAAGGCGGGCTTGGGGTAGTCACGGCACGGGCCCCGAGGACGGGTCATGACAATAGTATCCTTAAGGGTTATACCTATATGGGATGATGACCTGAAACCTCATTTTATCAAGATAATTCGTGATTAAAATAGGATTCCACTAGTGTTCTTATCCCCAATTATTTGAATTCATTTTCTTTGGAGTAGGAATTTTTAACTGAAGGTGGATATTAAAAATTTGAATGAGAAAGTGATCCAACATCTAATAAAATATGTTCATGATGGTTTTGTACAAAAGTATAAAAGGATAGATTTATATAGTAAAAGAAAAAGTAGTAGATCCCACCCAAATGATACGAGGGTGAGTGGAAAGGCTTAGACCTAGTGACCCTAGGGTGAAGGGACAATATATTTTCTTAGGTAACATTATAGTGAAGTGATGAAGGCTTCACCCAAGTTATTATAGGGTGAATCAGTGAAGATTTCTCCTAATTTATACATGGGAAGTGTGATGATTTTTCCCTATTCATGAAACAATGATGTGATGATCTAGGTAGTAGGACTTTGGTGAGGCTTCTCTATAGTTTTAGGGGGCCTATAAGAATAAATTTGGAAAATGGGTACACAAATGAAAATTTTCTTAAGGTTACTTCTACCTAGTGTTATCAAACCAGACATGAAGTGGTTTCTTGTAAAGTTTCTTGGTTTTTAAGAACTTTAGAGAACTCAAATACCCACTCTTTCGGTGAATTCCCTTTATTTTAGGTCTTGAATAATCTACCTTTCATATTTTAGGATTTTGATGAGAGACTAGGATAGGAATAGATTCATTCCATCTCATAGTCTTCTAAAAGGTTATAATGTAGAGTCCAAAGGTCCTATTTATAAGAAAATTTAGAACCCTAAGAAAATTTTGTATCTCATGTTAGTGAGTCTCACTAGTGAAGCATACGTAGGGTACTTGGTTGTGCAGGTTCCATGCACAATGTCAGTCTGGGATTGATTTAATGGTTCTGGGGAAGATTAAATTGTATTTCCATAAAAATTATCCTTCATGTGTTTTAGGTATTCCTTCATCAATATATTTATACTTTTCCTAAAAGGAATGTTCTAAAAAGGACACATCCCATCTTAGTTGAGATCCAACCAATGACATGATTAGAAACATACCTAACCACCCCCTAATTAGCTAAGAATCAAGGTTTTCATAATAAATATATCAAAGTATGAATTTTCTCATTCTAGGTATATCACCAATAATAGGTAGTGTAGAATCTTATGTGATTTATGCATCCCTAGTATACCAAAGTCATAGTGTATGACACTCCATGTGTTATACTTAGTGGATTATCTAGCACACAAAAATAGTTTGTGTTGGTCATATGAATATTCTGTATCTCATTGAAGAAACCTACTCACCATAACCATACCATTTATTTATAACATGTAATACTTCGGGATGAGCATCAATTGAGGATAAATGAAAGTAGTTATTTGATTGGTCATTTATCATTTCAATTCACAAAATATATATCCATATATACATATATATAGCCAATATAAATGAATGATAAAGTGAATATTACTTTTTTACTAATAAATTTTATATTTTTAAACCTATTTTAAGAATATTTAACAAAACCCAATATAAGAAACTTTATACCATATCATATATGATAGACTAAAAGATCAACCTTATATTTTCTATAATTATTCTAGAGTTCTATTAACTGATTACATATATATGATATTCTTACCACATCACTATGTGGATATCTGATAGGAATCACACAGTAAATCTTTAGTGAGTAACATATGTGAAGAAATAATGTTTAAATAATGGTGTGTTTTAGGAATCATAATCCTAATGTTCAACTTTTTAGACATATTTAAACTATTTAACTCCACAATATCAAATTTTATGATTCCAACCTCTGTTGAATACTTAAAACTTTTCTAATTTTAACATCATCATCCTTGGAACCCTTTCCATCAAAAATTTCCCTTGAATTCTTAAGGTAAATAATATAACTATTAACATTATTACTCACCTAAATATTCTAAAATCCTTTAGGATTAATGACATTAACTTATGTTATGATAACTAAATATAACTATTTATATTATACTTTATCAATATACCCAAAAAACTCTTTTAAGATATCAAATAAAATATACTTTGTATTTTTACTGGAATAATATTTCAAGAATTTTTTTTTCACTTTATATTAGAAATTAAATTTGTCCTTTAAATTCATAATTATTATAGTATATCCTAAAATATTTTGGATATTAAGTGAAACACATTAAATTTTATAATGATATTATCTTTTATTTGTTACATTTATACTTCTCAAAATCCAAACACACTCCCACTAGCCTCTTAGACACTACATTCTTCTCATAATAGCTTACTAATATACAAAAACTATTTTGTATCAAGAAACAAAAATTATCTCTATATAATAGGAATATTTAACAAATGAACTATTTTATCCATAAAATATATGATATTTTATGTGTTTGGAGAATTTTACTCTAAAAATAATACAACTCATCAAAATATCCACCAAAGGATGGTAGGAAATATTCCATAATATTTTAGTAAATATATGGATAAAAACTTTATCTTAGATGATTTTTTAATCCTTTTCTACCTTTTAGAGCATATTATAGAATATGATGAATCATAACCCTTATGTATACAATTAATCTTGTCATTTTTTCACAAAAACTCTTTATTTAACAAACTTAAACTATTATATAAGAGGAATGAGATGAAAATACACACCCGTTAATTAGATCAATTTGATATTTATTTACATTTAAAACTTTTATTTATAAAATATTTACTTAATAAATTGAATGTAAATTATAATCTCTATAAATTAAGCCCTTTATTTTGAGTTCCTATATACTCAACAAATTTTTAAGTATACATTTGGTATAACATGCCCTTAAAAACCAATGAATCATTTTTTTAACATCAATACCTAACATGGAAATTAGATAGAGTTTCTAAAACACCTTCAATATTCTAAATAGCTCCATCTTATGGAATCATTACTCTTCCTTCCCAATAACCACTTCAAGTTTCAATGATCATGACTATATACTTAAAGAAACTTCATTGGACTCTCTAATAATTTTTTTCTTCAAGTTTAAACTTTTAAAAACTTGTACTATCTATAAAACAATAGAACCTAAACATCACATGTCTAGTTCATCTATTCTCAACACTTTAGAATTTCAAGAAAATTTTTCTTTGTACTCATTCATATTTTCAGAACATTTCCATCAATGATAACAAGAGTAATTATTTAACCAAAATAATCCAAACCTCTAGTAGAACTAAGTCATTAGAATACTCAATCATATTGAGTGTCATTTGGTATCTATGAACTAGAAATTGGAGTTCCATGATATGTGTTAATCTTGAATCTTATTTGTTTCTAATATAAAGTTAGTCAATTTTTATTAAATAATGAAGACTTGGATACTGTGTTACATGTAAAAGATAATCTATTTATTATTGGAAAAGTAAGTGAAAAGTATTCCCATATGTATTTTGGTAAATGTTAATGAAGATGGTTACTTGATGTGAAAACCATAGCATTATATGAGTGAAGTGCTTGTTTTAATGGATAATAAATGTTTTAAAAGAGGGGAATAATCCCTATATACAACATTTATAAAGGAATTTATAAGTTGTAAGATAAAACTATATGTAGTGGAAAACTTATATAAGTTGTAGGGAAAGTTGTTTAAATAGGTTCAATGGTTATAGAAATATTTATTAAAGAGTGTATAAATCATAATTGGATTACATATCATATTATATGTTGTATTTTATATTTAAAAACTCTTGGGTGAAGGTTAGAGATGGATGGTGTTTCTTTGAAGAGGATCTAACCTCATTTGAAAGGAATTTAAAAAATTCTATGTCTATGTGGTATGTAAGTATCGAACTGGCATACATAAAAATTACATAATTATTCTTAAGGATGATCTCGTGGTTTGAATAATCATCATTTTATCTAGACTACATTAAAAAAATGGTAAAGCACTAGTTGTGTAATAATCATCCTACAGCTATGTAAACATCATCCAATGCTATTTATATATAAAGATTTATCTATGTAAGCATGATATAAATATCAATAAACATGATACAGATGTTAATTTTCAAAATCCAATGTCGATAAGTGAAAATAAAATAAATTCATAGCTATGTAATAATCGTCTTGCTACGGTGTAAAAATCATTTGCTCTACATATGCATGGAAACATTTAACATAAACATCAATACTTAGATAAAATTCATAAATTTCATGGACTAAAAATTTGGTTTTCAAGATTTAGAATCTAATGAGGAAAACGAAACAAGATGAATCCAATGATGATACTCATGGTATTAAACATAAAAAACACCACAAATGATATGTGATCCATGATTTGAACAATGATATTTGGTCATCAAACCTTAGAGAAGCTGTTTCGGTGCGGATGTGCGTCGGGTTTCTGTTCCGACGCTGTTCCGCCAGGACGCGTTCGCGCGTGCGCCCGTCGACCCGAGGGGATGGGCGCGCGCGGCTTGTGGTCCCGCAGTCCCGCTTTCCAAAGGCTGGCGGCATCCGTCCCTTCTTCAGGGGCGTCTGCTCCTTGATCGAAACCGGGATGATGGGATGTCGGCTCCTCCTTCCGTGGACGTCTCCTCGGAGCTCGTTGCCTAATCCGGGTCTCCCTCATAGATTTAAGAATGTTCGTGAATCTCGTTCCCGGCGCCATATCTTCATGGACACCGGTTAATTACGTTGCTTCCGCCCGGACGCTCCAAGGGGTCTGGTCGGGGCAGTAACCTGCGGTGAGGAGACCGGGTGGCTCTGGGTGTTGGGGGCGTGTCTTAACACTGCGACTCTGCATGTCTGCCTTCCATCCCTAATAGGGCTTCTCGAAGGCGTGATGGCCTGAGGCATCCCGCGCTGGGTGCGGGGAACTGTGTTACCTGAGGTTTTCCTCAGCTTCCCATGTTTAACACGGGGTATGCCGCGAGTTTAACGTCCAGCGGGGACGGCATCGGACTGATCAACACGAGAAGTGGATCAGATGACAGAACCCCTTGCGAGGAACCTCCGACGCTGGGGCCAGCACATGGGAGGCTTCCCGAGTGAAGTGGAGTGGAATGAAGTGGCATGACCCCACCAGGATGTGGCGGCCCGGGTAAGGATCAGGATGGATGATGGAGTGAAGATCTTGGACCCCGTAGGGGCTTCCTACGTACCGCGCTTTGGCGCAGATCAAAGTCAGCGTAGTTCGAATATACAGTTTAACGTCATGCTGGACGTCGGCAAGCCGACTCACGAAGAGGTCGAGGCTACCGGGCGGAGGATTGAACCGAACCACCTCGCACATAGGGGGATGGAACGGCCGAGTGGATCACAGTTTCACGTCATGCTGGACGCTGAAAGGAGAAATAGGAAAAGGGGCAGTGGGGGAGCACAATGGAGATACACATGTGCAGTCTCCCACAATGGCGGATTCATAGGTGAATCGACGCAAGTGTGAACCCAGGAGGGGTCCACTGATGGACGAACCGACGTGAATACGACCGGGACGACCAGGTGGTGGGCTTGAACCTCGGAGAGGCTTCCTACGTACCCTGTTTAGGAGACAGGGATCAAAGTCCACATAGTTCGTTCGGTTTGTAGCACTCTACCCCCGTGGGCGAAGGCCACTCCAATCCCGACATCCCTGCAGAGACGAGCGGGTGGGGGCCACATCCAAACCGGGAGGACCCTGCGTGCGGGGCACGGCATCAGGTGATGCGGACGGTTTAACGTCTTGCCGGACGAAGTACAGTTTAACGTCGTGTGTTGAGGACGAAGCGGACGGTTTAACGTCTTGCCGGACGAAGTACAGTTTAACGTCGTGTGTTGAGGATGAAGATGCTTGGAAGTTTAACGTCTTGTCGCGCGGACGATATGCTAGGTAGTTTAACGTCGTGCATCTTGGACGTGTATGGTGCCGCCGATGGGTCCGTGTCACTTCGCGCGAGCCTGGAGGGCCGCACGGGAAGACAACGCACGGTGCGGGCACCCGGGATGAAGATGATCGGGCGCCACGCAGGAGGGTACCCTCAGGGGGTCAAAGGGGGCGACCTCGGCGGATTGCGCGCAAAAGAGAAGCTTGGCGCGCAATACCGCGGGTCGGCGCGCAAATGGGCAGGCTGGCGCGCAATTGGGCCAGTGCTTTGCGCGAAGATGATTGAGATTGCACGCATCGGGCTTCGGATAGCGCGCAGGGGCAACGGCTCATTCTTTAACGAATGGCCACTTTGAAAAGGGGGGGGGGTGCGCGCAATCGGGCCGGATTGCGCGCACCCGAGGGCAATTGTGCGCAAGAGGCTTCTTTTGCGCGCAAAGGCCTTTGGGTGAAGGGTTATTCAAAGGAAAGGAGCCAGAGGGATTGCGCGCGAAGGCGAACCCCGAGGCTTTCTTGCGCGAAAGAAAAGAGGTTACCTGAAGATCGGCATTGCGCGCGAAGGGGGTTGGATTGCGCGAACGAGCGACTCTTCGAATTCCGGCAACCTTCAAAACGTCGGGGGTCTCCTTATATTTATAGGCAACTCCGGGCGCGGAATCTGGTTCGCGGGCGCGGAATTCCCTTCGCGGGCGCGGAATCGGGCCCGGCGCGCAAGGGAGTCGCGCGGGCAACGGGCGTGCAAAATTACGCGCCGGCCCAGCGCATTGCGCGCATCCTGGGAGGTTTGCGCGCGGCACTACAACTTTGCGCACGGCTCTCCAAAATTCTGCGCAAGGCTTCCGGGCCCTCCGAAACGGGCTTCCGACTCCAAATATGACCTCGCTTCCCGCATCCGGAGCTTCGTTTGGGAACAACGGACTTTTCCGACATCTAAAAAAGCCCCCCCTCGGAATCTGATCGGCGAGAGGTCGCAACGATCGGGTTCCGAGGGAGACGCCGGAATGCCGAAGTCCTGGGCGGCGCGGGACTTTGGCGCGCAAAAAGGGGCATCGGGCGCGAAATTCGCCGGTGCGGTCGCGCAAAGCGCTTTCCGCGCAGCGCGAACTCCCGGCCTTGCCTATAAATAGGGGCCTGGGTCCCTCGCACCGTACACTGGCTTTCCGCGCGACTAGCTTCCAATCTCTCGTTCGCGAAATTGCCTTTGCCGGCGCGAAATTCACCCGTTCGTCGCGCAAAACATTCCGGATTTCGGCCTGTCTTTGCGTGAATACCCGGGGTTTTACGCGACGGACTTCCCAATTGCGCGCCGTCCACTAGGATTGCGCGCCAACTCTCAAACTTCTCTGCCAGCCTCGTCCGATTCCGCACGCTTCATCCCTTAACCCGCACGACTCCCGGAGCTTCTGAGATGGCCGCGAATCAAGGAAATGAAGGGGATACCGCCACTCGCAGAGCTGAGATGGCGACGAACGAGGAGGTCTACGGAGCCAAGGAGATTGTTTCCAACAATCAATCCTCGTTCGACTTGCTGACGCCGGCCCAAAAGACATATCCGCTGTCGGACAACCTGCCGCTCTGGAACTTTGGCATCCTAGATAAGGTTCCGGTGCCAGGGTTCGAGGTTGATGCGCCACGGACCTGGGTGACTCGGGAGGACGAGCTTCCCCGCTATAACATCACCAACAATGGGCATCCTGCCAGGGAGACCAGGCACTTAGATGTCTATGTCCTGAACCCGAGGACGCGAACCATCGTCGGAAGTGAGCCTACTGCGGAGAACTCTCCAGCCCTCTACTCGAGCACATATCGCCAGAGTGTCACCGACGACACCAAGGGCTAGCTGAAGGACTGGGACTTGCGGTCTGGGGGCAATTTCACCAGTGAGTGGGCCTGGGCGTTCTGGGTACGCCACACTTGCGATCACTTCGCGGAGGAGCTGCGGTACATCGGCCTGTTTGAGGCGGTGTGGACGTTGCAGTTCCACTTCTACCAGCAGTCCGAGCTCGGGCAGGAACTGTTCACCCGCTGGTCCCCGGATACCAACACCTTCCATCTTCACCATGGGGAGGTCGGCATCGGCCTCTGGGACATCCACTGCATCGGAGGTATCCCGCTGGAGGGTTACCAATACGATGAGTTCCTGCCTCCGCGGAACACCTGGGGCGACAGGTCACGGACTCCCATCCTGACATGGAATCTGCTGGACCTGGCTACAGAGCGGCTCGGGGTCAAGGACTTCCACAAGGACATAGCCTACAAGGAGTGGTTCAGCCAGTTCTTGGAGCATGACCCAGCGGTCAAGATGCCAGGCAGGGGAAAGCGGTGCCCGACCGCGGCTCAGAGGAGCCGGAACGGGTCGTACTGGCGGGTCCTGGAGACGGGCGACTACCTCTCATGGGGGTACCGCGTCATCGAGGCCCGGGACCCAAATGTCTGGTACGCGGCGTTCCTGGCCGCCTTTCTGAGTGGGTGGCTCCTGCCAGTGCGGGACGTGAGAATGGGCGTCCGCCCGGCGACACTGGCGATGGCGGGCGCCATGGCCGCCAACAAAAGATACAACCTCGGGGTCCCAGTGCTGGCAAAGCTGTATGCCATCCTGGGACGCATCTCGCGAGGGGGTTCGCCACGAAGGATCTGTGGGCCCTTTCAATTCTTCCACGGCTGGGTGGCTGCTCACCTTGGTGGGTACACGTTTCCAAACGCCGTCATTCCTCCGGGCAACGGCCTGCGACCCTCCCTGCTGAACATCGCGGGGGTCGCTCCGATGACCCTAAATGAGGAGGGCGTGAGGATTCGGATTGGCAATCACGCCAATTTCAACTTCAGCCCGTTCCCCACTCCCGCTGGCCAGATGATCGACAATGGGCAGGGTCCGCTGGAGCAGCACGAATACTTCCTGAACATGCGGGGCGGGGTGCTCGTGGCTCGGATCGACGGGAAGGTGATCTGCGATCCTTACGTGCCAACCCGGTTCGCCAGGCAGTTCGTGTGCCTTCAACGGATGCCGAAGAGGGTATTCACTGCTGTCCGGGAGGAGGCGAACCCTGGCGTCCTTCGCCAGATGTGGCTGATGTTTGCCGCTTTTGGCTCCGGCGACGTCATCACTCTCCCTCCTACCGGGGTCGACGCAGGCTTGGCAACCGAGTACGCTGAACACTGGGCCATCGCGTACCCCGAGGGGCTTCTACGAAAACCAGTTCGGCGACTCGAGGTCACCCGTGCGGAGACCGAGCGTCAAGGAAGGAGGCGAGGCACCGTTACGCGGGGGAGAACGGAGGCGCGCCAAGCAGTGGAGCCAGCGCGAGTAGGGACTTCGGCGGCGGGCACATCGCAGGCTGCCGCTACGACCTCGGCGCCTAGAGAGGGGGCACGTGCGGTGGTCGAAGAGCGGCCCGGGAAGCAGGTAAGGCGTCTGCTCGAACCCTCCAACGATGCAGTCTTCCCGGTGCTGTGGTCGGCCTGGATGACCCTGCGGCAGTTGCTGGGGACCGAAATCATCTGGCAGAAGATAACCAGCAAAGGAATCCATCTGCCAGAGGTCGGGCGCCTCCAGGTCGCCGACAGGGTGAACTTCCACCGGCGGTATGCGTATCTGACGGCCATGGACGAGTACGCGCGCCAACGTGGTCGGCGTGCGGAGCCGTCCCTTTTGGTGAATGTGATGCTCGGTCTAGAGCCTGCTCCAGAACAGATGCCGCCGGAGGAAGATGACAGTAGCAACGACTCCGAGGAAGAGGGGGAGACGGGGGAGGATGAAGGCTCCGAGGGAAGATCCCATCAGGGGAGCCCGCAGGAGAGCGGCGAGGTGGCCGGCTCTGGCAATATTGACATCACTGAGCTCCTCGAGGTCCGCTTCTATCCCTACTCAGCATGCTTCATCCATTCTCTTATGCAGCTTCTAACCCATTTCTCCACCTTTCTCAGGAGTGCACGGATGCTGGTCAGGCATCCTCGGCAGGAGTAGGAGAGGCGCCAGCAGGACAAGGCAGGGGCCAGACGCCCATCATTGAATTGACAAGCGCTGAGGGGTCCCCTGCTGCAATTGCTCCTGCGGCGGCCGGGACAGCGGAAGATGACGCCTTGGATTCCCGTAAGTCTCCTTACCTTACTGTCGGTGCTTTCCGTTGACGATCCGTGACTAACCACGGCATGCCTTGCGCAGTGATCTCAACACTGGAGGCTCGTCGGGCTGCCGAACCCGGGCCATCCACGAGTGGACCGGTGGCAGACATGCCGCCTACTCCGGAACAGACTTCCCAAACCGAGTCGGCCCCACCAACTGCTGATCAAGGGGCTGCGGACGCCGGCGGTGCTGCCATCGGAGAGAGGTCGGGGGCTGACGAGGGTGTCAACGCCGTTGGGGCGGGAGAAGAAGGTCGCCCAGATGTTGGGGAACCTATCCCCCATGAGGACACCCCAGGGTCAGACCCTGCAGCAGACCTGCTGGCTTCCTTCCCTACCTACCGGCCTGCCGACCTCGAGGAGATGGGCGACTCGGACACGGAGGCGGTCGAGGAGAGCCAGATAACGCGTCGCAGGGGGTGGAAGTGTATCCAGCGCTTCCTCAAGCGAGACCCATCGGAGTGGCTGGGGCGCATGGGATCCCTTCAAACCTGGCTGCGATTCCTGTGTGCCGGGGGAGCTGATGCTCAACGCCTCCATCTGACGGTCCGTGATTTCATGGCCGAAAAGATGCGCGAGAGCCGCCGGCGTGCCGACGTCGCACAATGTCGGGACATGTCGGAGAGCAAGCAGGTACTCTTCGTGGCGGAGCAGGAAGTCCGGCGTCTCGAAGGGCAGGCGGCAGAGAAGGAGGCCTTCGTTGCAACGTGCACTGAGCTTGTGGAGTAACTAACGGCCCAGCTGGATGACGCCCAGGTACAGCTGACGGAGGCGGGCCAACAGATGGTCACACTTCAAGTCGAGCGGGAGCGCGCACAGGCCAGGATCGACGAACTGCGTGCTGCGACCGCCGACGAGGAGAGGGCACGCAGAGAGCGAGAAGCAGCCCAGGAGGCCGCCAGCCAAAGGGTATCGGCGTTAGAAAGACTTATCCAGCACGCTAATCCCTAGGGGGTTTGTTTTTGCCACTCCCAGAACATTTTCTTCCGCTACTCGATATTTCGATCCATTTGTATGAACCAATATATTTATCTGCATCTTTTGGATTAACATGCTCAACCACAAATTCATTATCTCGCGGGAGCGTTAACCAAGCTTTAGGCATCCGTAATTGGGCCTGGATTTCTAAAGAAAAGGGGGAGATCATTCCTTGGAAAGGAGACCTCAGACCTAATCAATGTATCATCCCCCCAACTTGTTACGACACACGAGCGGGACAACGCTAGGGGTGTTAAGATTTTATCCGAACATACGGAAATTAGAAAGGGTGAATCGCATGTCCCGAATTCAGAAATCCACGACGGTCGGCCTTCCAGGAAATGCCCAAGACGGCAAGCGGACAATGGATCAATCGACCATACTACTTCAATAGACAGACCGAAGGTCATTATTCATATTGCAGGAGGCGGATCACATGTCACCATCAATGCCGCTTTGGGGGTTCCTTCAGGCACAAGGGTGGAAATCCAGATCAACAGGGCATGCGAAGCGTGGGGCGAAGTGACGATTTGTTCGGACAGAATCCAACACTCTCAAAATTGCGCCACCGTGGGGAAAGTGTATTAGGCGGATGCACTAATCTGGCCGTGAATCACCTCAATTCTCAGACAGAACCTCTTTGACGAGGAAACTGTCGCTTCCCATCATTGCAATGGGGCATCCCGAGCTGAATCAGGGAAAATATCACAATCGCACCACTCTACCAGAAGCCAGGCCCGACGGTCGGCGACGAGGAGGGGCGGGACTTAGCGATCCCTGAGCCTGGACCCGAGTCGAGATGTCCGGGCATTCCTACGTACTCCATTAGGCTGTAGATCAAGCCACACGTAGTTCTGAAAGTACAGTTTTAACGTCATGCGGGACGTAGAACCCCGTTTGGGGAGATCTTAGTTTAAGGTCGTAGAGCTTGGACCATAGAGGCAGATCTTAGTTTAAGGTCTTAGAGCTCGGACCATAAGGGGCAGATCTTAGTTTAAGGTCTTAGAGCTCGGACCATAAGAACCTCAAAGCACGCCACATCGTGGTCCCATACCCTAGATATGCAAAGATGCACTGAGGGATAGTGTCAAGAGTGTCGGGGTTTCGCCTGGTCAGAATGGGAGGTAGAGAATGTAATGTGAATCATGCGGCCATTCACTCAAGGACTGGGGGCACCGGTGTAACGATATAAGAGTACTGCCGACCGTGGCGGAAAAGCAGCATCAATATCACACTGACCACTGATGGAATGAGGCAGCAAACGAGCATCAACCGCTCAAGCGCAGGATTCATATCGATTTGCTGCCCGAGGCCCTTGGGGGCACCAGCCCGAGTCGGTGGGAGAGCACTGAGGCATTGTGTCCAAACCGCTCACGGGGGCTCCACCCAGGGCGTAGGCGATGGGTCCGAATGAAAGGGAGCATGAAGCCTGAAAAGTGGAAGGAACCTGACCAAGCTGAACCTGACCCTCCTGGCAATAAACCAGAGTACTCTTGACACCGGTGGACCACTGCAAGGGGTCAAGGGACACGCCTTGAGGGTGACCCGAAGGCGGCGGATTCCCAAGAGAAGGGGGAATCTTTAAGAGGTGGGGCTGGACCCGAAGTTTCAAACATCCGGGCGTTCCTACGTATCCCATAAGGATGGGAATCAAGCCACACGTAGTTCTGGAAGCGCGGCGCAACACAATCGGGCACCAGCGCGGGGAAGGGTGCGGGTCTGACCCTCGCACACAGAAGAAGCGGTATTAGATATTTCTTGTTTGTCCTTAAAGGTGGATGGTTTTTCTTTGTGCAGTGACATGCCTGTGATTAGGGAATCCCTGGCGTTGCCACAATAATCAAGCCATGAAAGGCATTGATAAATGGCGTGGTTATTAACCAGTGCCCAACGTGAGTGTCCTCTGAGGAGAACCTCACGATTGAGTGCCGTTTCTCATCGGGCGGCCAAGACGATCACAGTTTACGGTCGTGTGGTAGGACCGGACAACACAGTTTAAGGTCGTGTGGTTCGGACCATGGAGGAACCCGCTTATTGCGATATGGCGGACTCAGTGGAGGTGGGAACATACCCAGCCCTGCGGTCACGCACGATTCCAGGAGAAAAATCCTGGGATAGGGGCCTGCGTATGTCTATCACCCGAGGGGCAGAGATGCTAGCCTCCAGCTATAATGGGCCCAGAATGCGATTGTTCGGGTGACTCCTTCCTCCTTATGGGGACGAGGGTCCAGCTACACATGGCCCTTAGGGAGGACATCAGCATATATCCTTGGTGCTCAGATCGTGGGAGCCTCGAAAGACACCATTACCCTGGTTGGCCTGCCTAACGTGTAAAGGTGTACTGAAGGTCAGTATGAAGAGAGTGTCGAGATTCCACTACAACGCACAAAGGCGGAGTGTGATGAGGACCGCGCAACCAATGTTCGGAGCCTGAAAGAGCCGACATGGCGATCAAGGATGTCGCTGACCATATTCGCAACACAACATCCGATCGCGTCAGCCTAGGACGGGGCAAGCAAACGAGCATCAACCGCTCAAGCGCAGGATTCATATCGATTTGCGGCCCAGGACCCGCCGGTAAATCGACCCGGAGCGGTAGGAGAGCACTGAGGCATCGTACCCAAACCGCTAACGAGGACCCCTTTGAGTGAAGGCTCGAACAAGAGGAAGCACGAGGCCCGACAAGAAACACAGGACTTGTCGAGATTGAATCCGACACCACGGGTCATAGACCGAAGTACCCAAAACATGTTAACAGATCACCGGAAAGGGTCGGAGGACTCATCATGAGAGCAACCAAAAGACAGCAGATCCCCGTGATCAACCAAGAGACGGGGCTGGACCTAAGACACAAGCGTCCAGGCGGTCCTACGTATCCCATAAGGATGGGAATCAAGCCGCACATAGTTCTTGAGAGGCAGTTTAACGTCATGCAGGACGGTGGGGGGTGTGAGGTGGTCCCACACACAGGGGGGCGTACGATGCGGCCAGTAGGCCAACGTGAATGAGGACATAATCCCCCGCTCACGCCATACGCATCGCACAAAAAAGAGGGGAACTTGGGCCAGAGGCCGAACGCGGGATAGAGACTCCCGGGAAATGGGGCTGGGCCTGAAACATGAATGTTCAGGTGGTCCTACGTATCCCATAAGGATGGGAATCAAGCCGCACATAGTTCTTGAAGTGCAGTTTAACGTCATGCAGGACGAAAAGAGAAAGGGGGGAGCAGAAGGCATCCCCAAACGTGGGGGGCGTACAGCGTGGCGAGAAAACCGACGTGAATGAGGGCATAGACCCGCGTTCACACCATACGCCGCACACCCTGAGGCAATTGGGCCAAGGGCCCAAGATGGGATGGAAATTCCCGAAGGATGGGGCTGGACCTGAAACATGAATGTTCAGGCGGTCCTACGTATCCCATAAGGATGGGAATCAAGCCGTACGTAGTTCTTGAAGTGCAGTTTAACGTCATGCGGGACGGATGATGAACAGTTTAACGTCTTGTAGCTCAGACGTGGTGCAGTTTAGCGTCATGCAGGACGAATGCAGTTTAACGTCGTGCGGGACGAACTGCAGTTTAACATCGTGAGGGACGAAGTATAGTTTAACGTCGTGTTGGACGAAGATGCTTGGCAGTTTAACGTCTTGTCGCGCGGACAAAGTGCACTCAGTCAAAGTACTGCTTGAGGAACCTAGCGTTGGTGGGAGGAGTGACACGCTCACCATCCATAGTTGCTAGGGAGTACGCGCCATTGGGATAGACCTTGTGGACAACAAAAGGTCCCTCCCACTTGGGCTCCAACTTGGGTGGCTTCCTGCCGGGGATCATTGGCGCTCTTAGGGCCAGCACTAGGTCACCCTGCAGGAAGGAGCAGAGGCGAAACTTTTTATTGAAAGCTCGAGCCATTCTGCTTTGATGCCTCTCCAAGTTGTGCAAAGCGCGAAGTCTATTCTCATCCAGTGCTTCCAACTCGACTAGACGGGCTTCAGCAGCTCTGTCCGGCGCTTGCTGGTCGTAGACCGCAGTGCGCAAGGACGGTAACTGGATCTCGATGGGCTGGACGGCCTCAGCTCCATACACCAGGGAATAAGGGGTCATCTGGGTGGAATTGTGAGTCGTCGTCCGATAAGCCCAGAGGGCGTTGGGGAGCTTGTCCGGCCAACTCTTCTTGTTCTGACCAACCATCTTTTGCAGAATGTTAGAGAGGGTTTTGTTAAACGCCTCAATCTGTCCATTCGCCTGCGCATGATAGCGAGATGTATGGTTCGAGCGAATGTTGTACTTGGCGTACAACTTCTTCAACTCGGCTGCTCGGAAATGGGCTCCGTTATCCGTGAGGATAGCGTGAGGTACTCCAAATCGATAAATGATGTTGGAGGTCACGAAGTCAGCGATCGAACAGGATTTGACCTCTCTGAGCGGAATCGCCTCTGCCCATTTGGAGAAGAAGTCCGTAGCGGTCAAAATGAACCGGCACTGGCGAGCCGTCGCCGGTGGGTAAGGTCCCACAACGTCCATCCCCCAGACTGCAAAGGGGCAAGAATACCTGATGGTATGGAGAGGCTCCGGCGGCCGATGCACAAAGTTCGCGTGAACCTGGCACGCATGGCACCTCCTGGCATACTCGATGCAGTCATGGATCATGGAGGGCCAGAAGTATCCCAACCTCCGAATCTGGTGGGACAGCTTTGGCCCAGTCTGATGGGCACCGCATGAACCAGCATGAACCTCTTGCATGACTCGTGGGATCTCAACTCCATGAAGGCAACGGAGAAGAACACTATCAAATCCGCGTCTATAGAGGATCTGCTCCAGGCAAGGACTTCTCTGGAGGACAAACTGCGATGCGCGGCGTCGAACTCGCTCGCGCTCGGCCCGATCCGACGGGAGAATGCCATGTTGGAGGTACTCAACCAAAGGCGTCCTCCAATCAGGGGCTGGTTCGACTGCCATATCTGGGGTACTCGGGGCTCCGGGCATAGGGGCAACCGTGGTGAGATTACTTACCGACGGGCCGCGATCTCCCTCCGGGATAACGGGAGCGATGAGCCTGCGGTGCGTCACGCGGACGATCAGGTTATCCTGTTCAGGCTCTGCAAGTGACGCAGCAAGGCTGGCCAAAGCATCTGCTCGACCGTTCTGCGACCGGGGAATATGGACAATTTCTGGCCGAGAAGGGAACTGGGCCATCAGAAAGAGGGTGCACTCCAACAACGGCACAAGTTCCGGCTTCCTGACAACATATTCGCCATTGATCTTCTTAACGACCAACTCAGAGTCCCCTTTCACACATAGATGGGGCACGTCGATCTCGAGAGCTAACTCGAGGCCGGTGATGAGGGCATGGTATTCCGCCTCATTGTTGGTACAGCCCTTTGACAACAGGAAAGAGTATGGCAGCACGGCTTTCTCCGGGGTAATGAAGACGATACCCAAGCCCACTCTGTTGAGCTTAGGATTATCGAGCCTTCTACCGGTGGGGCTCCGGGAGGCACCGTCAAAGTGCATCTGCCAGCACGGATTGGCATGATCGACCGAGAGAATGGCCTCATCAGGAAAGCCTAGATCCAGCGGCTGATCCGCGGAGGTCGGGTGAGCAGCTAGAAAGTCTGCCAATGCTTGCCCTTTGATGGCCTTCTGAGACACATACCTGATGTCGAACTGCTGGATAATCACAGCCCACCGCGCTAGACGGCCAGTCAACATAGGCCGGCTCAGGATATATTTCAACGGGTCTACCCGAGAAACCAACTGTACCTCATGGTGCTGCAAGTAGTGCCGTAATTTCTGCACGGCAAATACGAGCGCCATGCAACTCTTCTCGATGGGGGAATACCTGACTTCCGCATCGAGGAGCATGCGACTGAGGTAATAGAGGCTATTCTCTGTTCCCTCGTTGTTCTTCTGGGCGAGAAGGGCACCCAGGGACCATTCCAGGGCGGTCACATAAAGGACCAGCGGCTTCCCGGATACAGGCGGCATCAGAACCGAAGGTTGAAGCAGGTACTGCTTGATTTCCTCGAAAGCGGTCTGACACTTTTTATCTCATACATAGGTGGCACCTTTCTTCATGAGCCGAGAAAAGGGCTTACACTTGCCGTCCAGATTCGCGATGAATCGGCGTATATAGGCTAAGTGGCCTTGGAACCCTTGCAGTTCCCGGATGTTACCTGGGGGAGGCATCTGGTAATCGCCCTGATCTTCTCCGGGTCGATCTCAATACCCCGGTATCTTACCACAAATCCAAGGAACTTTCCGGAGGTGACCCCGAAGGCACACTTCAACGGGTTCATCTTCAGGGAGCGAGACCGGAGGAAGCCGAACACTTTCTCAAGATCTTTGAGATGGTCCTGACACTGGCGCGATTTGACCACCAAGTCGTCGACGTAGCATTCCACCAGTGTGTCGAGGATTGGATTGAATATGCGGTGCATCGCCCGTTGATAGGTGGCACCTGCATTCTTCAGGCCGAAGGGCATGACCTGGTAACAAAAGATACCTTGGGGGCCCTAAAGGCAGTGAACTCCTCATCCTCAGGGGCCATCCGGATTTGGTTGTATCCAGAGTATCCATCCATGAAGGAGAGGGCTTGGAACCCTGCCGTGGCGTCAATCAACAGCTCTGTCACCGGAAGGGGAAAATCATCCTTCGGACAGTGGCGGTTGAGATCGCGGAAGTCGATACAGACTCTGATTTGCCCGTTCTTCTTCCTGACCGGCACAATGTTGGCCAGCCATTTGGGGTACTGAACTTCCCTCACGAAGTTGGCTTTGATAAGCTTGTCAACTTCGGCCTCAACCATGGAACCGTGGAATGGGTGCATCTTCCTGGGAGGCTGCTTGAACCCGCGATGTTTCGCCGGGAGACCAAGGCGGTGGACGGCTACCTGAGGATCTAGCCCCGGCATCTCGTCATAGCCCCAAGCGAACACATCATGGTGCTTCCTGAGGAAGTCCACGTACTGCTGCCGCTCCTCAGAGGGCATGGCGGCACTGACCAATGTGGGTCTTGGATCTGCTTCGGTTCCAAGGTTCACCTGTACTAACTCATCGACCGTGGCGGAGACGCCCTCCTCAAAGGCTGGGGGTGCGTCTTCCACGTCCTCTCCACTCGGGGAGGGATCGTCCACGGGAGAGACTGCGTTGAAAACTGCATTAGGGCTACCAGATCCTGCTGGGCCACTGGTGCTGGCACGGGCGGTTGCGGTAATCTCATCAGGAGACTCACAGGCCGTCGAGACCACGACTACGTCCAACCGTTGAATCGGGAGGACGTAAGCGTCATCCAAGCTTGCCCAGGGATCACTTGAAACAGCGACAGGCTCAACCTCACCTTCCAGGATCTGCTTGTCCTTGCTCTTGTAATAGTCCGCGTCCAGATAGCGGGCTTCACATGAGGCAAAAGGAGAGGCATCTCCCTGAAGCACGCCTACTCGACCGTTAAGGGAGTATTTGAGGCATTGGTGGTATGATGAGGGAACCGCCGCGTGAAGGTGGAGCCATGGCCTGCCCATAAATGCATTGTACGCAGTGTCTTGAGAGACTACCATGAATTCGGTGTTGGAAACCAAGTCACCGAACTGGGTCTTCAAGCGTATCTTGCCGACCGGGGTTTGCTCGGTGCGGTCGTACCCCTGGATCCTGAGGTCGGAGGGGATCAAGTCATCCTCAGACAACCGCAATCTCCGGAGCGTCCGAGTTGGAATCAGGTTAATCCCGGACCCCGTGTCGACAAGACAGCGCCGGACTTCAAGGCCATTGAATTGGCCAGTAACATACAGCAGACGAATGTGCCCCTGTATAGGAGGGTCTTAATCCTTACCAGAGAACGAGATAACTGCCTGACATTCGGCGTCCTCAATCGTTTCGGCGTGAAAGGCCTCTATAGCCACAACCTCTGTCTCAAACTGGAGGGGGCTTTTCAGGGCTTCAGCGAGTGCCTCACGCATCTCAGATGGCATGCGCAGAGCCTCAAGGATGGAGAGCCTTGCTGGGATGTTGGCCAAGTGCTTCAGGACATCATACTTTTTGGCCAAGCGCGAGCCCCTGGTTGCGGGAGGTTGCTCTGCGGTTGGAGGCATGACGGGCCTTGCTGATTGGACCGGCGGCCGACTGGTGCTTGGCGCATCCCGCTGTTCATTGGTTGAAGCCCGAGAAGTAGTCACCGTATTGGGGTCAGGAGGCCGGGACGGACTCGTGGCAGGGCGGAGCTGATCGCGACGCGGCTGAGGCGGTTCTGCCTGGTCCCACACCACAAACAGTGGCGGAGGCGAATCTGTCATCCCCGGATGGGGGGGCTGCGCGCGCTGAGCTCGGTTTTGGGCATGCTGCCTAGTCTCAGTGGCGTGCACGTCCTGGATGGAGGTACCAACTGCTGTGCCTCGGACACTCCTGTTGTTGCGGTTCCTCCAACGGTGGCGATGACCGGGGACACTAGGGAGGTCCACCTGGTGTTCTTCAACGTCGGGAACCGAAAAGGGATTTACCAGCTCGACGGTATTAACCGAAGCATACCCAACACTGTCATCGGACGAATCATCCATCGCCGGGCGGATCCGAGGAGGGACCCCCATCTCCGGGGGCATGAAATCGCCGAGAGTGCGGGATAGTGGCGGAATTGGCGGGGCGCGCTCTTCCTTCTTGCGCCGCCGCCGTTTGCTCTTCTCGGAAGAGGCAGGCTGGGATGACGATGCCGAAGCAGCACCCGCAGATTCTGGGGGCTCAGGCTGATTCAAGCGCGCACGGATGATTCCATGGGCGCGAATGATCGTCTTGCGGGCCATCCAATTTTTATACTTCTGGGATCCGCGGTCGGAGACCAGCTGCCATTCGTCCTCATTGCCACTATCGTCATCTGATCCCACGAACACGCCCGCCACTTGTGCTGGAGCTGGGCCCAACCTGATTACATTGTGGTTAATCTGGTCTTGGAGCCAGTCCTTAAACACGTAGCACCGCCGGATGGTGTGCCCCAGGGCCCGATGGTAAGGGAAGTAGCGGGGGTTATCCGTGAGATGTGCTTCCTCTGGCTTCCAACACTCAGGCAGTCGCACAATCCTCTGCTCCAGGGCGCTCCGGAAATAACCGGGGACCTGATCCTCGTGGAATGAGTAAGTCAGGTATCGCGGGCCCCTGGGAGCATGGTCTTGACGAGGGGCTAGAGGGGCCTGCCGAGGAAGTGGACCCTGATTATCTCGCCTGGGTTGTGGCGGTACGTTACGCGGAGGGGCCGGTCGGTTCTGGGGCTGCCGCTGCTGGGCCGGGAACTGAGCCCGTGGAGGCGGATTCCTGTGAGGCTGTGGAGCTGGCCTCACCGGCAGCAGCTCCAACGGCCTGGGGGCCTCTATCTGGGCAACAGCAGCGGGCTCAGCCCTGCTGGCTCTCCTTGCAGGAATCATAGGAGGCAGCGGGTGTGCCTGACTGGCCTGTTGTAGGGCTTCCTCAAGACGCTGAGCTTTGTCTGAGAAGTCCCTGAACCCTCCGGGGTAATTCTGAGTGATCAAGGAAGGGACCAGCTCAGTCTTGACGTTCCCGACGCACATTGTCAGCAACTGCTCCTGAGTCAATGGCATGTCAAGGGAATACGTGAGACCCTTCCATCGGGCGACGAAATCCGCGACTCGCTCATCAGGCCTCTGTTTGCACTTGAAGAGGTCTGCGATACTCGTCTTCCGGGTCGTGGAACTGAACTGGTAGAGGAATTGTCTACGAAGGTCCTCCCAGCTAGTTATCGACCCGACGGGGAGCTGGCTGTACCAGACAAATGCTGGCCCTTCCAGTGTCTGGACAAAGCAGCGAAGCTTAGCGGCCTCCTGCTGCGCCGGAGTTCCCAACATAGGCCCGCACCTTGAGTTGAAATGGGCCAAATGCTGTGGCGGATCTCCAGTCCCGTTGAAGGGAGCGAAAGTGGGATTCCCGAATCCCGGAGGTGCCGGCATGTCATCCACCCATGCTGGGTATGGCTTGCCGTCCGGTGGGATCGCCACTTGCCGAGTCTCCAAGGCTTCCAAGCGGGTGATGAGTGCCGCCATCGGATCGTCCGGACATGGGTTCCAGTCCTAGAGAGGATCTCTAACCACGAGTGCATTGCATGGCCCTTCAATCGGGTCGTCGACCGGGTCGTCGAACTCGGCGGCTCGTGGGATGGCGGGCGGAGCGGCCCTTGGGGCAGCGGGAGGAATCCGAGCGGGGTCTCTCAGGTAGTCACGCCGCTCGGGAGGGTGCGGTGAAACATACCGCGCCCTCTTGCCATAGGCAATGGCCTCTCCCCTGTCGGCAAACACGGCATAATCACGGTTGCCCAAGAGAGCCTCATCGAGGGGTGGTTGTTCCTGTCCCTGCTGTCCTAGCCTAGGATCACCGTAGTCAGGCCGCTGCTCTGTAGCGCGCTCGTCAAGGAGCTGGTCAACTAGCTTCTTTTGCTCGGCGAGCTGTTGACGTAGCATAACCTTCTCGGGATCCTCATCCGCCCTCTGCATGGAGGCAGATGGGTCGGCGGGCTTCATAGCCCCGCCGTGCTCTTTACCTTTGCTGACGTTTCGGCTCAACGTCAGTGCTTCGGTGGGTGTGGGGAGTCCCAGGAGGTTCCTCTGGTGACGAGTAACTCTCGCCGATGGATCCAACAACGGCTTGTCTTCGGGGGGAGAGCCCCCGTCGAGAAGTTCCAAGCCGTTCCCCTCCCCCGACAGGTCAGCCATATTGACCGTTTCTGTCCCAGGGGATGTACCCTCAGGGCCAACCAGTGAATCGGGCTGTCGGCGAATCTCACTGAAGCGTAGGGAAGCGTACTGCCCCCATCCACGGATATACACGTGGGGAGTGGCTCCCTCGATAACCTTGCGGAGTACTTGAAAACACTCAACGCATCGTTGTTGGAGGGCCTCATGGTGCCCAAATGACCCGGGGTGCCGAACCGCGGGGAGCGTGGCCAGGTCAATTTGACGGCACTGCTCACCAATATCCTCCAGGTGTGCTTGACTCCTGGGATATGGCATTTGTAGGCGGTGAAGACGGGAGTGAGTCTCCCGGAGAGTTCGGCGGAAGCATTCGAACTCATCCGGGGTGAGTGATTCGGGTGCATCAAAGTCCGGTCCTGCGACTGGCCAAAACTTCTCAGGGAAGTGGCCCTCTGCAAGGACGGTCCAGAAGCTCCACGACTCAAACTCGGGACCCAGGTCTCCTTGGTCATCTTCAACGACTGGGAATGGACGGGGAACCGGCAGTGGTGCCGAGTCGGGCCGCCGGGCCGACGGGCTGGCCTGCGGTGAATACGGCGAGCAGGACGATTGGCCTCCATATCCCGGGCCGCCCTCTGAGGGTGGTGGTACCCCGGCTACCACATCACGATAGGACGGGCTGGCGAGCGAACATCCTGCCGTAGCGTCGGTGCTCGCCGAGCGTGCACTAGATCGTGGTTCGACCGTCGGTCCCCAGAAAAAGTCTCCGGCTTCTCCGATCGAGGCAGAAGGTGCTTCCGGAGGGGCTGGTACCAACCACAAGCTTGGCCCTTGGGGGTCTACCAGGCCCTCACTACTCCGGATATACCTTCGGAGAGAAGCGGGGATCGTATCGATCTCGCTCTCGGGAAGTACGAGGCTGACGTGCCGCATTCCTACCCCTGCCCCTAACTGGCGGGATCGGGGGGAGGGCTCTGTCGCCGAATCGTACTCCGCCTCTGTATCAGAGAAACGAACCGGTCGGATCTCTGTCCGGAATTCCCTAACATTCTTCCCTCGACGTCGACGCCTCGCCTTCCTGCCCCTGGGTGGTTCTTCGGGGCATGGCTGATCTCTGTCCTAGCGTCCTCCGGCCGCACCGGTGTTGGGGCCAAGAGGACTGGAAACCAAGGTGCGAGGAGCACCGGGACAGATATCAAAGGGGACGCGGGGAGAGATGATTCCGGGCAGGCCTCCGGGCCGGGATCGAAAGGTGGGGTGACCCATGCCTCTTGGATCGGCCACGCGGAGTAGACCCTGTTGGTGAATAGCGCTACCGCGAGGTGGTCCGCGGTGGCTATTGCCTGTACAAGCAACCGGGAGAGTCAACCCAACCTGCCTTTGGGGCGGTCGGGGCCTCGATCTAGGTCGAGCATAGAAGTGCCCCTGCTCAGGATGCGCAGGGGCCTGGTGACTGGAACCAGCAGTGGCTTGAGCCAACGCGGCCGCTGTTGCTAGGGCCCCAAGGTGGGCATCCTCTTCCGCTCGTGCCCGACGTTGGCGTCGGGACAAATGAGTCGGGATGAGCGGCGCGGGCAGGTGGAGAGCCCGTTCTTCGACTTGAGAGGCCTGGCGGCGGTGTCGTCGTGGCCTGACAGGAGCCCTTATCGCGGATCCTTGGAACGAATCTCTGATAGAGTGGTCCCGGACATCTTCCACCTCATCCGCATAGGGAAAGGAGTTTTCGGAGCGCTCCGGGGATAAACTCCCGAAGCGGTTGGACGTCGAGGTAGGCAGCGGTGCCTCCCTGCGCGGCCCTCGGGGGCGGCGTTGGTGGCGAGGTGCAGCTTCCTCGAGGTCTAGGCGAGCCATGTCCCTGGTGGGGATGACTCCCTCTTCCTCATATCTCCGCACCAAGTTGTTGATCACCCTTCTCTGGATGAGCTCCGAGGGGGAGAGAGGGCGTGGTTGCCCCGCAGCTGCGGCTACTGGGACGGCTGTGGAACGGGCGGGACCGTGCGGAGTAGCCGCGTCGGTGTTTCCCCTACCCCTGCGCCAGTGGGCGGGTGGCGATCGGGCACTGGATTGGGCGACTTGATTCCTGAAAGTAGGGAGAAAAACCCATTAACACTGACAGGAAAAGGAATCGACAACCAACCATTAGTGCCACGATGCCTTCCATGGGGGGAACCCAGGCCCTCGACGTCGTGAGACGGAGTGCCCGATTTCCCTTCCCCAGCCCCTGGAGGGTTCCGTGCCCCAGTGTTGAATGCTTGGTCGAGCAGCATGCTGGTCTTCCAACACCTCTGAAAGCCATCGGTCTTCGTATTGAGGAGAAGAGATTCACGTCGGGTTCACCATTTTTCTATTTCGGTGCGGATGTGCGTCGGGTTTCTGTTCCGACGCTGTTCCGCCAGGACGCGTTCGCGCATGCGCCCGTCGACCCGAGGGGATGGGCGCGCGCGGCTTGTGGTCCCGCAGTCCCGCTTTCCAAAGGCGGGCGGCATCCGTCCTTTCTTCAGGGGCGTCTTCTCCTTGATCGAAACCGGGATGATGGGATGTCGGCTCCTCTTTCCGTGGACGTCTCCTCGGAGCTCGTTGCCTAATCCGGGTCTCCCTCATAGATTTAAGAATGTTCGTGAATCTCGTTCCCGGCGCCATATCTTCATGGACACCGGTTAATTACGCTGCTTCGGCCCGGACGCTCCAAGGGGTCTGGTCGGGGCAGCAACCTGCGGTGAGGAGACCAGGTGGCTCTGGGTGTTGGGGGCGTGTCTTAACACTGCGACTCTGCATGTCTGCCTTCCGTCCCTAATAGGGCTTCTCGAAGGCGTGATGGCCTGAGGCATCCCACGCTGGGTGCGGGGAACTGTGTTACCTGAGGTTTTCCTCAGCTTCCCATGTTTAACACGGGGTATGCCACGAGTTTAACGTCCAGCGGGGACGGCATCGGACTGATCAACACGAGAAGTGGATCAGATGACAGAACCCCTTGAGAGGAACCTCCGACGCTGGGGCCAGCACATGGGCGGCTTCCCGAGTGAAGTGGAGTGGAATGAAGTGGCATGACCCCACCGGGATGTGGCGGCCCGGGTAAGGATCAGGATGGATGATGGAGTGAATAGCTTGGACCCCGTAGGGGCTTCCTACGTACCGCGCGTTGGCGCGGATCAAAGTTAGCGTAGTTCGAATATACAGTTTAACGTCATGCTGGACGTCGGCAAGCCGACTCACGAAGTGGTCGAGGCTGCCGGGCGGAGGATTGAACCGAACCACCTCGCACAGAGGGGGATGGAACGGCCGGGTGGATCACAGTTTCACGTCATGCTGGACGCTGAAAGGAGAAATAGGAAAAGGGGCAGCGGGGGAGCACAATGGAGATACACATGTGCAGTCTCCCACAATGGCGGATTCATAGGTGAATCGACGCAAGTGTGAACCCGGGATGGGTCCACTGATGGACGAACCGACGTGAATACGACCGGGACGACCAGGTGGTGGGATTGAACCTCGGAGAGGCTTCCTACGTACCCTGTTTAGGAGACAGGGATCAAAGTCCACGTAGTTCGTTCGGTTTGTAGCACTCTACCCCCGTGGGCGAAGGCCACTCCAATCCCGACATCCCTGCAGAGACGAGCGGGTGGGGGCCACATCCAAACCGGGAGGACCCTGCGTGCGGGGCACGGGATCAGGTGATGCGGACGGTTTAACGTCTTGCCGGACGAAGTACAGTTTAACGTCGTGTGTTGAGGACGAAGCGGACGGTTTAACGTCTTGCCGGACGAAGTACAGTTTAACGTCGTGTGTTGAGGACGAAGATGCTTGGCATTTTAACGTCTTGTCGCACAGACGATATGCTAGGCAGTTTAACGTCGTGCAGCTTGGATGTGTATGGTGCCGCCGATGGGTCCGTGTCACTTCGCGCGAGCCTGGAGGGCCGCACGGGAAGACAACGCACGGTGCGGGCACCCGGGATGAAGATGATCGGGCGCCACGCAGGCGGGTACCCTCAGGGGGTCAAAGGGGGCGACCTCGGCGGATTGCGCGCAAAAGAGAATCTTGGCGCGCAATACCGCGGGTCGGCGCACAAATGGGCGGGCTGGCGCGCAATTGGGCCAGCGCTTTGCGCGCAGATGATTGAGATTGCGCGCACCGGGCTTCGGATAGCGCGCGGGGGCAACGGCTCATTCTTTAACGAATGGACACTTTGAAAAGGGGGGGGGGGTGCGTGCAATCGGGCCGGATTGCGCGCACCCGGGGGCAATTGCGCGCAAGAGGCTTCTTTTGCGCGCAAAGGCCTTTGGGTGAAGGGTTATTCAAAGGAAAGGAGCCAGAGGGATTGCGCGCGAAGGCGAACCCCGAGGCTTTCTTGAGCGAAATAAAAGAGGTTACCTGAAGATCGGCATTGCGCGCGAAGGGGGTTGGATTGCACGAACGAGCGACTCTTCGAATTCCGGCAACCTTCAAAACGTCGGGGGTCGCCTTATATTTATAGGCCACCCCGGGCGCAAAATCTGGTTCGCGGGCGCGGAATTCTCTTCGCGGGCGCGGAATCGGGCCCGACGCGCAAGGGAGTCGCGCAGGCAACGGGCGCGCAAAATTGCGCGCCAGCCCAGCGCATTGCGCGCATCTCGGGAGGTTTGCGCGCGACACTCCAACTTTGCGCGCGGCTCTCCAAAATTCCGCGCAAGGCTTCCGGGCCCTCCGAAACGGGCTTCCGACTCCAAATATGACCTCGCTTCCCACATCCGGAGCTTCGTTTGGGAACAACGGACTTTTCCGGCGTCTACAGAAGCATATCAATGTAATAATAATTTTGAGAGAATGTTTAAATTCCAAAAAATTGAGTTTTGAGGATTTTTAATTTTGATGAGAAATACATTTGGAGATGATCGATCTATGTAGTCAATTTCAAAGAATCATGAATATAATTTTTGTTATGATCCCGGTTTCAGATTAAGAATAAATGAGAAGTAGAGGGATAAGATCACAAATATATTATCTAGAATTTAAAATGAGAATATTTGAAAATAATTTTTTTTCTAAAAATTAAGAATAAAATTATATGGTGTGAGAGTTGTTTTTACTAGTGATTAAATATCATAAAGTAAGTTGTGATTCTAGCTATATGAGAAGAGCAGAAGGTGGACATGAGATTCATGCTAGTTTATACAGATTTAATCTAAATATTTATAGGTTTAATGAGGAATATCACATGCTATAAACGAGAAGAGGAAATATATACCTATAATTATACATTAATAGAGCCTTGTGAAAGTATTTTAAGTGTAACTATTGTGATTTTAGTTTTAGAATGATGAAACCAGATCCTGCTAAAGAATATAATAGAAGATATTTTTGGTCAAGTTTCTAATATGATAAATAAAATAAAATTAAGTACAATTCTATAATTTACTTAGGAAAACTTTATAAAAATGAAAAATGGGGATATCCCATGTGTATAATTATAAAATGGAGATTTTTTGCATGCATGGAATTTTTATTTTACATAAATTTACATTTTTATGAATTTGAAAATGGACCCACAAAAAGTTTATTCCAGCTATATAAAAAATATATAAGAACTTAAAAAAAGTGGTGAGAAATCTGAGAGTATTGTTAGAGAAGTGATAGAAACTAATTCTATTAATAAGAGCTCTAAAATAAAGAATAAGGAGAAGTAGGTTTTGATAGAAAACTAGATCTCTTAAGGAATATGGAGAACTGAAAACATGAAGAAGCTTAGAATATGTTGTGTTTTTAAGAAGAATAAGAAGAGATACTGTGAGTGTGTTGAAAATAGTGAAGTATATAATAAAGAGATGAAGATAGAGATGAGGAATCCAACATATGTTATATTATATAGGATTTTTTTCGAAGTAATGAGTGTGAAAATCTAGTGAAAAGATTCAAAGGAACAAGGAATTGAGTAGAATACCATAGACCAAGTTACAATTAGTGATATAAAATATTTCCTGATAGTCAAAGACTTAGATGTGAGGAAGCATGTATATTATTTGGATGTAGTGATATATTTTTCATTGGTGTGTCTAATTTAAGGAGGAAATATTTTTCAAAATAACCGGTGGGATTATTAAAGGATTTGTGGGATGAAACCCTTGATTTTCCTGTGTAATATTATAAACTTGTATGTTTAATAAGGAAATTCTGATTTTAGAATAATCCTTGTCCACCCATTATAGTTGATGAAAATATTATAGTGAAGAATATGTGACTCAATATAAGTTGAACACAATAAGGATAAGGTTTCCTATATTTTTGTTGAACCATATAAAAATAATACATGTTGATTTTCAACATATATTATGCATTGCACGAGGATGCCAATTATTGGGTAAGGGATAAAAAGATCTATTTTTTTTCTAACTGAATATAGAGGTTAAAAATACTAAAATGGTGAAAAGAAATTAAAATTAGAAATTTATTTTAGGTAAAAATTGGTCACACCCAATTCACCCCCTCTTACGTTTGTCTACACGATCCTATTTGGACTTTCGATTAGTATCAAATCTAGGTTACCTTTGATTTTTTCTATTTTGATAGACCAATTATTTTTAAAAGACTACATGAAGTGCGTAGTTAAATTTGAAGATCCTCAGATATAAAAATATGATTTCATACCTATTAAACCTAATATTGTAATTTTAGAAAATAATTTTAAAAATAGGAAGAAGAAAGAGGCCAAAAATAAGAGAAAAATTTCAAATAAAAAATATGAAAAACCAGCAACTGAATATGATCAGAGTTGTGTGTGTCTTAAAAAATCTATTGGAAATGATTCCTTTAGTGAGTGTAGATTAATATATAAGGAATATGAGTTAATTGATTTAATTAATGAAATCTGTTATGAAATCATAGAAAACTTGATGAAAGAACCCATTGAGGTACTCACATACATATTTTCTTATATCAAGCTACTTTTTGATGATAAGTCACATCTAGAAGAATATGATAATACAATGGAAGAGGCATTACCAAATAATATGGGAAATCACAATACACTCAAAATGGTATTGAAAGTCAAAGAAGAAATTATTTCATCTTGAAATTAAGGATTCTATCTTGTTAATAAATAATTTAGAAGAGATTTATGTGAGAAATAATTACTTAGTAATGTTGTTATTGAAGTGTTCCATGCTTTAGAGAAGATTCAAAAAGTGTCTATGGATGTCATGGATACCCAACTAGAAGCTAAATAAAAAATGATAAAAGAACTCTAATGTTCATTGTAAGAGACTAGTAAATTGCATGAGGATTAAGATGAGAAAATAAACAAGGAGTGGGAAGAAAAATTGGGTTCAATTAAGGCTAAATAATACACTCTAAATATGATGTTCCTAGAGTTGGAAGTGAAATTGAAATATATAGAATCTGCACAATTTTTAACTTCAAAAATAGTTGAGGAGAGAAAGACTTCCACCAAAAATTAAGATAAGAGTATAGCTTCAAGAAATATTTTATATAGTAGAAAGAAGAGAAAAAATAATTTAATTCTAAATCCAAAAACTATCTCATATAGCGAGGTAACCTACTATGAAGTTAAATTAGATTGTACTAAATCTATATTTGTAAAAATTTCATGACAAAAGTATAATTCTATACAAATATAAAATATAAAAAATACTAATATTCCCATTAATATGTCACATATGGATATAATTAGTTCAATAACCTCCCCAAAGTAGCCGAAAAATTTCTTGTTTCATATAAAACATATAAAAATTGTAAATCTAAATAGATTTCATGCATAATAAAAAAATATTAATTAGAAGATGTCTGTGTTGTTGGATATTTGAATATAAGGAAAGTGATTTCTGACTTAATATGTCAGTATAAATTAGTTTAATAATATTTTGAGTTAGGGGAGATGATCTGAAAAAAAAGAAATATGTTGAAAGAAAACAAACTCAACAGAAAATAGAAAATCTATATAATAAGAATAAATTTTAAATAATGAACAATATCTATGAATAATGATTTATAGTTTTCCATTTCTATGAGGAGAGTTGGTATCTAAATACCAATTGAAATTATCAAGATGATGAAATTAAGAGTACATAATATTAAGTGAGGAAATAAAAGACAATTAAGTATTCCTAGAGATATATTCAAAAGTAGAAATCCGAATCAAATCCTCCCAATAAGTTAATGAAGAAACATAACTAGGATGTTCAACCTATAGCGAAGAAATTCTTCTATTGTAGAAAATAATGTTACATCATGAACCATTGAAAAATGGCCATGAACATTAAAGTTAATGTAAAAAATATTTATATAAGAAGTTAATCCATCCAAGTGAGAGATTATACTACTGGATCAGTGGTTGACTCTACTTGTAAAAATGTTGAAAAGCTTCCTAAGAAGGGAAACTTTAAAGCTGAAAAAGAGGTGTGTGGAAGGTGAAACCATTCATTAAACATGAATTTTATATGTATGCCTATCTTTCCTGGATAAATGATAAACAAAGTTAAGGAACTGGTGGATTCATATTCTAAAATTATTACAGAAAAAAATGATACCTCAAACATGAAGAAGTCTAAGAATGAGCCTAAAGATTTGTTAATCACAAGTCCTGGAAAGTTGGAAGAGGCTAGGAAAATTGAGAAAGCTAAAATAAAGTAAAGTGATATAATTTCTAAAGTGAAGAATTATATTTCAACTATAAAGAAATTTAAAATCAATAAGAACTTCATGCTTTCCAAAGAGGAACAAATTTAGTAATTCAAATAAATTGTAAGAATAAAGAGTTCTATAAATTTTATACCTTCATGTAAAGGAGTCTTTAAGTTGAGTGGGAAGTCTTAGACCTATGGATCAAATTGAGGAGCTATAGAAGGATCCATATTATTCCCAAGTCTATTATGTATGTGTTACAATGATGGGAATTAAATATGTAGAATTTTGGAGATAATCCCATGAGATAGATCATTAAAAATATGTGAATATATCAACAATTTATTCATTATTTTTCAGTATGGAATTCTGGAAAACCCCTTTAAAATTAGAGTTTTAGGTATATTTTTCATTCTGCCATCCTTGTTTTAACTCATATACATTATATTTATCAAGTGGGGGTGATTATCTAACAAAATGGAAATAAATAACCTTTAATTTGAATTTTTTTATATGTCTGTTTGAGTGAGTATAGGTTATTAAATCTTCTTGAAAATATGTTTGGATATCCCCTTGAGAAAAATAGTCTAATGTTGGTGTCACATGAGGTGAAATTATGTCAATTTGTTTTCTTAATTAACTACTCTTGTTTTTTACAACATGTTATCCCATTTAGAATTAGATTTGGTTAGTTGATGACATATTGTTAAGTGAATGTGATTCCACCATTCTATCTTGAATTGATTAAGAACTTTAAAAGTGGATAACTAATAATGGGATACCATGTTTTTTTAGAAGATCCTACCCTATAATATCAATAAGGGGAGAATAATTTTCCCACCTTTTCTTGTATTTTTAACTCGGGGAGAAAGGATACAATTAATTTAGAAGTAAATTTATAATTGAAAACAAATACAAATGGGGATATTGAAGTACCCTTGGCTATGTGAATATTGAATAGTATTTTTTTGTAAACATAAATCAAGTTCATTTGTTTTAAATAATTATGATTTGGATGCTAGTGTACATGAAAAGGATACTATATTTATTATTGGAAAAGGAAGTGAGAATGTTGCCCATATGTATTTGGGTAAAGGTTAATTTAGTTGGTTTCTTAGTGAGGAACCCATAACCACATATGATTGTATTGTTGGTTTTCATGACCATGAAAAGTGCTGAAAGAGTGGAAGAATATTTTTCAATAAAATTTATAAATTAATGGAGAAAAATTATCCGTTTAACATTTATATACTGGACAACTTGTATAATTTGTTGTAAAAATTGTTTAAATAGGTTCAACGGTTAGAGGAATCTAGTTTAATGAGTGTAGAAATAAAATTTGGAGTACATAACATGTTGGATACTATATTTCGTGTTTAAACACTATTTTATGAAGGTTTAAGAAGGATAGAGTTTCATTAAATATTCTCTAAACTCATTTGAAGGAAATCTGAAAAATGGATATGTCTATGTGTTGCGTAAGCGTCATCCAAGAACTGCATAAGAAACATATAATCTTGTATAAAAATAGTCCAATAATTCATGAGGATAATCCCATGGTTTATATAAGAATCATTTCATCCAAGGTACATTAAAAAATGAAAAAGTACTAGCTACATAGGCATAATATTATTTCCATGTAAGTGTTAAATAGTACTGCATATATATGATGCTTAATGTACATAAACTTGATCTAGATCTACATAAAAACTATCTATATGTGTTTTAGAATCATCCTTTGTTGCTAAATGAAATTATTAAAAACTAATAGTTATTTAAGAATTATCATGATGCTATGTAAACATCATCTACTCTATGTATGCAAGAACTTTGTCAGTATAAACATCAAAACATAGATAAAATATGGGAATTCTATATACTAGAAAATTGGTTTTCAAGAGTTAAAATTTGATGAATAAAAATAAATGTGATTGTTCTAAAGTTGATCTTTATGGTATTAAAAATCACAAATAACTCAAATGGTATATGATCCAAGATTTCAATTATGAGAACTGATCTTCAAGCCGTGGGGAATAACATTGGTGTAAGATGAATTTTTGAGAGACTATTTAAAATTTAAAAACCTGAGTTTCTAGAATTTTTAATTCCACTAAAAATTAAATTTGAAGATTACAGATCTCTAAAATATAGATGAAAACATTATTAAGCTAACTTCATCCATGATCCAAGATTGAGATGAAGTTTGAATGAGAAAAAAGGAATAATACCATTGTTCTATTTTTTGTAATTTCAAATGAGAATAATTTAAATTCATTATTGTAAATAAAATTCAAAATAAAGTAATTTGGTTCCAGAGCTATTATTCTAGTGATTAAATATCACAAAGTGAGTTTTGTTTTAATCTAAATAGGAATAGTAGAAGGTAGAGATGAAATGTAGGATTGTTTATATAGATTCAGTCTAAATTTGTATGGGTTTAATGAAGAAAATATCATGCTATAAATGGGAATAGGAAATTTTAAACTATTTTTTTATTTAAATATCCATATTGAAATGTTTTTAAGATGAGTTTGACGAATATGGAACCAGAACCTATTGTTTAATAAAATAGATGATATTTTTTGATGAGTTTTAAAAGTAATAAAGAAAATAAAATGAAGGAAAATACTATCATTTATTGAGGATAACTATTTGAAAAAGGTAAAGTGGTCACATACCATGTACAACATTGAAAAATTTATATTTTGTGTGTTCATGTAGTTATTATTTTATATAAAATTCTATTATGGGAATATAAATGTGAGTTACAATTCTGAAGAAAAATATAAATGATCTAAAAAAATTGAGGTGGGTAGTTAAAGTGTGCTATTATAGAAGTGAGAGAAAAGAAGTTTATCGAGAAGAGTTCTTGAAGTAAGAAGAAGAAGAAAAAGGATCTAAAAGACAAATGGATCTCTTAAGGAAGAAGGTGAACTAAAATAGTGATAAAGATTAGAATCTATTGGGTTTCAATGAAGAAGAATAGATCTCATGAATATGAAGAGAGTTGTGAAATCTTGAAGAAAGAGAATAAGAAATAGATAGGGAAGTTGAAATCAGTTTTAATAGTGAGATTTAGAGTTGAAGCAGTGATTATGAGAAGCCAATTAATAGATATGAAGGAACTGGGAATTGAAAAGAATACTAGAGATCGAGTTTTAAGAAGTATTCTAAATATTTTATGATAGTTGAAGACTCTGAGGTGAGAAAGTATATCTATTATTTGGATGTAGCGTCATTATGTTCCTTTATGATGATATACTTCAAGAGGAAGGATTTCATAGAAGAATAGGAAGAATTCCAATATAAAGGACCTGTGGGTTGTAACCCTTGGTTTACATGTGCAATATTATGAACCTACCTGCATAATATGGAAAAATCGGTTTTAGGATAATTCATGGACACCCATTACAATTAATAATAAGATTATAGTGGTGTATCCATGTCTCAATAGAAGTTAAACATGGCTAGGAGGAGGTTTCCCATACTAGGTATGAACCTTGTATAAATACCACATGTTTATTTCCTGTTTACATTTCAAATTTCATATGGTTGCGATTTATTGGGTAAATGATAAAGAGATATACTTGTTTCCTAATGAACTACAAATTTTTAGAAAACCAAAGTGGTGAAAATAAATCAAAAAAATAAATTGGGTTTTGGTAAAAAAAATCCATACATGATTCACTATCCTTCATGGTTGGTCTAAATGACCCCACTAGGACTTTCAAAATAATAGAACCTAAAAATCACATGCCTAGTTCATCTATCCCCAACCCTTGATAATATTAGGTAAATTTTCCTTAAATTAATTCAAACTGTTGAATTTTTTTTATCAATGATAATAGGATAAATTCCTTAACCAAAATAAGTCTAAACTATAGTCTCACCAAGTCATTAACATACACAGTCCTACTGAGTATCATTTGACATAAAAAATTATATTGAGTATATTAGAATAAAATTCCTTAGGTAATTTTTCATTTTATGACTTTGAAACTTGAATTTAGTCCTTCTCTACCTCTCATAAGCACCTAGATTCACCTGTTAAACCATTTAAATATTTGGTCACTTAGGAAGATATTAATCTAAAACGTAGATTTTTTTACTTAATAAATTTTCTTATGTTACCAGTCTTAAGAGTTTCTTAAATTAAAATTATCCTTCCGATAAGATTGATCTCAAATCTAATTTTGATTATGATGATAATATTTATCAAAAAAAAAAAATCGACTCTGTATCATTTAATACTTTTATTTTATAGGGAATCTTATTAAATGGGATCCCACTAAAATTATGACCCCGTTTCAACTCATCATTTCTATTAGCAGTCCAAGATATATATTACTCTATGAATGGAGTATAATATGGTGTTCATATCACAACTTAGCTATTTAGGTAAGTAATTATCTAAATAATATCATATATTACTCTTTGATAGTTGAGAAGATAAATTGTTATCCAATCCAAACATATTGATAAACCAAAATTTATTTCTTTATTATCCTTAATTTTAGGGTTTGATAGATATGTGTAACGAAATAAAATATGGGTATTTGGTTACCTAACTTTTAGGGTTATCCATTTACACTATTCCTTACACAAGATAATTCATAGGCACCCTGCTATGAAAGAAATTTCCTGGTTTAAGGATTAAGGCCTTAACATGTTCTGATTTGTAATCCATATGACACATATTATTTTGTAGTGGATTTAATCTCACCATCTTATATCATGTTATTCACTTTATTTATGAATTATTTTAATGATTTAGTTTTTGAATTCTACTCCATCGACCAAATTAATATGTTTAAACCATATTAATGTGAAACTCTTTGTAAAACCCACAATTTGTATCACTCAACAAAAAATTAATGCCAAAAACATTTTTAAATATGAAAATTTATCTCATGAATTAAGTATATGAACCTTTCTTTTAAAGGTTTATGATTTTATGAGATTGA
Organism: Viscum album; assembly: GCA_963277665.1. Taxonomy (NCBI): domain Eukaryota; kingdom Viridiplantae; phylum Streptophyta; class Magnoliopsida; order Santalales; family Viscaceae; genus Viscum; species Viscum album. The sequence goes on along the minus strand of OY728136.1, from coordinate 1,660,816,354 downwards.
AAATTTACACATGAGTAAGCTTGAGGCCATAGATAGCCAACTACCACCTTTATAAAATAAGGTATAAGCTTCCAAACCAGTGTAAAGTCCAACCAAAATCCTCTCTACCCAAGGATTATTTACTCAAGAGAGAATTAAATTCATCATAACTCTAACAAATAATATGTATAAAATATATTTAATAAATAAATTTAAGCTAATAAATTTTATTACAAACCAAGATCAAAGTAGATGAAAACTAAATCTTATGTAATCATATGTACCATGTAATGAAAGGCTTGAAACTTTTATAAGAATAAGTATAAAAAATTAAACTAAAGCATAAACATATTCACTATATATAAACACTTTATATTAATGAATTATAAACATGTGAATAAAATTTAAATAAATGAGCACATAAAGTATTTAATCATGAGATAAATATCCTTGAACAATCCATAAATAAAAGATTAATTATAATTTTTTTTATAATTTTAGCTTTATTTATTATGGAAATTCCTTAATTTTGAATATATAATCTTTATATTATAATATGAAGTTTTCACATTATTTATTATAAGGACGTTTACTTTAAATATATGATATTTGATTAATTATAAAAAATCTATAATCTAACCTATATTATGTAAAATATTTAAAAAATTAAAATTTCATATACTTAACACTATTTAAAACTTTAATAAAATCAATCATAAAAACTATTTTTATAAATATTAAATAATTTCGCGAAACAAGGCTTTAATTTGAATAATTCAAATTGATTAATTATGAACAATTCATTATTGAAATATAAACACATTATATTTTTCTTTATTCTTCAATTTATAAAAACATTATAAATTACTCTTTATGATTATTAAATAAACACTTTATTTAATTACTACAACATTCTATATAATTTGGTAAAATGCATTTTAATATTTTCATTTAATGTTTAAGAAATATTAATAATAGTTGTTTTATAAAATTTATTTATTAATTATAACAACTTTATAATTAATTATTTTTGAAAGTTATATAAATTAATATATTTTACCAAAATACATAATTATCATTATTTATATTTTTTTTCTAAATAACTAATTCAATTTATAATTGAATTTGAGAAAAAATAATTTTCCTAAGTAGTCATATTTAATGATAAATATTATATTATAATCTATGGTATGCAATATTATTTAACACATTTCATGCTATATAATTGACAACTTTGATATAATCCATTAATTCCAAGATATTTTATTTAATGATATGCATCACATTTTTCTTCCAATACAATTCTCTATTTTTATAAACTTGCACAGACTATAGTATTTTATAATATAGAGAAGTCATACTATAAGACCTGTGAAAAACCACAGATTTAAAATATATTAATGCCTATGATATCATATATCATATAATATGACTTTATAATGGTTTATGATATCACATATCACACAATCATCTACAATACAAAAATACTGTCATATTTTATGACTTCTAATTTGACAAGGAGTACAAACATACACAAACTTTATTTATTGTATGATTTCAAAAATCGAATTTCATGGGAAGCTCTGATGCCACTACTGGGATTCATGAGAGACTATTAAACCTCATTATAACAAGCACAAGTGATCAAAATCCCATTCCCAAGATCACCGTGCATAAATATATGAAATATGTGTAAAATGAAAATGAATAAAACAATTAAAATAGTTTGTATACCTTACAACACCAATCCCTAACAACAACCTGATATTTGAATGGGTTTGAGGAAGATCATAGGTGTAACAGTCGAAGGAATACCATCTTCAAAGGTATCCATGGGACACCTGAATCACATTTCATATGATTGAAACTCTCCGTCATCCACTATAAGAAAAAATGGTAATTTTGATGGGGTAATTTCATCAAATATGGAATACATCAAAAACAGTCCCACATTACCAGTTATTTCTAGGTTAAATAGGATTCTGTCACAAATAATACTTATTTACGGTGGGAAATCAACACCTTTCAAAAATACATTTGGCATAATAGGTAATCTTGCCAAAAACATTTATGATAGATAATAAAATCTATCACAAAAAATAATCAGAGAAAACCTTTTGTAATTGATAATTAAATACATTTCAAAATGTGATCGAAAATTACATTTAGTGACAGATTAAAATCCATTGCTATTAAATTGTCGCAATTAAAATAAAATCATAACATTTTAGGATCCCATTTCTCCTCCCTCCAATTTATCCCCCATTATCCCCATCACTCCATCATGTTACCATTAGATGATAGACTCCTTCAAAAAATCTTCTATCAAACCCAATTTCTTGTAGATTTGGTTTCCCATCCCCCAAACATGGTATCCTCTTATCCCCCCATTTTTTGTGATTTTCTATTCAATCTTATAGAAATTAGTTCAGTAAAAACCCAGGTTGTAAAATTTTCCAAATTTTTATAATTTTTTTCTATTTAGGGTAACCAAAATTTTATTATTCCCTATTTGGGTGTCTACCAGCTCTACATGAGTTGATTTTAATTGATTTGAGGTATTTTACTCATTATTTAACCTTTATATTTAATATTTTTTTGGTATTTCAGGTTAACGTAATTTTATTTATGTTATTATTAGTGATATTATTATTATATAAATTATTTAGGGATATTTTATATTTAAAAAGTTTATATAAATCTATTTATTTGAAAAATTGTATTTCATGCTTATGGAGATGTAATTTTTGATAAATGATGATAATTCTTGGATTATGAGTGTGGTGTTAAACCATATTTGATTGTTATATTATGATTGGTTTTCATTTATTTAAAGCATGTGAATATAGTTTTGTCAACATTTGGACACACACACACACACATATATATTAACATGTGAATATATATATATATAAACGTTTAAAAAAACATGTAGGATTTTTGATCAATATATTTATATATATATATATTTTAATAAACATGTCAAAATATATTTTATATATATATATATTTAATTAAGAAATCATGTAACACACAGATATATATATATATATATATTAACATATGAATATACAAATATAAACATTTAAAAAAAACATGTAAGATTTTTGATATATGTATGTATGTATGATTGTATATATTTATAGATTTTATATGTATATTTGTTTTAAAAAATGTGTCAAAATATATTTGATATATGTATGTATGTATGTATGTATGTATGTATGTATGTATGTATGTATGTATGTATGTGTGTGTGTGTGTGTGTGTGTGTGTATGTGTGTGTGTGTGTGTGTGTATGTATATATTTGATATATATATATATATATATTAAAGTGTCAAAATATATTTTATGTATACATATTTGATTATTAAATCATGTAATATATATATATATATATTAACATGTGAATATACATTTATAAATATTAAAAAAACTCGTAAGATTATATATATATATTATATATATGAATGTTTGTATGTATGTATGCATGTATGTATGTATATATTTGATATGTATATTTGTTTAAAAAAATGTGTCAAAATATATTTGATGTATGTAAATTTTATTAAGAAATCATTTAATTTATATATATATATATATTAAAATGTGAATATATATATACAAACATTTTAAAAAAATGTGTATGGTTTTTTATATTTGTATATATCTATATATGTATATATGTATGTATGTATATATAGATTTAATATGTATATCTAGTAACAAAAGCGTGTAAAATTATATTTTATGTATATATATTTGATAAGAAATTGTGTAATACATACATACATACATACATACATATATATCTATATAAACATGTGAATACAAATATATGAACATTAAAAAAACATGTAATGTTTTTGATATATATGTGTGTGTGTGTACGCATGTTTATATTGATTTGATATGTATATTTTCTTAAAAAACATGAAAAAATATATTCGATGGATATATATTTTATTAAGAAATAATATAATATATACATATATTAACATGTGAATATACATACATACATACATACATACATATATATAAATGTTAAAAATGTTTAAGTTTTTTAATATATATATATATATATATATGTATATGCACATTTGATATATATATTTGTTTAAAAAAATGTGTAAAAATATATTTGATATATATATATATATTTCATTTAGAATTTTTGTAATATAACAAATACAAAAAATTGTTAAAAATTCATAATAATTAGTAATTATTAAATATGTAGTAACAATTTAAATAATTATTAATAATCATTAATAATTTATAAATATTATAAAATCATGATAATTTTTAATAAATAATATAAAAAATATATGAAATAATAATTATAAATAATAAAAATATAATAATAATTCATAATTATAATAATGAGTTGTAATTATTCTTATTTTCATTTTTTTATAGATAATTATGGACTTAGAAAGTAGACACCAATTTTTATTATGTGGTCATGATTAGATAAATTATTGAAAAAATCTAAATGAATCTGGTATAAATTCTGTCTACATTAAGGGTGTTGAAACATTTATATCATTTGTATCATGAAATTCAAAACTTATTTTTGAAGGAATAATTAAATGTTCATGCACATAATTTAATCTCAGGAGATTCAAAACATTTGACAATGTTGGACTTTATCTACCACATTTTGGTTTTTGGAAAGATTATATTTTTTGGTATTAACATGGTGAACAAAATTTAGTAGAAAATATATTTTTTTGGTTGTAGATCCATAGTTTTAGAAATTAGTACATTAGTCATCTAGACTATCTATTCAGGAAACAACAACTTAGAATAATATTCAAAATTCTGAATGAGAACCTTCTCAGTTTAACAATTTATTGAAATCCGTTGAGGAGGCCTTATATCCAATATACCAGATAAGAAAACTTAAAGTTGTTACGAAATTTATAACTATTAAATAAAATTTTTGAATATTAAATAGTTGCTTCAATTAAATATTCTCTTTAGTTAAATTGTTTTTTCCTAATAAAAATACATTACCTGCAAGTTTCTAGGAAAGTAAGTGGTTGGTCCATAATTTGGGTCATAGTTATCAGAATATCCATGCATTTTCAAATGAATACTTTTTATATTATGGTGATTATGAATCATTATTTAATTGTCTAGCATATAAAGAATCGAGGTATAAAGTTTCAAAATAAGGGAAGTCCATATTTCTAATGAAATAATTGAGGTATTTTCCAATTACACATCATTCATAGTGTTTATTTATGTCCCACAACACAATTTCATTGATGACATGGAATAAATAAAATATTTCCAACAATAAATGATTAAATCATCCATGTGATGGTGATTCATGAAAAAACTTTGATATGATGCATCATTATTTTTCTTTATAACCTCATAACATACTTTTGAGTCTTTTTACTAATGGATTTTTTTCCATTTGGTGATTATGACAATCAATATTCTTATTAGGTTATTTTCATTACTCTGTACAACTTAAATCCTTGGATATTATTGAAGGAACCATATACAGACACACACACACACACACACACATATATATATATATAATTTTATTAATTCTAAGACATCCGAAGAAGAATATAGATGTTTGTTTAAAGCCACTAATTGATGAGTTAATTTCTTTATGGAACAATGGTGTAACTACATTTGATATTTTCATATCACAATTTTATACTGAAGGTTGCATTAATATGGATGATCAATGACTTTCTGGAATATTTTATATTATCTTGATGGAGTACACATGGTCTAAAATCATATCTATATTGTAGGGATGAGAACAAATAATTTTTTCTTCGAAATATGAGAAATAATAGTTATTTTGATTACCATAATAGATTTCTTCTTGCGGATCACCCATTTTGAAGGAATAGAAATAATTTTTGGAGAAGGTAGAAATGAAATATAAAAACATCCAATAGTTCTCTTAAGTATTCAGGTAAAATCTATCATCTCTTCATTACCTCTAGTTACATTTGGACCAACCATAAATGAAAAAAAACTAAATGGATTTTGGAGAGATCATAATTTGTTAAAATGGATTATTTGTTTGGGACCTACCATATTGTCATGATTTTTTTTGTTTTTCACATGTTATATGTAATTCATATTTAGAAGATTTTTTTTGATAACATATTTTAAATCATGTTGGGAACACCTAGTAAAACCAAAGATAATGTAAAGATACAATTAGATCTTTCCTAGATTTTTAGACATCCTAAACTTGAATTATTTTAAGATGAAATTTCACGAAAATTAATGAAGTCAAAACTAGATTATGCACTTTATAAAAGAATTCATTTATTATTCTTTCAATGGATTAGATATTTGAGGTAACTAGATGGTTATTATTATAATTTATTTCTTTGCATCAGATTTGGACATATTATTGGGTTAAAATTCATGAATTCCAAGTCATAATGGAAGTATTGCTTCATGTTGGTCTTATAGGATTGTTTAATTCTTCAATATGGGATGTGTTGAACGAAATATCATATTTTCCAAGATATTTGTACAAAAACATTAGATTATGGTGTGTTGAGTATGATATAAGAAGATATTATTTAAATTTTATGTAAATTGGATAAAATATTCCTACCATTATTCTTTTCCTCAATGGAACATTTAATATTGAACTTGATGTATAAAGATAAATGTGGAGGGATGATAAAATTATGATGAATATAACCATTTGATAGATATAATCAAAAACTAAATAAGAAAGTATATAACCAAGAATTAGTATAAGGGTCTACTGTAGAAGTGTACTTGTCAAAGAAAATTTCAAATTTCTTCTCTTATTATTTTCAACCATAATATCATTCAAAACACAATCAAAAGTGTCACAATAAGACAAATTTTGATGATGTCACATGCCATTAATTTCTAGTTTTTAATAATTCCAAGACTAGGTTTGGTAGTTATCATGAATGGTGGATTTTAAATGAATAAATGCACAGAGATCATTCATATGTTTTACTAAATTGTGAAGAAATTAAATGATTTGTGTAGTGAATACTACTTTTTATTATAATTTTTTAATTTTTATAATATATACATTTATTTTCATTATTTTGTTTTTAGACTATATTATGACCGTATCAAAAACTAATTTATACAAATTACCCCTATTTATTTTAAATAACTTCATCAATATAATTTTTCATATTGGTTTCAAATATTGGTAAGTTAATTTGTTTTTTTATGGAACATTAAATTAATTTTTTAATGATATATCTTATTTATAATTTTTATTGTTTTTAGGAAGTATAACCTGAAAGTAAAATTCATAGTCAATTATTTTTGCTCAAAAACCCTCTATCCAAATTGGTAAAATCTTATAATGGGTATGTGGTTAATGGATTTTGATTCCATACATATAATGAATCAAAGAAATTAATGAATAGCGGTGTTTGTTTGAAAGGACCACATTATAAATAAAGAAAAGTTTACTTTTATGGTATGTTGGATGAAATAATTGAGTTATGTTATCTGGGACCAAATTATGTAACAATGTTTAAATTCTATTGGTTTGATACTGATCGAGGGATATGTGTTCAAACATGACATGGGGTCATTGAAATTAAATATAATTATGTTTTACCTAAAATGAACAATTTATGTTTTCACATTAAGAACATTTAGTTTATTATGAAAATTACTGTGGTGTTTTAAGAAATTTGAAAGGCCGGTGGAGTTCATAAAAATGAAATCTCGTGAAAATTAGTTTCTTGAAATTGAAAATAGTTCTATATAGGTGAAATATAATGAAAATTTTCAAGAAGAAATCCCAAATATATATATATTTTATTATGAGATATAAATATCAATGATAAAATCCCAAAGTTAAGGGACTATGATATTGATAATTTTGATAAAATAATTATAGGTTCTGGGCATAGTGAAAGCATCATATGGGGTTTTCCCAACTCAACGTTTTGTCATGATCGATTATTAATAAAATATTTACATGAGGATAAATTAAATGATAAATGGAATTGAATCAAATAATATAGATAATAGATAAATTCTGGAACCGAAGTGAAAGATCATCACATATTTTTTAAAATTAATTTAAGTAATTAAAGAATTACCTTTTGAGGAATTATTTATTTGTTGATCGATCTTCCAATGTGTCTATGTCATACTTCCATTGTGTTGTAGGAATCGAGAGTAGATTCTTTGCAGAGATGATCCAAACATATTCCAAGAACCTCTAAACATCCCTATAGTAATCTCCAAGTGCTATCACAAAGGATCCTAATTCTTATTTCATTCGCCTTTGATCGCCCCAAGAATAACTTCAATGAAGGGTTTTCATCGATCTCTCTAGAACTGAGAGTGGTGGTGGAGGAGGATAGCTCTCCGTTCTTGAGATCATAATTAGAGAGGGAGATCTTTGTGTCTTTGAGAGGATTCTTTATAGATCTTTTTAGGCACAAGAAATGAATTATATATCTTAAGAAAATAATATAATTTGTTTTATGTACTGATAGGGTTAAATAATAATAATTTCACATACACCCTTATTATTCCCATTATCCCTACAGAACCCCATTTCTATAATAATAATAATAATAATAATAATAATAATAATATTTATTATCATGTGATAAACTTGTGAATTAAATTAATTATCATTTATTCAAATAATATTCAATAAATATTATTTATCACTGGACCTTTAAACTGAGTCTACCATTCCCCCACAATATTTATTAGGCCTTGATTAATAACTATTTATTTTTTAAATAAATATCACTATATTATTCACCAATGAATAAATAAATATTACATTCACAAAATAGAAAATAAATATTTATTAAATATTTTTCTCAAATAATATTCTCTTGAATAAATGGTGAAATAATATATGTGATTAAGAAAACATGGATTATTTTTAAATCACATGTGAGGGTAATATTTATTAAACATTTTAAATAATAAATAATTATATTATTCAAATGATATTCTAGATACCCTTAGTCTGTGACCTTTTAGGCCTATTTCTTAGTGGAATCAGGTGAAACAACCTAATATCCATGGTTAGAATCTTGTAATATACCAAGGAACCCCTAGAGAAAGAAGTTAATATCCCAATGAAATAATATCCCAGACAGACGCTTACTATGTAATATAATCCCTTTATCGCAATATCACTATTCAAGAAGGTTGCATTCTTGTGACATCAACCTATGTTCTAAATGTCTCTTTCTTTGACTTCCCAAAATTCAAACTTTCCAATAGAATACAATGAACATGGATTTATTTGAGATATAAAATTTCTATAAAAGGGCCTCAGATATCAACTTATATTAATGAATAGAAGGAAAAAATCCTTTGTTATATTATTTTTCAGTGAAATATTGCACATGATTCCCCCAACATATCCTACCTCACTATTATAGAAACATCCAATTACACATATAAATGTGGATTTCATACCGGCGGGTTTGATTCTCATAATATCCTATACTGGATATTACAATGGGTTCACACCATTAAAAGGTTCCTCAAAGTCCAATGAGTATTCACTCTTAAAATACTATATAATTTGTTTCCATCAAATAATTTCATCCAACTATAGAATATAATTTATAATAATTTATGGCACTTCTTGGTTATTAACCTAATAGGGAACTGATTTGACCTTTCAATATGAAAACTACTCTTAGGACACTATCATATACTATGTTATATAGAAGAACAATCAGGATGTGATAAGAAGTGTATTAATATTAAAAAACAATGAATTTAGGTCATCATAAAGCACACAAAAGTTGGTTTTAGGGAACTAAATATAATGGAATCCAACTCTCATTGGAGCTAACTGCTAACAACTTTCATTAAACTAGCTCTCACATGATACTCATGCTTTTTTGAAGACAGGACTTTAGTCAAGGGGTCCACCACATTTTATTTTGTGGGAACTATGATTACTTTAACTTTACCCCTATTGAAGAAATACCTCAAGAGGTGATACTTTCAAAGCATGTGATTTTTCTGTTAGTGTGAACTTGGCTCTTTTTCAAGATTCACCACTATGGTATTATCATAAAAAAACATGATAAGGTCTTTACGGCTAGGTACCACATCAAGATCTTAGAAAAACTTCATATCCAAATAGATTCCATGGCTGCATCAAAATACTCTATATACTTAGACTCCACTATAGAATCAACGACAACTAGATGCTTTAAAAACATCTAGATCATAGCTCCCCCATTGAAGCTCACCCATTGAGATAGAAAACATATCCTAACTATGAATTCAGATCATTCTAATCTATTTGAAAACTAGCATCAGTATAACCCCTGATGACTAGCTGCTCATATCATACATACACTTGTAACATATCCTTATTTACTCTTAGATACTTAAGGATAGCCTAAATAGCAGACTAATATTATTATCCTAGATAATCATGATATCTTCCTATCATGATCGATGCAGAGAAAACATCCAGTCTAGTACATAACTTGGAATACATGATTGATCCTATCACTAATGTGTATGAGATCTTACTCATTATTTATTTCTCCTCTTTTATCTGAGAAAAATTTTTCTTAAAAAGATGTATACCATGTGACAGTGGAACCAGTCCCCTCTTGGATTTTTCCATGATAAATCTCTTTAGTTTCTAGTCAATGTAAGCAATGTGACTTAGTTCAAGAATCCTCTTGGATATATCACAAATGATTTTGATCCCTAGAATAAATACTTTTTTACATAAGTCATTCATGGAGAAATACATTTTTAACAGGTCCTTAACATGCTATATAGCTAGTATTTTTTTTCCAATAAGTAATATGTCATCAACATATACTATTAGGATAATGACCATGTTATCACTAAACCTCTTGAAAACACATGGATCAAATTCATCTGTAATGAAACTAAATTATTTTATAGATTCAGCGAACCAAATGTTCCATAAACTAGATGATTGATTCAATCAATAAATACATAGCAACAAATTCCTTATCATTTTGGCATCACATGATGTCCCAAACCCTTCTGGTTGTGTCATGTAAACATATTCTTGAAGGTTCCCATCAAGGAAATCAATTTTGACATCAATATACCAAATTTTATAGTCATGTTAAAATGATATAGAAAGAAGAATTCTGATTGATTAAACATGTAAAATGGATAAAATTTATTTATAAGTATTTACTTTACCTTCCATTTCCATTTTTCTATTGAATACCCATTTGAACCCTATGGGAATTATATCAACTGGTGCATCGACCAAAACCCAAACTTAGTTCTAATACATAGAATCCATTTTAGAATTCATGTATTTTTACAATCTTGAAACTTAAGATCTCTATACTACCTCTTTGTATTAGGAATGTTCATCATTGTCAACTAATAACAAGTCACCATCTTTAGTGACTAGAGAACCATATCTCTCTGGTTTTCTTAGCTCTCTAGTTATTATATATAGTAATTTTGTTTCATAAACTATTTCTTCTACAGGGACCTATGGAATATATTCTAATACTAACTCTTGTATATCCTGAGCGTCAACTTCACTGAAGTCAATCTTTCCCCCGCTATAATTTTTGAGGATGTGATCCCTCTTAATAAATATGGATTGTTTTGGCGACAATAAATTTTTTGTCTGAGGGGTTGTATAGGTAGCATCACTTTATTTTCTTAGGATACTCTATAATGGTACAATTTGTGCCTTGGAGAGAGAGTTTTTTTCCTGATAAGGCCTTACAAAATACTTAGAAATCCTATACATGTGTATACAACAAAATGGGGTTTTTTACATTCCCTTACTAGAAGGGAATTCTATTTTCCACATTAGTTGTTACTCAGTTTAGTGTAGTTGTTGTAATTGAAAATTCATATCCCAAAAAGGATTAGGGAACATCTTCATGACTCATCATCGACCTTACCTTGTCTAATAAGGTACAGTTCCTCCTTTCACTAACACTATTCCACAATGGTGTGTAAGGAAGATTGAATTGACATTGAATCCCAGACTCCCATTGAAAGTTGGTAAAATATTGGTTAAGATATTAACAAAATCAATCAGTTAAAATCTGATTTATCTTATTTCTATGTTGATTCTACACTTCATTCTTGAATTATTTAAATTTCTCAAAGGAATTAAACTTATACCATATTAAGTATACACAACCATATCTACTCAAGTAATTATTTAAAGTTATGAAGTAAGAATACTCACCTCTATCATCTACTAAAAAATGGTCCATAAAATTAGTGTGTACCAATACTAAAAGCTCAATTTCCCTTTCACAATGTCCACCATATGACGGTTTGGTCATTTTTTTTGTAAACAAGCATGGTATCTTTCAATTGGTTTCAGCTCAAAAGATTCTAAATAACCATATTGAGAGAGTGTTTTTAAATTATTTTCATTTACATGACCAAGATGGTGATGTAGTATCTGAGTGTTAAATGATTCATGTGAACATGATTTGGTATCTATTTAAAATAGTTAGTTTTCTTAATTTAATACCTAAAGTTTGTTATTTAAATATACCATAACATAACATATATTTTCTTTATAAAAGAAACAAATTCTATTTACAAATTTGAAAATAAAACCATCTGTATCTCATTAGGATAAAAAAATTATGTTCTTGGTAACAATTGGTATTGAATAATAATCTCTTAAAACCAATATCATTCATGTTGGCAATGAAAGCTGGTAGTCTCCAATGGTTATAGTATCCAACCTCATAGTATTGACAAATCACAAATCCACCTCTCCTCTAGAATTATTTATAAATTTACTTGGTTTCTACATTTGGATAATAATGTGACCCTGAAAAGTTATATCTAATACCCAATGTGTAGATGTTGAAAGATTACACTCAATAATAATCCCACCATTAGCTTCCCCTTGTTTCTGGGTGCAGTTCCACTTCCAGTGGCCTAGATTTCCACACAAAAATCATACTGGTTCCTTTTTTATATCCATGTCTATAGATCTTCCTCTTCTTGGAAGATAAATTATTAGGATCTTAAGACTTTTTATGATTCTGGGGACACTTCTACTTGTTATTAATTTTCTTATTCACCACAAGGAATACAGTTTGTTACACACCATGTACTTGTCCACTTAGATAATTAGAGTAAGAAGTTCCAAACGAGTCTTCCAATTATTTCTCACATTATAATTAACAATAAAACTATATAAGGAATTAGGTAGTGATGGATGTATGATATCTATGTGAAACATGTTGAGATGGTATGTGAGTATGATATACTCTATAATACCAAATGTAGGATCGAATATGTAAACATGAGATGCTCAAATACAAGAGGGGGGGGGGGGGTGAATTGTATACTTTAAAAATCCCTAAGAAAATTTTGAATATCCAAAATTCACAAAACCTCTAAGTTCTAATAACTTTCTTGATTCTGGAAAAGTGATTTCGGAAATGAAACATAACAAAAGTTTACAACAACTAAGATTCTACCATAAAGCTTATAGAATCTAACTAAATCAGAGTACAATTATAAGGAAGTATAAGATAGTTAAAATTTCTTCAAAAATACAAATGTAGTGAAATTTTTTTAATAAAACAAGTAACAAGTAGTGAATCATTTAACCCAAAGAGAAGGGTATCCAACAACCATGGATAAAAGTCCCTTGATTTATAATTTCAAGAAAGTTTGTCTTACCCACACTAGGGTAAGCCCTCGATACGAAGATCAGAGTCTGTCTTGCTATCCCCACAAGCCCTCAACTATCAGGTAGTCGACACCTCTGTCTTCTTCAGCAAGAAAGCCCTCAACTTCAAGGTAGTCGGCACCTCTGTCTTCCTATCCCCGGAAGCCCTCGATTGTACACAAAAACAATCAGAGTCGCACGAAGCAAATCTACATGAAGAAAAGTTTGAACAAGACATTCAAACTTTCTGCATGAAGCCTGAGAGTTTATAAGAGCCTATCTCTCTAGAAATCACTTCAACAGCATGTAATCACAATTGTCAAAGTTGTAGTGAGCTCTTTCAAATGATCTCCTATTTATAGGGAGGGCTTCAACGGTCAGCTCCCTCCTCCAACGGTCATATTTTTCTTTGAATTTTAGAGGGACCTGTACACGTGTCACTCAAACAACGGTTAGTGGGTATCTGAAAGCAAGAAATCGTTTTATAACTCAACAAGTGTAAGCATAACCAAAATCTGATATTCAGAATGTAAGTAAATGAATGTTTGGAGTCTAACCAAAAATTGAATTCAGAGTCTATAGTAAAAGGATATTTGGATTCTATTTTGTATAAATTTAGAACCTGAATTCTATAGAATTCCGGAGTCTAAATTTCTAAGAAATTTTTATTCTGGATTCACAAGTATATAAATCCTGAAATTAAAAAGTTTGGAGTCGGAGTACATGAGAATTTGGAGTCAGAACTCCTAAGAGTTCGGAGTCTGAATTCAGAGAACTTCGGAGTCAGAACTTAGAGAAGTTTGTATCCAGAATTCGTATTCAGAATTCAGAGTTAGAACTGAGAGAAGTTCATATCCAGAATTCGTATTCAGAATTCATATTCAGAATTCGTATTCAGAATTCGGAGTCAGAACTCAGTGAAGTTTGTAACCAGAATTTTGATTCAAAATTTGGAGTCAGAACTCAGTGAAGTTCGTAATCAGAATTCAGATTCAGAATTCGGATTCAGAACTTAGTAAAGTTCGTAATCAGAATTCTGATTCAGAATTTGGAGTCAGAACTCAGAATAGTTCATAACCAGAATTCTGATTCAGAATTTGGAGTCAGAACTCAGAAGAGTTTGTAACCAGAATTCAGATAATTCAGATCCTAAAACAGAATGCTTCATATCTAGGTAATTATAGGATTCTGAGGTTTTGGTTTCAAACTGAATTTTACACTTAGTGAAAATATGATATGAGTGATGAAAACATGGTAAGGATAAATTTCCTTTGGGAAGAGAATTTTTCCTTATAGAAGTAAAACATAGGGTAAAAAGAGATTTGCCTTAAGATAAGGTGTTTGTGATTTTCAAAACAAGAAATAATGGTAAAGTCATAAGGAAACCTTAATGACTCAAAAATCTGCTCCTTGAAAGAAGGAATAGAAAAGTTATAAGGAAAACCTTATTGACTCAACAATCTCCCCCTTTTTGTAAAGCACAAAAAACATTACAAAGAAGAGTACAAGGACATCAAAAAATATAGACATTAAAATAAAGCTTATCTTCCTTTTCACATTGGAAAAGATGAATATGACTAACTCCCCCTTACGCTTTGGAACTCTAAGGATCATATTCTTAGATTTCTGGAATGTGAGTTTTCATTTGAATGTGGAAATCTTCATAATGAAAAACTCCCCTTAGATAAACTCCCCCTTACTTTGGGATATTTCTTACAAACTTATAAATCTTTTTCCTTCTCCCCTTTATAATTATTTTTCCTTCTCGCGGTTTGTGATTTTCAAAAAGAGTTTGAGGGAATAGAAAGAAAATATGGTACCTGAAATATTAGTACAAACAACCAAACAAAAACAAGCAACCACAATTTAATTATAATTGGTAGAATTTTTACAAGGCAAGACATTACAACAAAAGATCAAATTGGGATTTATTTTTCTTCTTTTTTACTTGGGCATCATCTTCTTAACTATAGTCTTCAGATTTTTGAATTCCTTGTGATCTTCATCAGATTTCATCTCTAGGTATTCTATTCTCTCTTCTTGAGACTTAAAAACTTCTTCTTGAGCCTTCAGCAACTCATCATTCTTCACAAGATTCTCTTCAAACTCAATCTAGAGATGTCTTTCCCTCTTCCATCTTTGAGCTACAGAGTTCAACTCCCCATTTAAGTCTTTCACCTCTTGAATCTGAGTATTTTGTTCTAGATTTAGCTTTTCCTTAAAGCTGTTTGTAATATCCTTGATTTTGGTGTCTTCGGTATCAAAAGCTTCCTTTAAATCTTCTTGAAACTGATCAAGCTCACTCATTTATTGAATTGACCTCTTTGACCAGCTGGCTATCTTCTTACATGACTTTTTGTGAGCTTCATAGCCTATGATGAAAGTTTTGAAATCTGATTCCATCTTAACACACTTTTCCATCACCATGGACACCGAATCCGATTTCTGATTAAGAGAATGTTGAAGCATCTGACATCTAGAATCTATGCGTGAAAATGTCGGTATGGACCCGACAAGCTTCTTTAAGGATTGTTCAACAAAATCATAACCAAGAAAAGATGATTCAGAATCTAAGATTTTACATGGTGATGCTTATTTTTATAACTCAACAAGATTACTCTTTGAAGTTCCTTCAACTTCCTCCTTCTTCACTATAGATTTTCTAGGAGTATCAAAAAACACTTTTTTACCCTTATCAATTCTCGATACAACATCCTCATCAGGGGATTCATGCTCACTATCTGACAGCTGCACAACTCTATCTTCATTGAATTCTTTTTGATTTCTAGACTCAGCATCCTCAGGATGAATGAAATCACGATTTAGACAGTCTTGTTCAGACAATTTATCAACTTCTTCTTCATCTTTCTCTTCACCCTTCTTTCCATCCTTCTCTTCATCCTTCTCTGGAGTGAAAAGCTTGGAGGACTCGGCTTCAGAAGTTCGGAGTGACAATTTTTTGAATGGGGTTCCCTTGACTTGATAATTTTGAACATTCTTTAAAAGATCAACTATGTTACCACTCCCTTCTTATTCTTATTCTTATTCCACCTCTTCCAATTCTTCCACTTCTTCAACAAGTTTTTCTTTAGCTTTTACCTGGGTGAAGAAATTCTTCCCTGGAGTCTCAAGTAAAGGCTCTGGCAAGAAAGATTCTGGCACCAAAATATTCTCAGATTCTACTTCAATATCCCTCAGAAGAGATTGAAAAATTTCATCCTCTTACATATTCTTTTTTAAGTTTCTTCTCTTTGGCTTGTTTCTCAAGCTCTTCAGCAGCTGATTCTGTCAAGGCCTTAGCCTCAGCATGATCCAAACCAAACTGTGGTTACCCAACTGTTATATTCTTCTTATCCCCCCTCCATCTTGCTATAACTTCATCTGGGTAGGTTTTTTTCTTCTTGGGTTTAGGAGGTGCGGATTGGACTTCCATAGACTTAAGGGTTTTTTATTCTACTTTTACTTCCTTCAACTTTATTTTCTTTCCAGCCTTCTTTGATGGTTCAGATTTCTCAGCATTTTCCATAATGACTTCTGCCTCTTCCACTAGTAGATCATAAAACTCTCTTGACTCCTTAGAAAAGCCCATATTCATTCTTTTTAAAGTTTCATAACTTACAAGCATCACTTGACAATTATTTAGCTTGGAACTGCAAGGGATTTTGAATGAATCAAGACATCGAACTATCATCTCAGAAAGTAAGGTAGGATACATAATAATATGAGCTCTCAAATTCCCATTTTTGATATTCTCTATGGTAATGAGAATGTGCCTCATAAAATTTATTTTCCTTATATTTACCAAGAAATCCAAGATATATATGTCACTTTACTTTAAGGTGTCCTTATCAAATTTTCTCGGTACAAAAAAACCTTGAACCCATAACTACAAGATCCGATTGTTGACATATAAGTGAGCAATCTTTGTGGTCTTGACATCTGATAGTCCAAGAAATTACAAAGATTTCACCTTAATAAAACTTCCTTGAACATCCAGTAGTTTGTGAGAGCAAAACTCGACTTCCCCTTCATAAGATAATTCCACCAAGCTCACAGCCTTGGTGTATGAGAGTTTATATGTTTTTCCATAACTCTTGAATGAGAATTTTTCTCTAACATCTTCCTTAAAGAAAGAAACTAACTCATATAATTCTATAAGAAAATCTGGATAAACCAAGTCTTGATTTCCTATCTTTGATATGCACACGCTCTCCCATACATTAAGCTTGATATTCTTAGAAATAATAGAATAATATTTGAAGAAGATGGGATGGACCAACATTTCCCTATACACTTGCCAATTGGATATTGGCTTCACAGTAGACATATGAGAAGAATCTTCTGCAGACATTCGGATTGGAGGAACTCTGAGAGATTCAGTATGGGCTTAAGAAAGTGGGTAGAACTTTAGCATGCGAGATCTTGAAAACAGATGTGGGGAAACCCTTCGGGGGTATTTATATAAGCGATGGAGGTGACCTTTCATCTTCTAAATCCAATATAATGGTTGAGAAACTTTATGATCAGATCTAATGGTTGATATGATAGCCGTAAAGAATAATTAGGTGGGATATAATCTTTTGAGGTTTTTTAAGAAAAATCAGAAGCCGAAAATTTAAAATACAAAAAAAAATACCAGCAATGAAATAATGACTATGAAAATTTAAGAAAGAAATTATACCTTTTGGATTAATAGGAAGATTATTCGTAATAGGTTATTTTTTTTTGAATAACTTTAGATTAAAAAAAATTTGACTATGAAAAATTATTATGAAAAATCTAAGGTCAGAAATTTTATTGAAAAAAAAATATGTGTACCAAAATTCCACTACGAAAATTCTAAATACGAAAATTTCATTACGAAAATTTTGAGTACGAAAAATTATCATTCCAAAAATTTCAGGTACGAAAATCTTCATTATGAAAATTTCAAAGAACGACTACAAAAAATTTTATTATGTAAATTTTGAAAAACTAACTATTAAAATTTTCATTATGAAATTTTTTGAAAAAATAACTACGAAAATTTTCATTATGAAAAATTTGAAGAACTAACTAAAAAAATTTTCATTACGAAAAATAAACAAATGTACTCACCCTATGAAAAGGAGTTTATTACTGTAAGGATATTGGTTTAATATGAAGTTAATCAAGGAAGATTACCTTACAGTTATCATTCCTAACTTTGGCTTAATGTATTCAAATCTATCTAAGGGTAAATATTTTGTGAAAATATCAGGAAGTTGATCTTGCGTTCTAATAAATTAAAGAAGGATATATCATTTTTGTGTGTAATCCATAAGAAATTGATCCCTAATATCTATGTGATTTACACGAGAGTGATGTGAAAGGTTTTTACTAAGGGAAATGGCACTTGTATTATCACACCTAATTTGTGTTTTGGTAAAACTCATACCATAGTCTGTGAGTGTGTGTTGCATCCACAATACTTGAGCACAACAACTTCCAGCTACTACACATTCAGCTTCAATAGTGGAATGTTCTACTGAGTGTTTCTTCTTGGAAGAACAAGAAACTAATGAATCTCCTAATAAATGAAAAGTTCCGTATGTACTCTTTCTATCCATGATACACCCACCAAAGTCAGCATCTGATTATTTTAAAACAAAATCATTTCCAGATGTATAAAATAGTCCTAAATCCATGGCTCCCTTTAAGTAGCAAAAAATTCTCCTCACTGCCTTTAAATGAGATTCCTTAGGATTGGATTAATATCTTTCACATAAGCGTACAAAAAACATTAAGTCTGGACGACTAGTTGTTAAGTAAAGTAGACTTACTATCATACCTCTAAAAGTTGTTTGATCTATTGGTTTCCCAGCTTCATCAAGATTAAGTGTGTTTGAGGTACCAATGGGAGTACTTATACTTTTAGTGTTGTCATATCCATTATTTTTAAGAATATCTTTAATATACTTATGTTGGGATAAATATATTCCTTCTAGTTTTTGAGAAATTTTAAAACCAAGGAAAAATGTTAACTCATCCATCATATTGATTTCAAACTCATATTTCATTATATCCACAAAAGAATCAGTTAAATATTGATGAGTTGAACCAAATATAATGTTATCAACATAAATTTGAACAATCAAAACATTTTTCTTATCTTTCTTTATAAAAAGGGTTGGATCAGCATTACCCTTAACATAGTTATTTTGAAGCAAAAATCTTGTAAGTCTATAATACCAAGTTCTAGGTTCTTGTTTAAGGCCATATAAAGTTTTGGTAAGTCTAAAAACATGATCATGTTGTTTTTTGTCTTCAAATACAAGATTTTGTTCAACAAAAACTTCCTCTTGAACATAACCATTAAAGAAAGCACATTTCACATCCATTTGAAAAAGTTTGAAATTGTAGAATGATGCAAAGGAATGTAAAATAAGAATATATTCTAGTCTGGATACTAGAGCATAAGTTACTTCATAGTATATTCCTTCTTGTTGATTATAGCCTTTAAGAACTAATCTAGCTTTATTTCTAACAATGATTCCATTTTCGTCACACTTATTTTTAAAGACCCATTTAACTCCAATAACAGAATTTTCCTTAGGTATTTCAACCAAGGTCCAGACTTTATTCCTTTCGAATTCATTTCATTCATCTTGCATGGATTTAATCCAATCATCATCACCTAAAGATTCATCAGTGCTTTTAGGTTATAATTGGGAAAGGAATTCTATATGTTTTACTTCATTTCTTAAGGAACTTCTAGTCCTTACAGGTTGATTGACATTACCAATGATACTATCACTGTGATGATTCTTTAGAAAAAACTCATTTGGGTTTTTTTAAACATGTTTTTTAACATAGGGTAGGAAATATTCTGGGGTAAATGTTTCAATAGTATCTTCTTGAACATTTTCCTTATCAGAAGGATCTTCTATCAAAGGTTGATAATCAGTTTTTGAAAACACATTCGAGGATGTAGGTTGGGGTTGTTTAAAAACAAAAGGATCAGTTTCATCAAATTTGACATGTACTGTCTCTTCAATAGTATAAGTGTTTTTATTGAAAACTCTATATGCCTTAGAAGTTGTGGAGTAGCCTAAGAAAATAATTTCATCAGATTTTGGGGTGAATTTATGTAGATTATCTTTAGTATTCATAATAAATAACTTGCAACCAAAATCCTTAAAGTAGGAAAGTCTGGGTTTTCTACCATTATATAACTCATAAAGAGTTTTATTAAGAAATGGTATAATCAAAACACGATTTATAGTATAACAAGCAATACTTACAGCTTCAGCCAAAAAATGTTTGGTTACAGAATACTCACTCAACATGGTTCTAGTTATCTCTTAAAGAATTCTATTTCTTCTTTCAATAACACCATTTTGTTGAGGTGTTATAGGTGATGAGAAGTTGTGAGTAATACCTTTTCTACTACAAAAAGTTTCAAAATCAAAATTTTGAAATTCTCCTCCATGATCACTATGAATAGTTTTCAATGGAAGGATTTTCTCATTTTTCACTTGGGCTCTAAAACTTTTGAAATAAGAGAAAGATTTAGACTTCTTTGCTAGAAAATAGACCCACGAAAATATAGTGGACTCATCAACCAAAACAAATACATAGTACTTGCCTCCAAAGCTTCCAGTTTGTGTTGGAACAAAAAGATCCATAAGCACCAGCTGTAATGCATCAATAGTTGAGACTTCACCGACTGATTTAAAACTTGATTTATGTTGCTTTCCATACTGACAAGGGTCACAAAATTTTGAAGAATCAAATATATGCTTCAGTAGATCCATAACTAATCATTTCTTAGAAAGTTTTCATAAGTTCCTAAGGTTACAGTGTCCTAAAATTATATGCCATAACCAAGAATGATCTTCCATTGCACTAAGGAAAGGTATGTCCTGGCTCCTAATGTCTTCTAAGTTTAGTGTGTAAACATTCTCTTGCCTATGGGAAGAAAGAATAAACTCCTCCTTTTAATTGTGTACTAAACACTTTTTATTCCTAAAATTCACAAGGTAACCTTCATCACATAATTGTCTTATGATAATGAGGTTATGCTTAAGACCCTTAACAAATAAAACATTTGAAATCAATGTTTTTCTAAAAAGAACGATGTTACCTATACCAATAATTTCTCCTTGAGCATTATCTCTGAAAGTTACTTTTCCTCTTTTGTCTTGATAATCTTTTCAAAATAGTTTTTGTAACCAGTCATATGCCAAGAACATCCACTATCCATGTACTATGTATTTCTATTGGTACTTTCTCTATTTTCTTGAAAACAAAAGAGTTAGACTTTCAGAATCCAATATTTATTGGATCCGGAAATTTCAGAAAGAATTTTTTTTGGCACCCACATCTTTTTTGAGAAATAGGATTTATGAAATCCTAAAGAATGAGTTTTTTTTAGAGAAAAATTCTTTACCCAATGTCCACCACACTGACACTTAGTATAGAATGGAGCACTTTCAGGAACAAAATAATTGTTGCTAAAAATCAGTTTAGAACCAGTATAACCAAAACTAGAACTATTCCTTCGAGGTTGAATTTCTGAATACATTTTATCAAAATTTTCTTTACCTAAGGTAAAGTTTGACAAACACTTACTCAAGGAAAATATTTCAGATTTGAGTTTCATTACCAAGTTATTTTCTTCCAAAAAAATTTAGTTTGAACAAGAGCTAGGCTCGAAAACATTTTTCTTAGAAATTATGTTTTCTAGATCTTTAGAAAGTTTGTTCTTATTAGAATTTACTTCCTCAAGATTTTTTGAAATACTTTCAAAATCATAATTTTTCTTATCAAGATCTTTAGAAAGATCTGATATATATTTGGTAAGAATAGAATTCCTAGAATTTTTCTTATCAAGTTTTTTCATGAGTTTTGAATTATAAATCTCAAGAAGTTTATCAAACCTAGAAACTTATTCATAGGAAGGTAAATTATTATCTTCATCAGAATAAGATTCTTCATCTAAAGAGTTATAATATTTACTATCATTAGCATTGAAAAAACATTGGTCAATAATTCAGTATTGTTTACCTTATCCATTAAGCAATGATTGTCAATAGGTAGTCTTGCTATTATACCAAGATTCTTTTATCCATAAGATTCATAATTTGAAGATTCATATGAAGAGTCTCCACTACTGGCACTCCAGGTGTCATTAGCTTTCATGACATTCTTATATTTAGCCTTGTAATATTTCTTTCTATTTTTCTCAGAATGCCTTTCAATTCTTTCTTTTATTCTGAGCATAGGACAATCAGGTCTTATATGTCCAGCTCTCTTGTATTCATAACATGTGAATTCTAAACCTTTATTATCTTTCCTTTCCTTTTTATTATATCTGTATTGAAAGTTCCTCTTTCCAGTTATCTTTTTCATCCTTTGAGAAAGATTTGCTAATTCATTTTTTGAGGATTCACTTCCACTAGATTAAGATTAGATAAAAACATTCTTAGATTTGGATCTAGTAACTCTCTCAGGAGTCTTGGATTTCATATTATTGGAAGTTGTAGTAAAAGAAACACTACCATTTCCATTCTTCTTCTTTATGTTATCAGCATCTCTCTTCATTCTAGTCTCATGTTGAAGAAGAGTTCCAAACAACTCATCTAAGGAAATTTGAGTAACCTTTCTGTTCTCTTCAATATCATTCCTTTTAGATTCCCACTCATTTGGCATGATGTCTATGATCTTATCAACAAGATCTTCATAATCTAATCCTTTCTCACCCATTGATTATAAACTATTCACAATAGTCATGAATCATTGTTGCACCTTACATATGGGTTCTCCATAAGGAAAGAAGAAACCATGATATTCAGCTCTAAGCATGGCTCTTCTAGTTTCAATTACATTGGAAGTTCCAAAGTGAGTAACTTCAAGTTTCTTTCATTAAAAATTTTCTGCTTCACAAGATGAAATTTGGCTATATATTTTTCTGTTCATGGAACAAAGAAACGTATTGCATACCTTATAACTCAGTTGATATTCATTCTTTTCTTGATTGGTAAAGGTACTAACTTCTTTGTCAGGGATTTTATATCCTCCAGTAAACATAAAAAAATTATCAACACCAGTATTGATAATGAAAGTCTTCATACGATATCTCTAATATTCATAATCATTTCCATCTAAGATAGGTGTTCTAGTTGGATTGAGATTGTCTATGGAACCAACATTGATTCTTGTCATCTATAAGAAAAGTCTTTCCACAAAACTTGTTAATATAAAAAGTTTCTAAACAAGGAATATAAACCTAAGCAAGAAAAATAAAGAACAAGAGTATCTCTAATCAAAAATGAATCCGAAATATATGAGTCCAAAAAATAGATTCTGAAAAAGTATGAATCCGGAAGTTAAATTATGAAAGTAATAAGAAGAAGAATTCTCTTCTAAATCTAATCGTGAGATTAATTCAGGTTTAACCAATCCTCTGATACCAATTGTTGAGATGGTATGTGAGTATGATGTACTCTATAATACCAAATTTAAGATCGAATATGTAAACATGAGATGCTCAAATACAAGAGGGGGTGGGGGGGGGGGGTGAATTGTATACTTTAAAAATCCCTAAGGAAATTTTGAATAACCAAAATTCACAACACCTCTAAGTTCTAATAACTTTCTTGATTCCAGAAAAGTGATTCCAGAAATGAATCTTAACAAATGTTTACAACAACTAAGATTCTACCTTAAAGCGTCTAGAATCTAACTAAATCAGAGTACATGTATAAGGAAGTATAAGATAGTTATACTTTCCTCAAAAATACAAATGCAGTGGAAAACTTGTAATAAAACAAGTAACATGTAGTATATCTTTTAACCCAAAGAGAAGGGTATCCAAGAACCTTGGATAAAGTTCCCTTGATTTATACTTTCAAGAAAGTCTATCTTACCCACACCAAGGTAAGCCCTCGATATGAAGATCGGAGTCCGTCTTGCTATCCCTGCAAGCCCTCAACTATCAGGTAGTCGACACCTCTATCTTCCTCAAAAAGAAATCCCTCAACTTCAAGGTAGTCGGAACCTCCGTCTTCCTATCCCCGGAAGTCCTTGATTGTACAAAACAACAATCGGAGTCGCACGAAGAAAATCTACACAAAGCAAAGTTTGAACATCCATTCAAACTTTCTACATGAATCCTGAGAGTTTATAAGAGCCTCTCTCTCTAGAAATCATTTCAACAACATGTAAGAACATTTTTCAATGTTGTTTTGAGCTCTTTCAAATGAGATTCTATTTATAGGCATGACTTCAATGGTCAGATCCCTCCTCCAACAATCATATTTTTCCTTGAATTTTGGAGGGACCGGTACATGTGTCACTCAAACAATGGTTAGTGAGTAACTGAAAGCACGAAATAGTTTTATAACTCAACAAGTGTAAGCAAAACAAAAATCTGATATTCAGAATGTAAGTAAATGAAAGTTCAGAGTCTAACCAAAAATTGAATTCAGAGTCTATAGTACAATGATATTCAGATTCTGTTCTGTAGAAATTCGAAACCTGAATTATATATAATTACAGAGTCTGAATTTCAAGGAAATTTGGATTCTGGATTCACAAGTATTCGAATCGTTAACTTACAAAGTTCGGAGTCATATTTCATGAGAATTCGGAGTCATAACTCATAAGAGTTCGGAGTCTGAATTCAGAGAACTTCTGAGTCAGAACTTAGAGAAGTTCGTATCCAGAATTTGGAGTTAGAACTCAGAGAGGTTTGTATCTAGAATTCATATTCAGAATTCAGATTCAGAACTCAGTGAAGTTTGTAACCAGAATTATGATTCAGAATTCGAAGTCAAAACTTAGTGAAGTTCGTAACCATAATTCTGATTCAGAATTTAGAGTCAGAACTCAGTGATGTTCATAACCAGAATTATGATTCAGAATTCGGAGTCATAACTTAGAAGAGTTCTTAACCATAATTATGATAATTCGGATCCTAAAACAGAATGATTCATATCTTGGTAATTATAGGATTCTGAGGTTTTGGTTCCAAACCGAATGTTACACTTAGTGAAAATATGATACGAGTGATGAAAACATGGAAGGATAAATTTCCTTGCAGAAGGGAGAAGTAAAACATAGGGTAAAAAGATATTTTTTTAAGATAAGGTGTTTGTGATTTTCAAAACAATAAGGAATGGTAAAGTCATAAGGAAACCTTAATGACTCAACAATCTCCCCCTTGAAAGAAGGAATGGAAAAGGCATAAGGAAAACATTATTGACTCAAAAAAACTCATCTAGGAATTTAATCCTTAAGATGTATAGGCATTCAATGTAGAAAATAATATTGACTACATTTTTCCCAGCTGGCACTGACTCTCCCAAATTAGTTGTAAATATAGAATTGGAGATCTCATATCTTTCTTGTCTTGTCTTCTCTTGATAGAGATCTCAAAGGTGAGACATCATTCAATACACATCCATGTCCTCATGTTTCTTTATAATATCATTGGTCATGGATGATATAATGAAATACTAAACATATGTGGAATCATCAAATGTTTCTCATATAGATATAACTCTTCCTCACTAGACTCTTTACCAAAAAGCTTCAAGAATAGGTTCTTCCATCACATATAGTTTCATTTCATTGAGTAGGATAACACGTATATTCCTTTGCTACTCTTGGAAATTTGTGCTAGTGATAAGGTTATCATTCTCAGGTATGGATCACAGTGATATGTTTTCAATCATTTTTGTTACTATTTCCACAAATAATATGAGAAAGGTTTTAGTACTTTATCAGATAAAATTTAGAGAAACAAATAAATATTTTATTTATTAATCCCACATTATTTAATTGAAACCCAATAACCCTCACCATTTTCTTTGAAATATCATTTTTCTTGGACATTAGATTTTAAAGGATTTATATTCCCCTTCTAATCACCCCAACTTTGGCCGGTCAAGGAATTTGAAGGGTTTTAGGTAGGCATGCCAAATTCCAACTACATTAACTCATAGTTCCTTTATTTATTGAGTGGAATACCCAATAATAAAATACTTAGATTGGATTTCCTCAACCTTTGGCTCACCATCACACAAATTCCTACTTTGGCAGTCAACCCTTGATGTGAACTAAGTTAAGTCAACCCAAAACATGAAATTAAATTTATATGATAATTGAAATCACCTTAAATCTGGCTGGTCAAGCACTTTGAACAATGGTTTTCTTTTAACTAAAGAAGTGTAAAGATATATTGAATTAATATATATAATAGAAGGATTTTATATTTTATGTATAAATTTACAATTATTATATTTATTACATGCTTTTAAATATTAAGTGATTTACTTAAGTGATTAACAATATCTTAGATAATTTTTATGCATAATTCAATTTATTTTAGTTATATATTTTATGATTTCTAATTCATTAATTCATGTGATCATTTAAAAATATCCATAATTAAATAACCATGAAACTTGAATGAAATAAAATAATAAATTTGTATGATCATGATATTTTACTAATGGTTAGTTAATCCAAGGGATGATAAACTAACCGTCAACCTAGGGGAAAAACACCTTGAACCATTTATGGTTCTTGTAGTAGATTTCCACATTTAAACCTATGTATATCTCTTTGATTTCTTTCACCACACATTCAAACTTTTACCACACCCACTAGCTTGGAAGCTTCATCCATTACATATTATTTTACTCGCACGCAGGCGAGTGGAACAAAATGATTTATTAAGGAATTTAAATAAAAGAAACTATGGGCACACATTCCATTACATAATGATAGGATGTATGAAAAGAGGGACAAAAAATTAATTTATTTACAAATTAAAGGAAACCAATCACATACAATGGTCTATTATAGGCTAATGATTATCCACATGCATGCCAAAAATTTCACTTTTAATAAAATTATCATTCAATTCTAATATTTCTTATTTAAGATAAATCACACAAAAATCAATTAATTATCTTCTTTAATTAATCAATTATTTTATCATAATTATCTTATTAATTTTATTAAGATTCTCATCTATCATAATTTTAAAAAAATTAAATGAATTTATTTAAAATTAACCGTGTACCAAAAAATGTACCTTGGAGGCAATACAGTGAGTACCCATTCAAACTACCCAACATGTATTATACTCGTATAAAGTTTAGTCTTGTGACATATGGAATACATGAATTATCACATAATTTAATGGAATGAACTATCAAATTAACAAACACACAGAACACATGGTATTTACATAACATGTTATGCTTCAATGCACATAGAATAATAATTCTAATACAACGTATACATGATATACCGATTCAGACAATAAAAAAATTAATTAGACATTTATATATATATAACCTATCACATGGAATGTACTATCAACTTAATGACCAAATAGAACCTATGTTATTAAGTTTTTTAAAGTATTATAAATTAATTTTTAATTCTGTGTAATTTTGTAAAAGTGAATGATGTTTACATTGGAGTCACACATCACATATTATTCTCACAATATATCTGTGACCCACACCTAGGAACTCGACATGTAACTGTGAGATTAAAAATATTGGATTACACAATGTGTATGTGGGATACATGATATGTGGTCTCTGAGTTACATGACCACCAGTCATGTAGGCCACATAAGAATATACACTACCCACTTGTGAAAAAAAGACAAAACATTATGTAGAGAAGTTACATGGTGTGTACTCCATCTCACCATGAACTTGGATTTCATAGTTAAAACATGGTGTGTAATTAAATTTTTCATCTGTAATAAAGGAAAACTACTTGAATTTATTTTGAATTAATTCGGGGTTCATTAAAAAATGGTACATGACATGTACCTTCATGTTACACAACATGTACACTTGTGTTGTCTGACTAGACTCCTCAGCACCTCTAGATGAGATCTTTGAATTTATTTTAGTCATAAAAATATTCTATTTGAAAATATTTGTGATAAAAAATGAGTAATAAAGAAGATATCACAATTTTGAATAAATAAAAATTAAACTGGAATTGAAAAATATTGAAAAATTCGTAATCAATTATTGATCTTTAAATAATTATAAATAATCATGTGAACCATCTAATACTACTTATCACCGTGTTGTAAGAATCAAGAGTAGATTTCTTCTAGTGATGATCTAAACATGTTCTATGAACCTCTGAATGTTTCCATAGGAATCTCTGGGTACTAGCACAATAGATCCTAACACTTGTCTTATTCTCTTTTGGTCTTCATGAGAATCACTTCTTGGGAGGGTTCTATTCAATATCTCTAGACTTGAGAGTGGTGGTGGGTAAAGACTGATCTCTGTTCTTGAGATAATTCTTAGGGAGGGAGTGCTATAAGACTTTGAGAGGATTCTTACAGATCTCGCTGTGCATAAAGAATGAATTTAATCTATTAAGAAAATAATATAATTGGGTTGATATACTACTATCGTTAGAAAATAATAATTTCAAATACACCCTTATTATTTACATAATCCTTGTGGAACACCATGTCTATATTAATATTATTATTATTATTATTATTATTATTATTATTATTTGACACGTAATAAACTTGTGAATTAAATTAAAAATAAATTATTCAAATAATATTCAATATATATAATTTCGTACTAGTCCTTTAAACTCATTCCTTTATTCCTCCACAATATTTATCTAGCCCTAAATAATTCATATTTATTTAATAAATCAATATCACTACATTATTCACCAATAAATAAGTAAATATTATATTAACTAAATAGAAAATAAATATTTTTTAAGTATTTTGAGCACATAATATTCTCTCTAATAATTGGTGACATAATATATACGATCAAGAAAACATGAAGAATTATTAAACCATGTGTATGAATAATATTTATTCAAATTGTTAAATAATAAATAATAACATTATTTAACTGAGACTTTGGATAGACTTAGTGTGTGACCCTCTAGACCTTTTTTTCAATGGAATTTGGTGTAGTCGCCTAAAGTACAAGGTTAACATCTAGAAACATTCCAAGAAACCCATAGAGAATGAATTTAATGACACAAAAACATAATACCTCATAAATATTATTACTGTGTAATATAATACATTTATCAATCCTTCTATAATCATGTAGGCTACAAGCTGGTGCCATTAAACTATGTGCTCGATGTATATTTATTTATGTATCCTCGATTAGTAATTAACTACAAAACACCATGTCCATGGAATTATTTAGGATATATAATTTCCTTCATAGCTCCTAAGATATCAACTTTTGTTAAAGAATATAAGGGAAAAATCCTTTCTTGCATTATTCTTCAATGAAATATTACACATGAAGCACCCAACATATCCTACCTCTCCGTGAACATATTTTGTCATAGTTCTCATCAATACATCCAAGTAATTAACTTATAATAATAATTAACAATAATCTTAAAGTACAAGGATCAATACACACATCTAAATGTAGGAACATCCAATGACAAATATAAATATGTATTTACTACTGGCGGGTATCGTTCTCATAATATCCTACATTGGATATTACTAGGGGTGTACACTATAAAAAGGTTCCTAAAAGTCCTATGAGTCTCCTCCCTTGATATCATGATTCATTTTTTTCCATCAAATTATTTCATCCAAATGTAGAGTATATATTTTAGAATACTATTGTGGCACTTTTAGGTTCTCATCATATTAGGGAACTACTATGACCTTTTTACTTGAAAACTACTCTTAGGACATTATCACATACTATGTTATATATATTAACAATCATGATATGATAAAGAGTTTATTAAAATTCAAAATAATGAATAAAAGTTATTGTAAGTTATACAGAATTTGGTTCTAGGGCCCCAAATCCAACAATAATAAGGATTGATGAAACTAAATGAATGCGAGGAAGAAGATGATGCCTGATGTATTATATTCAAGTATTTATTATTTTTTTATATTTTTTATTTTCACTAAAAATTATTTATAGGTAATATTGTTTATTTATGATAGATAGACTCGATGATCTATTCAGTTCAATCACCGATGCCTGTAATTATTATTTTTTATATTTGATATTTGTATTAACAATTATTGACTCATAATAGTATTATATCCTGGATAGTATTTCTAGTTTTTTATATATTATATCTATATCAACAAATATTTATAGTTTATATTATTATATTATGGTATTAATTTACAAGTAATTATTATATTTTGGTATTTATTTGTTTTTAATATATGATATATGTATTAAAAATTAGTTAAAGGTAAGATTATTTGTTTCAAATGGTTATAGAGGCTCCTAATTATCTATTTCATTCACTCACTGATGCTGAAATTCCCAACAATGAGCCTGATTTATCTGATCCATAGGATGTTGTTCCTATTCGGAGGGGGCACAACCCTACTCGCTTTGTGATTCTAGAACATGTTCCAGAGACACATAAATATATTTATTTTGATCTTTTTTATGTAGGTTTGTTCTATTGTTTAATGTGTTTATTTTATAATAATTTTTGTATGAATTTTGGTAATAATATTCTCATTATTTATTTCTATTTTCATAGTATTTTTCATTTAGCTATTGTAATTTTTGGTACAATATTTATAAATTATTCTTCTACTCCATGTTGTCATGGGATCAGGTTCCCATCACCATTCTTCAGCAGATGTTCAAACATTGGATTATTTGTAATTAAATAATATATTTTATTTTATATTTATTTAATTAATAACATGTTATTTTTAATTCTCTTGCATAATTTATGGTCTCTGATTGATGATATCCTAAGTGATCTTATCTGGTAAGTATATGATATTTGTATACATGGACATTTTCCATAGTTTTTTCACAACCTAAGAAATAAAACCATGGATAAAGCTTATGTTACTATTTTTTATCAGTCTTCTATCTCCCATCGACCATACTATATCATAGCTTAGTTATGATATGGAATATGATCCTACTAGATTAGAGAGGCTTTTAGTAGGAGGTCATCATATGGGCATTAGAACCTGGGGAAGAAGGAAGTCACACACAAGGTTGGGAGTCATACTTTTGGTACACATCAACAACATATAGTAAGTAATATTATTTATTAATGAATATATATATATATTGAATATAAAATTTTTATTATATTATATAGGCCACTACTTATCTATATAATATAAAGTTTTAATTTTATAAAAATATGTACACAAATACCCATATAGGATAAATTTTCATTGACAGACAACACCATTTTGTGGTTAATATTTTTTTTTAAATTTTACTAATATTAATTTTTTAGTTATTATAATTTTTAATTATATTTGAAAGAAAATTATGAGACTATGACTTATCATTCATGAGAGAGTCAAGCCGAGAGATAAGTATACACCACTTGTGAGTTAGGTTTCAATGAGGGGTCTTGGATATGAGTGAATATACATGGTGTCAAGAAAGTCCTAGTGATCAATATTGGTTCACAACTGACACCTAGAAGTTATTATTGTACATATATGATGTTGTCAGTTAGCTAAAAGGAAAATATAGAGTCATCATCATTCACTAGACAATAGAGAAGAGTTTGAGAGATCAAGATGATATGATACAATAGATTCATAGAGAGGGGGGTGGATCATGAGAAGCCACATCAAATGGAAGAACAAATGTTGGATTATATGCGACTGCTTGTGTGTGGTGTTGGTAAGAAGTTTCCTCCCCATAAACCATTGAGTGATACACTTCCACCTGATACCAATTAATGATCAGTGGTTTTTTATGAATATTATTTATTTTTGATTGATAAACATATTGTTTGTAAAATTATGTAATAATATTATTTTGTTTTTATTTTATATTATTTTATTATTATTATTTTTTTGAAAAATAAATTTGTTATTTTTTTAAAATAACCAATTACTAAGGATTATTGTATCCATAAAATGTTCTTAATTGAAAATTTTAACAATTTTTTTGGCAATAGAATATAAATACATTGTAAATAAGAATTATTCTTCATGGTCTGTTGCAAAAAAAATCTAAATGAAACACCATTTAATATGAAAAATAATTAGCGATGGATTCCCATCATAAAATTTCATTAGAAATGGAAATCCATTATTAATTCCCCATTGAAAAATCTATCCAGTACTGATCCATGATGTGTTATCATATCATGATATAAAGGAGGTAGGAAAAAGAGATCTTCGTAATTAGGAAGTATTAGCTGAGTATCAAGTGAGAATCCACACAACTACCATTGTATGTTAGTCGTCTCTTATAGAACCCTCGAGGATGCTCCTTGAGCAATAATGCATTAAATCATGCATTATAATTCATGAGTTAATGCTTCAACCAAAAAATTCATCATATGTATGTTTAATGTCCCTTGGTTTACAAATATTTTAATGACTCTTTTAACGATAGATTTCATTAAATGAATCATTTAAATGCTAAATCTTAACATCTAGTTACACAAACTATCAAAATTAGAACCTTGTAGTAGGAATATGATATGACTATCATACCCTATGACTGTATGGAATATTTTACTTATTAATTAGTCTAATTTTACTCTATGATTTCATATTTTTCTTAAATGAAGTGTCATGGTTTCTATAATCTATGCAATATGATACCCCTTAGTCGCGTGGTATGATATAGATGAGGTAAAGGCATTGAATTTTATTTCACTTGTTATGATATACTTAATTGTATCATATGACATACCCATAATGTATCACACACACACACATTTGGTATTTTAGGGTATATATTCTTTAGGGGTGGCACTCTAAAACCTACATATCTAACATGACCTTATTGTTCTGATCACAATGAATCCAATAAAAATAGTTATTCAATGTGTAAAATATATAAATATTCTTGTGTATAAAATTGATAAAAAATATACAAAAATAGGTATTTATTTTTATTCAATACTATTTTAAAGCATAAAAAATATATATTCTGTCAAACTCACACATGATTTTCATAATTTTTTGTATTTTCATATGCTATTTGTTCCTTTCAATTTACACAAGCCTCCATCCATAAAATATGACATGAGGTGAAAATGTCTTAAGATATTGACTAATCAATATATATATAAACAAAGAAACCTAATTTTATTTTTTCTTCATATCAAATAAAGGTTTTACTATATATTTAAAATAAATTCCATTTTTATTCAAGTAAAATGTACCCCATACTTGATCTATGGTAGTTTTATGTTGGTTTTGATTCATGTTGTTTGTTCTATACAATAATTTTATATTTTATAAATTAATAATTATGAATCAAAGTGATAAGTATATGAAATTTAAAATAAAATAATACTAATTACAATTTACCTTAAATTCATTATTCTACCGATGTCCAATTAAATCATCCCAGATTAGTTGGTATATGTTGTGTGTATGTTTATAGATGGTGGGTGGGGTTTTAATTTTCCATCATCACCCCTAAGATGATATTTTATAAGAAGTATATGATATTATATATGAGCCTTTATATTAACCATTAGTTTTAATTTCATGTGAAATTATTCTAATATAAATGTACTTTGTAAAGGATAATGAATTAGAAATCAACATATCATTTTTTGATTTTTTAGTAAAATCAATAAAGTATATCATAATGTTACCTTAGAATCATTCCAAATTGTTTCCTTCAAAGGAGGAACAACATTTTCACACATATTTATATCAAATGTCACATGAATTTGAGTAAGGAACCCAATATAACTAATTAAAATGGACTTGTTGGAGTTAAATGGTTAACCATGTGAATTTAATCCAGCATCAATTTTTTAACTTTATTTCTCACCATAATAATTTCTATTAACTTTATGGATCTATGTTTATCCTATCATTTTCAACCATATGTTCTCCACCTTATAACATTTTAAAAATTTCAACATCACCAATATTTTGTTCTTCAATGTTGGAAACATTAGTAGGTGAAAAATCCATTATCAAAATAAGTATTTAAAAATTTTATTTAGATTTCATAAATATAGAAGCGAAAAAAATTTATTATGTGGAAATAAATTTTCTATAAAAACTTAATCAAATGAAATCAACATATTCATTGAAATAAATTTTAAAGGTTAACAAGATTTTGACCTTCTATTGAGTATCAAAGTACCGACCTTATGCCCCCTAGAATATATAAGGTATCATCTACATTGGGACCATTGTGAAGTTATTTAGAATTCTTAATGAATGGGTTATACTCAATGGAATTTTCAATTGACCCTATAATTGTTTTAGTTGAAAATAGAATAATTGATCAATTTGTGTTTGTAGGATGTGGGTTATAAAATACTTGTACTACTTGTGATTCTATTATGAGAGATCTATCCTTGAACCATTACTTAATAAAATTTACTTTCATGAATCCCGATTCATTTATTTTAATTACACTCTTATTATCAACACATTTACATAGAAAAACCATTACGTGGAATGTTGTATAATCCAAATACCATATTTTTTCAATGATTGGAAAGTACGAAATATTCATCTAAATTTAATTTCAATCATTGGTACCTAGTAAATGAATTGCTTTGGCCCTAATAGTAGCTCTAATATTTTTCATTATACTACATTCACCTTGTTACTTTGCATAAGACAAATTATTATTAATTATATAACCATTAAAAGACAATTCATGTACCTTTATTCCTTTGGATAACCAACAAAGTCATTTTGAAATTGAATTTATATTTTCATACAACTTCTCAAACACATGGTCTCAAAACCATCCTACAAACCATTGATTAAGTATATTTGATATCATTATTTCAGTTCTTGATGGATTGAAATACCTTTGAATTACTTTGTGAGTTTCAACATATGGATGAACCAATATAATATTATGAATAATGTAACGGTGAGATTACTCCTACTCTATAATAGAAGTTGTTATAACATCTATTCCATAGATTACTTGACCCACAAGGTGCCCACTGTAATTAGAATTTAGGGGTCCAATGTTTTCCACATTGGACTCATAGTTGGTATAAAATTCACTGACTTCCTAACCAATATATAAATCTGTAATATATCCTTATATATAAATTTTATTTTTTAAATACATTTTCAAAATCGTCATATACTTTTCTATGGGTTAAATCTATCTATAATGTATAGGATCACACAGTTAGATCTTTATAACAAAGTTAACCATAAATTTAAACATTATACCATAGAATAAAAATGGTTTATATATATCCAATTCACATAACATGACATCAGTTTACTTTCCAATAGTTTGGTACTTCATTGGGTATAGAACTTTACTACATATAGACTTGAAAAGGAAGAAAATACTAGTTAATGTGCATGGTTTTTATGTGGAATGCAATGTAAATCCACATGCATTAAATATTACATCAAAACCTTATAATCATTTTATTTTAACACCTTTGACTTTAAATTATCCATCAATATGATATTCTGGATTTTTTATGAATTCCCCTATGGAACCTTTACAGCATTAAAAAAGTTATAAAACTAAAATCTTTCTTGAATGGAAAGAGTGTAATCCCCTATAGGAATAAAAACCACCTTTCTCACTTCATTAGAACTGAATCTTCCCTTATCCCCATATAAATCATGTAAAACCTATCTTTAATGCCATATTTTTTTCTAGGTGAATTTAGTAACATTACAATGACACTATATATATATATATATATATTTTCTATGTTCATGGAATCAATAAAATGCATGATGTACAAAAAATTACATTATATTAATTCAAAAAATATCACTTTTTACAATCTATTTTCAGAGGTTTTTACAAAACTGTTTTACCAAAAATAGTGATAAAATTCTTTACATTCTCAAAAAATACATATCCTATTAATAGAGAATGTTATGTACCTTCCTTTTAATTTCCATTAAATAATATTGTCTAAGATTAGTATTTATATATCCAAGGTAAAAATATATGATGTACTATAAACAATATATTCAAGTAATGTTTCAATATAATAGAGTGTATACCTTATTTAAAACTAAGACACCCTAATTATAAATATATACATGTTTATGGGTTGTAAAATATAGGAGGAATTTGAAATTTGGTCACAGGGAATTGAAAGTTTGAAGAATTGGATTCCAGATTGGAAATATGAGCATTGGAACACATCTAAAATATTTTTTGGATACAGAATGAGTCTCGGTTTGTGTTTCAGGTTCTTAAATGGGTATCAAAGGAATTCTATAGCTTGGTTTAAATTCTTCACCTGTGGATGGTCACACCATGGAACCTAAGTCACGACGCGATGGATTACAATGAGGGGTGCATCACGACTTGGGTGTGAGAGGGAAAACTATGAAGGATGAGTTCCTCAGGTGTGGTTTTACTGTAGGGGTGTCACACTTTGACCCTTAGGGTTCTCATTATGATGGTGTTGGTTAGAGGTTGGGGTCCCCTACTATAGAGAGGTCACATTGTAGAATAGAGTGGCTATATTGAAATAGGGACAGAACTGAGGATAAGACCTCTTATTGGAGTAGCTATGGTATGACTAGAAGGTCCTCACCATGACTAAATCAGGAAAGGGAGACAACATGGATGACACCATGGATGCACTGTGACTAAGGAATGAATGGTTTTTTAATGGGGGTAAGTAAGGTAATTTACTAGTTAGTTATCTCAGGTTTTACGGAAAAATTTCATTTTCAGAGGGTCAGTTACACCAACCCTCCTCACAATATTCTCCCTCACCTTATTCCTCCCATAGATTTCCCATGGTAGGGGATGAATTTTTTGGTATTTCTATAGTGATTCCAACTAAATTCCTCCCCTTCTTTTCTTTCATTCCTATTTCTTCTTTGTTTTTATTGTGATTCAACATGGGTTTATGAGCTAATTACATTATATCATAGTGTAATCGGGTGAGGAAAATGGGGTTTGCATGTGTCTTGGATAGATTATTCCTTGATAGGATGACTGCACACTATTTCTCACTATTGAGTTTTAGGTACACTGACATACCATTTTTCTTATGTTTTTGATTATATTGGATGAAAATTACAATCAAACTAGGCATATAAATTAGGTATATTCCATTGGATAGGTCTTGGTGCATGTTGGGAGTGGACCAGACCTTATTTCTCATGGTTTTGGTGTCGTTATGACACTTGGTAATTTTTAGGAAATTATTACTATTAAAATTAAATTGATAAATTAATAATAAATTGTTATAATTAATTAAATTATATGTTATCACTTTTTATTGGAATTTGGGACATGATGTGTGCCTTGAGAAATCTTGGGTTAGAGTATTCAAGATTTTTTAAAGGAAGTAACTTCGTATGAGGTAGGTGGTCCCTCAAATATATCCCTTTATTTATACACATTATTTATGTGGAATGTGATATATAGTATCTCCACTTTTGGAGATTGAAATTTCATTTAAATATTTTTTTTCAAATGATATGATTATGGATATATATGAGTGTCAAATTCCATCATAGAACCTAGAGAACAGGTTGGGTTCGTCATCCGCTGATGGTTGAGGTGTTTGATCATAGAATGTATGCCTTGGGATTTTTGGACTATCAATGGTTTAAATGAAATTAAATGAATGAACATAGTGACCCATGGAATGGGTTCATTAAAACACCACCTTATAAAGGAGGGTGCGGAACTATAATGATTTCCCTGAGTAGTCCATGATTGGATCATGAGATATATTATATCCCTCTGGCTAGTTGATTTGAGAGTGGGGTGATTATTCCTCCACCGATAGTATGTGGGTACATAGGTGGGTATACCATGGGTAGGTTTAGGATAGGTTGGGTGAGTGGACCAATATATGATATATTAAGAAGTGATATGGGAATTTTATCATATTTTTAGAGTGAATTTGGTATGGATTATCCTATATGGATAGTGAGTCCACAATGTGATCATGGTAAGGTTGAGGGACACTATGAAATTAGAGTTTTGAGTTTTACCTTGAGTGTTGTGAATGAAAGGGAAGAGCCCATTTAGGGTGTCTAGATTTTGATGTGACTCATAGGAACTTAGTCCCTAATGTTATTTTTAACCTAGATAGGGTTAGGAAAAGATAGTTGGCAACATTTATCTTGGGTACCACTTTAAAAACTGAGGATCGATGGGGTTAACCTAGAATGGATATGGTGACTGGGATGGGTTGTGATGCCTAATGTGCTTGTTTTGTGTGGGGGTTATGGGGAGAGAAGATACCCCAAATGTGTGATGTGACTAATTTTTTCTAGAAATGAGTGGGGACTATCTTAGGTTATATATTATTTTTATGTGGTTTGAGGGATGGTAAATTCTACCCATGGGTTTTGTATGACTTGTTACTTGTTTTCTAAAAGGGTGTAAGCATTCCCTTTAGTTTCTAACTGATGATACCTATTTTCTAGTAGGGTGGAGGAGCCCGCATAAGTTTCTAGATGATGATACATGTTTATTTTAAGGTATCAAGCATGCTATTTGTGTTTATAGAAAATGATTACTATTTCCTATAAGGGTGTGGGAACACCTCTAAATTTATAGATGTTGATACTTAGTTTCCCGATAGGCTGTGGGTACACCCTTAATTCTCTAGATGATATGTTTTCTTGTGAAGGGAGTGTCTGACACCAAGTTCTATAAGATGTTTTCCATGACTAGGGACATTCCCGAACTAGATAAATTAGTTATAATCAATCATGATTTTCACTTATAACACGATGATCAATGGTGATTATTTAATTTCTCTTCTACAATTGTTTATTTATCTTATGAGCATATCAATTGTGCACTTAATACGTTCATGGTTATAATCAAACCCTTCTTGGGCGACCATGATACTTGGGTACCCAAGAAGACTTTACTTAGCACAAGTTTAGGTAGAGCATAGACTCAGGGTTGGATCATGTAGTTGGATATCTTGGATGAGGATTTGGATACTAAGATGTTATGAGGATCAAGGATGGTAGTAGAGACTCATTTATTTTTTTATTTTTTTATTTCATACTAGTGGGTGATTAGTTGGGATATATGACTACATGATTACAAATTCATTTGATATATCATGGTTATAGTCATTGTTTCCATGTACTTTAATTGTTTATTATGGATTATTATTGGTTATTTTACACAATTTTTTATACTTTGATATGAGGTTATAGTTTCCCCATGGTAACAACTAAGACACTCATTACTAGTTGAAAGATTCTAGTGCACGAGGAGGTGCTCCTGAGGTTATATAACACCACTAATTTAGACACAGATGAGTTGTCTTAGGATGAGGATGTTACAAAGTGGTATTAAAGAATATTATTACTTTCCATATTATTTTTTGTATGGTATATAAGTAATGAAGATGTATAAGTACTTGTGAGTGGATT
Source organism: Viscum album (assembly GCA_963277665.1). Taxonomy (NCBI): domain Eukaryota; kingdom Viridiplantae; phylum Streptophyta; class Magnoliopsida; order Santalales; family Viscaceae; genus Viscum; species Viscum album. The sequence goes on along the minus strand of OY728136.1, from coordinate 1,660,776,361 downwards.
ACGATAATGAATTTGGTTGATTGAGGAACCAACCATAGAATAACACCAAGTGTCAAGTTTAGACTTTGGAGCAGGTATCTGGATGATATCAAGATGCCTTTAGGGATTAGGAATCATGATCAAGTGATGTGACAGGACATTAGTTGGTGAGACTAAGTGTTTTTGAAAAAACATGGTCATATGAGGATTAACTGGTGTTTTTTATAATTTTTAGTGTGATGAGATGATAACTGCACTAGGTGTGTCATTAGACCACTAAAAATTCGTTTCAGTGGGTGATTCTGATGGTGGGGAGCATCATATATCAAAATTATACTTTTGAGCATATTATTATTGTTGGTATAACCGTAATACTGGTGCTCAACTAGTTGGTGACATCGTGATGTCTTAGGATAGACATGCGTGGTTGATTCCCCTCTCAATATTGGCAATGGTAGTGATTGGAAAGCTTGGTTTTTGGTGAATGGTGTGGTATCATGTTTAGAGTTTCATAGTGAAATATCATTTGGAATTATGAAGTAGAATGAGATTTTTTATTATAAAATTAATGACCAAATTAGGTTTCAATTGATGAATGAAAGGCCATTTAGAATTTTTAGGGATGAAAAGTGCTATGGTGGGGTGGTTGTAAATACCCTTGTTTTTATGGGTTGTGAAACTCAAGTGTAATTGGATTTTTTTTCCTAGAGAAGGGGAGATTTGGATAATTAGAATTCAGATCCAGAATCTAAGAATTGGAACATATTTGAAAGATGTTTTTGGATGTAGAATGTACCATGATTTGTGTTTTGGATGATAATTAGAGTGTTAGAACATGAGTAGAATCCTTTATAAATTTTTTGAACTATATCAGGTTATTCCATGAATCCCTGGTTGTTCTACAACAACTTTCTATAAGGGATACATCACAACTGGGGCATGAGGGAGTCGTACCATGAGAGATGAGGGCCTCGAGTGTGGTTTAGATATAGGGGCATTGCACAATGACCTGTAGGGGTTGTAACATGATGGTTTTGGTTAGTGGTTTGGGTCCTTTTCCTTGGAGTGGATGTTTCCTAACCTAGATGGTCCATACTATGATAGAAATATGATTGGGGCTATGATCTCGGTGAAGAGTGTCTGCATTGTGATCAGGAGGACTGCCCCATGACTAAGAGTGTCTCACCACGACCAAGTAAAGAGAGGGGGGTGTCACATTGTGACACCATAGTCTCATAATTATCAAGGTTTGAGTTTTTTTATAAATATGGGAAGATAAATAATTCACCTATCAATCCCACTAGGTTTTTGGGAGCAAAAACATTGAGCAAGGATAGATTCGATTGACCCTCCTACTCCCCTTATCAATTCCCAATGGAGGGTGATGATTTTAGTGGAATTTCTATGGTGATTCTAGGTGTGATCATACCCCTCAATTATTCTATTATTATTTCCACATCATCACCACTAATTTCAATGTAATTCAACTTAGGTTTGGGAGATGATTCCTTTGGATCATGGTAGATTCACGAGAGGAATATGGGGATTTCATGTGGCTTGGCTAGAGGATATTATGAGAGGTTAAATGCATTTTTAACACTATTTTATTAAAGGTACTTTGCCCTATGTTTTTTAATAAAATATATGAAATAGACCATTTTATTGGGTATATAAATTTAGGATTATTTATGCACGAGGTATGGGTGTATGTTAGGAGTGATATTTTTTTTCTTGTGATTTTGGTGCTATTATTCCACTATGTGAGTTTTTGGGAATTTTTACTATTTTAATTTAATTGAGAAATTAATTATAAATTATTTTAGTTATATATATTGTATTTCATACCTTCAAATAAGGTCTTGGGGCTAGATATGTGGCCTAGACAGGTCTATGAGAGAGTGATAAAGCTTTGTTTTAAGAGATTAACTCTTTATAAGGTAGGTGGTCCCTTGAAAATATCCCTTGGTTTATGAAATTTGATTATGTGGTGTGGGATATATAGTATCACCAATTTAGGAAATCAAACATTCATTTAAATAAATTATTTCTTAAAATAAAATGATTATAGATAAACCTAAGTGTCAAGTTCCATGGTTGATCCTTCAAAACCGGTTGGCTGCATTGGTTTTCGAGGGCCAAGGGATTGATCATAGAATGTATTCCCTGAGAAGTATAAACCCTTATAGGTATACATTAAATGAAATTAATGAACATAGTAGCCCTTGTAATATGTACCTTTAGACAAATCCTTGTAGAGGATGGTGTGAGACTAGAAATATTGTTCTGATTAGGCCATGATGGGACAATGTGATATCTTATATCTATCAAGCTAATTGATTATAGAGTGGGGTGATTTTTCTTCTCCCACTATCATGTGAGATACCAAGGTGTGTATACCAAAGGTATTTTTATTATTGGTTGGGAGAGAGGATTTAACTAGAATGGATTGGGATGTGAGATGGGAATTTTGTCATCTCATTAGAGTGATGATAGTGTGGCTTCTCCTACGAGGCTTGTGAGGCTGTCATATGAACATGGTAATGTTGAGGGAAATTTTTTCCATTGAGTGATGTGTTTTACCCTAATAGATAGGAATGAGATAGAAGATCTCATATAGGGTTTTCGTATTATGATGAGACATATGGGACCATAGTGGGTGCTCTAGTGTTATATTAACTCTAGAGAGGATTAGTACAAGGGAACAAGAATAGTTGAGATAAAGTGTCACATTTGAACCTAAGTATTAAAAAGGATAAAATAACATGGATGTGGTGATAGATATATAATGTGATTCCCAATGTGTGTGTATAGTCTAATGGTTCTGAGGAGGGAGGATACCCCTAATGTGTGATGTGAATGTTGTTTCTTGGTGGGGAGTGAGAACACCCCATGGTTCTAGATGAATTTAATGTGTTTAATAACTATGAGAGTTATCATGAGGGTTCCAAATGACCTATTACTTGTTTCCAAGAAATTTGTGGACACACCACTGAGTTTCCAAATGATGATACATATTTCTTTTTGCGGTATATAAATTACCCTGAGTTTCTATATAATGATTCAAGTTTCTTAGTAGGAAGTGTAAATAAACCCTAAGTTTCAAAATGATGATACCTATTTTCTTTAAGGGTATGGACATTTCCCAGTATTTAAATACTACAAATAAGAATTTGAAAAGTTCTAGAAACTGCTTTTAACAGCGCTAGAAAAGCACTATTAATCGTAATGTAGATACGGGGGGGGGGGGGGGGGGGGTCCCTTATCGGTGCTAAAAAAGCGCTTATAAAGGGTCGTCTTTATCAGTACTATTTTGAGTGCTGATAAAGGTATAGTTTCCTCGGATGTTCTATTTATTTAGTAGCTCAACCATCACCTGTACACCTGCAAACCTGCACACCTACAAACCTGCACACCTGCACAAAACAGAACCTGCACACGAACAAAGAATAGAATAACGAAACAATACACACAAGAGTTTAAAAAACAATGATATATATATTTACATAACATCATGAAAACGAAAAAACACTACTATATACATTTCAAACAGTGTTTTATGTGGTTATAATTATAATTATCCAACAAAAAGTTAAAAACATTAATGTTTCATCCTTTTTCATCTGTGATCCCCTCTTAAAAATTGTCTTCCATGGTATTAGTTACCCAACTAAGCATTCGAACTCAAGAAAAAATACAACCTATATAAGAAAAAAAATATTATGTTAGTAATAAAATAATGAAATAAATTAAACATTAATATGAAAGAATACATTAATAAAATGATATCAAATATTGAAGGATGTAGGATCAGGACTCCCTCACTCCTGTTTTTTCCGGCGGACATGCTGCAACAGAAAACCCTAGTAGTCTAAATCTGTATACCTATGATTCCCTCTGAGTGGCTGTGCATTAAGGAAACCATACAAGGAACACTAAGGTGAATGATGGAGGGAACCTGACGGCCTTTGCGGGTTCTACTGTCTGTTCTTTTGCACCTTTTGGCGACCAGACAATGCAACGTATTATCTGAAAAGGTACAACGACCCATGTCTTGACATCCAACGACACTATTGCAGAAAGGTTAGATCTTTGTAATTTATCTATAATGGCTCGAATAAACCAATAAAAAGGAATAAAACTGTGGAAACTTGTAGATCTTTTTGACTAGCTTACAACCGTTTGGGGGTTTGTCGATTTTAAATGCATTTCTTTAGGCCTTGGGGTTTTTTACATTCTTTTTCCTTATATAGACTTGAAAGGGAAATCTTAGAGCACTGGGATGATCAATTTAAGGCCAGGAACTTTGAGATTGCACGATTGGAATCTACATTTTAACCTATCTGATTTCAAGGAGACTTATTCTTAGGTTTGGGTAAAAATACATGGCTTAATCTGGATCCTATGGAATCCATAAATTTTATTTGATATCGCATCTACATTAGGATTCCCCATAAGGATGGACAGTTCCATAGAAATATAATATTTTGGCCATTTTTCTCATATGATGGTAGAGGATGATATGATCATTCCAAAGATTGATAATATTGTGCTTTCTACTCTACAGGATGATATTAATCTTAGAGTGTAATATGAAAAAATGCCTCTCTTTTGTGAATAATTAAATGTTATTGGTCATACTACCTCGGACTATAGAAGAAAAATGATTTGTACTGAATTTCATCTGAAGGGACATGACTTAGATCACTGTAGAAGAAGAGACAAGAGTGATACACTTATTAATTAGGCATAGAGGAATGTAGATATTGGAGTAATTCCACCTCCTTTCATAAATCCACCTTTGAGTTCTGTTAGTAATATTTCGATCTCATTACATGATAAGGGTGGAACCATTTTAGATTGTACTATGCTAGAAAAAGAAAACTTAGAAGGTACCCAGTTCTGGAATGATGCTCCAAATCGTGATAGTACATTGTGTATTACTGTCTTGTCTAGTCCTGACAAACCTGTAATCTCTTGGACTGATTTGGGAGAAAGTGACCATAAAGAATTTTTTTCTTTCAAGGACATGATATCCAGAGGTCTGTATGATGACCAGGTTACTGAAGACTCAGAGGATACTAAAAAATCCATGGAATGTTTCTCCTAGAAGTCGGTGGACCTCAACATATGGAAATATCCAAATATGATATATGATAAGAACTGCAAGGGGGTGCCTAAGCTAGATACAATATATTTTCCAAAGACTATATCTGGAGGGTCTCTCCCATAAAAATCAAACCCTAATCAGGGGAGGGATTCGATTACACCTGATGCTAACTCAAAATTTTCTACATGGAAAGTTATTTCTAATACTCTTATGCCCCTATTTCTTTTAGTGTTCCGGAAGCCTCTGTCCCACATGGAAAAGGATCAGCTCCAACCCTTTTTTCAGCCTCCCCATCTGATAAAGATGAAGGGTGATTGTATGGAAACTCTAATATACCCATGGCACTAGTGCAGGGCTTTGAAAGTAAATGGAATAGAACATTTACTCTTGCTCATCATTTTAAAAAAATTATTAATAAAAAGGTATTCACACATAATACCTTTGATTTACTAGATTTTGAATATAGATTAGTATATTATGGTGTACCTTATGTGAAAACAACGAAGGGAGATAGAGATATTTTACACTCTGATGATTGTTATGGCCCATGGGTGCTTGTAAAAACTTGGTGAAGGGGTCTTTACCCTCGTGGTTGGGGAAGAAGATCCTCTTGTCATAGTATTAGCACTCACTCTCAATTTTGATGAGTTGAATTTGGATTTTTTTTGTTATTAGTCAGTTCATATCCTCCTCATTTTTATACTTTTCCACTTTTGTACTTTTCTGTCTTTTTTAATTTAAGGGGTCTCCCACCTCATTCAAAAAAAAAATTATAATAAAATGTCAATTTTTAATAAAAAAGACACATTTGGAGTTATAAAGGTCACACTGTGCATCGTATTGAGGTGGGTTTGATTCCTATATTTCAAAAATGAGTCATAGATAATTTTTTTAAAATATTAAAACAATTTGAATGGGTTTAATCATTTTTGAGTATGTCAGTTGTTCTTTTTTGAAATTAATATCAAATTTAAATGACACATTTGGATTTATATCATTTACACCATGCGTTAGATTTAGGTTAGGTTGATTCATACATGTCACAAATGACTCATGGATCATTTTCTTAAAGTATAAAAACAATCCGAATGTGTTTTCCCAGTTTTCAGTTTGTCACTTGTGTTGTTTTCAAAAATTAATGTCAATTTTAAATAAAAAGAGACACTTTGAGTAATACTAGTCAAATTGTGCATTGAATTGAGGTGAGGTTAGTTCTTAAATGTTGTAAATGACTTATGGATTGTTTTCATAAAATATCAAAACAATCTGAATGCGTTTTCTCATTTTGTAGTATGTTAGTTGTATTTTTTTTACTAAAATGCAATTTCAAACTAGAAACACACATTTTGAGTCATACCGGTCGCATCGTGCGTTGGTTTTATATGAGATTTCTTTATACACATCAAAAATAACTTATGAATGATTATCCTAAATTATAAAGACATTTGGAGAGGTTTTTCTTGGGTTTCATTTGAGTGACATGTTTTGAGATAAAATGTCAATTTTAAACTAATAATAGATAGTTTTAGTCATACCCATCATACCGTGCATCATATTGTAGTATGGTTGATTATTACACATCAAAAATGACTCATGGATCGTTTTCCTAAAGTATAAAAACAATGAAAATGTGTTTTCTTAGTTTTCAGTATGCCACTTATGTTTTTTTTCAAATTAATGTCAATTTTAAATAAAAAGTGACACTTTCATCCATACTAGTTGCATTGTGAGTTAAATTGAGGTGAAATCGATTCCAACATGTCAAAAATGACTTATATATTTTTTTCCTAAAGTATCAAAAGAATCCAAATGCGTTTTCTCACTTTGTAGTATGTTAGTTGTGTTTTTTTACTAAAATGTCATTTCAAACTAGAAACATGCGTTTTGGGTCATTTTGGCCGCATCGTGCATTGGTTTGATATGAGACTTCTTCATACACATCACAAGAAACTTATGAATCATTATCCAAAATTATGAGTACAATTGGATAGGTTTTTCTTGATTTTCAGCGAGTGACACATTTTGAGCTAAAATGTCTCTTTTAAACTGATAAGAGACACTTTTATCCATAATGGTCACAATGTATGTCGGATTGAGGTGATATTGATTCATACACGTCAAAAATGACTCATGTATCATTTTACTAAAGTATCAAAATAAACTGAATGTGTTTTCTCAGTTTTCAGTATGTCACTTGTGCTTTTTTTCTAAAATTATATTCAATTTTAAATAAAAAAAGACACTTTGAGTCATACCAGTCACATTTTGCATTGAATTGAGATGCGGTCGATCCTACATGTCAAAAATGACTTATAATTCATTTTAATAAAGTATCAAAACAATAAAAATGCGTTTTTATAGTTTTTAGTATGTAAGTTGTGTTTTTTTACTAAAATATCATTTAAAACTGGAAACATGCATTTTGAGTTATATTGATCGCATTGTACGTTGGTTTGATATAAGACTACTTCGTACACATCACAAAAAACATATGAATCGTTATCCTAAATTATTAAGACAATTTGATTGGGTTTGTTTGGTTTTTAGTGAGTGAAACGTTTTGAGATAAAACGTCAATTTTAAACTGATAACATATACTTTTAGCCATATCAGTAACACCATGCATAGGATTGAAGTGCGATTGATTCATACATGTCAACAATGACTCATGGATCATTTTCCTAAAGTATAAAAATAATATGAATATTTTTTCTCAGTTTTTAGTATGTCACTTTTATTTTTTTCTAAAATCAACGCTAATTTTAAATAAAAATGATAATTTTTGTCATATCAGTCATAGTGTACGTTGAATTGAGGTGTAGTAGATTCCTACATTTCAAAAATTACTTATGGTTCGTTTTCCTAAAGTATCAAGAAAATATGAATGTGTTTTCTCCCTTTTCATTATGTCACTTGTTCTTTTTAGTAAAAATATTTTCAATTTTAAATAAAAAGATACACTTTGAGTCATATTGTTTGCATCATGTGTCGTATTGAGGCAGGGTTGATTCCTACAAATTTCAAATGACTTATGGATTATCTCCCTAAAGTATAAAAAACATATGAATGTGTTTTCTCAATTTTTAATAGGTTAGTTACTCGGATACCATCTATAATGACCTAAATATTGCATACAGTGATATAAAATATGAGTAGATTAATATTCCTTACATAAAATAAATAAATTAAACATAAATATGAAACAATTCATTATTTATATGGACAATGATTTTACTATGAAAACATAAAAATTACCTCTGTGATTGAGTAGACACAGCGTTGTTTCTCTTCCTGCAAAGGCATGACACATAGACATAAATATTCTAAAATAAATGAACTTGACAAGGAATAATGAAAATAAAATAAACATTTAATTATATAATTTTTCATTAAAATAGAGATATTATATTGTAACATTACCTTTACATCCTTCCAAATGGTTTCATTTTTCAATATACAAGCTAATAACAAAACTAAGGATTCTTTGTGCACTTCACTATTTTTGGTTAACTATCGCTTAACATAGCATCTTATCTGAACTTCCGATCTGACGTCCCTGTGATGCTCTCATCTGACACCATCTCTATGATATCATCATTCAGCATTCACTTTTTCTTCTCTTCCTATACCCATTTACTATAAATGGGTGCATTTAGAGAAGGAAAAGTGAAGGCTGAATGATGATATCATAGAGATGGTGTTGGATGAGAGCATCATGGGGATGCCCGATCGGAAGTTCAGATCAGATGATATGCTAAGTGGTAGTTAAAAAACATTAGTGAAGATTCCTTATTAAATTTTTGAGTGATGCACAACCAATATTCTTACAACACACTGCATTAGTAAAAACAATAGTATAAATGAACAAAATTCAAAATATAAGTGATCCATGCCATAATAGTTTTGGTCTAGTGCTTTTAGAACCCTGGAAACATAAAGAACTAGTTCATAAGAGTCTCTCATTAAGTTATTCTTTACTATAAAGAAAAATCATTTCTAAAACCATTCTTCAAAAGCTAAGGATTTGAAACATAACAAAGGGTGATCATAAATGATCAATAAGTGTAAACAAGGGAGATATCAATGATCATATAAGGATAACATAAGTAGTTTGAATTAACCCTTATCGTATTTGTGTACAATCTTCCATCAGGTGTGCTTCCCATTCATTTCTAAAAACATCTATATCATATTTTGAATATAATTTTTTTGTGATAGTATAACTTATTCGCAAATGGGACAACCTTGAGTTCCTTTAATTCTATATTTTAACAAATTTACATAAGTAGGAAAGTCATTTATCATCCTGTAGAACATGGATCTCAAATTGAAATCTTCATTTTTGTAAGCATCATACACCTTAACACCTAAATCCCACAATAATTTCAAATCTTCTATCAATGGATCCAAATAAACATAAATATCATTACTTGGTTATTTTGGTCCTTATATAAGCATAGATAACATGATGTATTTTTATTTAATGCATAACCATAGTAATAAGTTATAATTTACCAACATAATCATCCATTTACTGTGAGTGATTATTTGAAAACCTAAAGTATTCACTCTATGTGTAGATAATGCAAGACGAATGTTTCTTGACTCGTTTCCAAATTTAGGATACTCATGATCAATTCTCTTCCACTGAGGTGAGTCTTCCAGGTGACATAGTTTTTCATCTGTAATTCTTATATCTGTATGCCATGTCAATTTTCATAAAATCTCCTCACTTTCATATAGGCACCAAAACCTTGAAATGATTGGAAAGTACCATAAAAAATTCATAGGATTGGTTCATCTTTCTTGTATTGAAAAGCACCACACTTTAGGAATTCTTTAAGTGATTTGTGGTCCTTGAAAAATAGTATATAGTCATTTAGGCATGCATGTATTCTTTCAGAGATCATACCTATCAAGTGTAGCATTCGTTAGGAGTCGTATGTTTGGATCGGAAACTCAATATCATCTAGAATCATGTCATTCAAGAGAGGAAGTAGTTCCGTAAAACTGGTGTCACTCCACCCGTTTCTTGCTTCTAAATTATACAACTTCAATATGGCTGAAAATTCTATATATTTAGTGCAACCAATATACAATGTCATATTTTCACAACTCTTTAACTTTCAAAATAATTTTTAGAAATCATGAAGTTTATATTCAACTGTCCTTTTCATTTAGTCAATAGGATTTTCATCATCATTCACATCTTTAATCACATCCTCCATACAGTCATCTTCATTGTTCATGCTTGTAATCATATCAGCCGGTCCATAAAATGCAATGATATCCCATCCACTACCTATATTCATTTTCTCCTTGTGTTTATTCCAACATGTATAACTTTGATCTATTCCGTGAGAGATAAAGTGTTCTTCCTACTCCTCTAGACTAATTTGTCTTGAATAACAACAACATAAACATGTAAAAAGGATTTTAGAAGGGTCATATGCATGATCTTTTGCAAACTTGATAAACTCTTTCACGCCATCTTTATACTCTTTTGGAAACCGATTGGCATTCATCCACTCTTTATTCATATTTATCCTACTTGATTCAGTAATATTAATATTTAACAAAATAATTACACAAAATATGTTTAACTTTGGTTATCATCAAACTATAAATAATAGAACTAGCTATGGTCAACAATACCCTTACCTATCCATGCATTACTCAGGACTAAAGTAGATCACACCCATCTTCCGAACCACCTGATCAATGGAACTAGCTATGCGAAGACCTTACACTATAATGTTTTAGTATCCAACATGTGATCTATATGCATTGTTGTAAATCGGTTTTTTAGTGTTTCTCTAGAAACATAATTCCTCGAGTCAAGAACTATGGTGCTAATATAATATATGGTATGATTTTCCATAGAGTTATTGAGGGTGGAAGGATTCATTACATGTGTTGTTATGGTTATTTGACTAGGGTGTCCATAAAGTGTCCCATAGAGTCCTCTAGTGAAGTGATTTTATAAGATTTATTCGAATTTCACTAGTAACAAAGTGGTGGTTCCATAGAAATGGGTAAGGTTTGAATTCATATTCAATGGTGGAGGAACTAAAACATGGAAAAAATGGAATACCAATCATTCCAACAATTTCAACACCATACAAACACACAATCGTGTTCACAATCACAACACCATACAAAAAAAACACAATTTAAGATTTTACAAAGCATCCCTTATTCAATTCTTCGTATAAATTTAGGAGTTATCACATAAGTTTTATCATCCTGGGGAATTAATTCATTAGCCAAGTATACATAAATTACCAATTTCTATATTCAAATGTTCATCTTGAACCAACCAACATGCAATTAATTTTGTGCGTAAAAAAGGACCACCAAAGGAAACAATTTTCATTGAGACATTTAGCCCGTACAATTCACAACATAACCATCTGTATCAAACACTAATAATATGAGAACAATAATAAACTAATGAGTAAGAGGATAAAACTCACTGTGAAGGCATCTTTCAGTGCACGATGAAGGTGCGTTTGCGGTGGAGGAGAGGCACGCAATAAATGAGATTTCCAACTGAAAATAAAACATAAGATGAGAAATCATACGTTATACCTATCCAAAATAGGTCCAATGAGATTCTAGAATGGGATAGGTCTGGTTAAATTGTTTTATTGGTCAATAGTGGGATTTTGTTTTCCCTAAATGATATCTTCTTCCTGTTTATTTATTGTTTGTATATCTACTATTTTCCTAGATGTTTAACTTATGAATGGGAAATGTCTGGTTTTTAGGAGAAAGATCATTTTTAATTTTCTCTAATTTAGGGGTAAAATATTCCACATTAATTGTATCTTTTTACCAGGGGATTGTTGATATCCTGTATGGATCATGAACACCTCTTAGGTTAGTGGAATGTCAAGTGAATTGTTGGATATGATACCAGCCTGGGCCATATCATTACATTTAAAATTCTAACTATCCCATGTCCATTTAAATATAGGATTTGGGGGGGGGGGGGGTCAGACAGTAATATATTCCCACCTCCACTAGAGTTTTTATGGGGGTGGGTCCTGATAGTATCATATCTAATAAAGCTTTTATAGATTGGACATTAGAGTAGTCACTGCTAAGGATTTCCTTATTTGTATGGTATTAATGTTTGTTGAACCTAGTGTCTGAAGAAGACATCAAAATCTATTAAGAAAATTCTTACAAACCTCATTGAATCTTAATTGGTTTGGTTTCATTCATCATATAGTTAAAAGTGACATGGAATGTGTAAATGATAATCTTGGGTGGGGGGGGGGGGGCTGAATGATGTGGAGATGTTGATGGAAATGATGATGTGGCAGTGTGTTTAAATATTCATTGTATATTTTTTTATTATAATGAGGTTGGTTTAAGTAATTATATTTTGGTCGGTTGTGTTATTCCATCATGAGGTTCAATAAGAAGAGGTGTATCAAGCATCCAAGCATCAAATGGACTTAATCAGAAAGGACCTAAATATAAGGGAGAATAAGACACACATCACAATACAACACATATGAATTCTGGGAAAACACGAATCACAACACAACACATAGGGCCACGACACAATGGGTACCAAATGTGAAGAACTACGACACAAAGGAGATATCCACACAATAATGGTTCCTAGTAAAAACTCATATAGAATCCACATGCATAGTCAACAATGAGATTATATAATCTATGGGAATGGTACTATGATGAATTGGTCATCACTACACCATAACCTCTAATCCCTCACACCCTCCACAGTGAAATGATACCAAAATTGGAAGAACTATGTGAACTACACATTATAGGACTTCACAACACAACCAAAACTCCATGACACAAATATTAAAAAATAACTAGAACCATAAAAACTATATTTCACACCGTAGTTCCCCAACCATTCCACAAGCACAACCTCCATGATTTAGAATATTCACAATGTCATGGAATCTGGTTCCATTTGAAAAATTAGTTCAACTTCCCACTTTCACCTTCAAAACCAACCCTAGTTTATTCTTTAAAATACAAGGGTGTCACTTGTATATACCCTATATAGACCTCAATTTTGAAGGAGAGTGTAACTCTTTAATATCCATATTTCACCATACCATGGCCTGAATAAAAACCCCTTTCCTTTTACACACCTAGACGCATAACCGAGACATATTCCTTTTTCCAATGACAGGGCACAACATGTGATCTGGTTTTTGGTTAGGTTAGAATAACAAAGTCACATACCTTTTGATGGAGGTATAACCGGTGTGTGTATTGATATGTACTATAGACAAAATAATTTTTTTCATCATATGAGAATGGGAAAGTACTAAGGCCATGATCCATATATATAGTGGTGGTATGACTTTTCTATAATACCTATGACCATAGTTGATATGGGCTATGGACAAAGGTGTTGAAATCCATTACCATTTTTCTTTTCTAAAAGTATAATTGTTATAGTTATAAAAAATTATACATAGAAAAAAACATATATTTATATATGTAGATATATATATATATATATATGTATATATTTATAAATATGGTTCATTGTAGCTTATTGTTAAAGTCTTAGATAAATTATAGAAGTGGTCCTAAGATCAAATGTCATCATTTTGTTTAATATTTATAATTATATGACCACATTCATAAACCATAGCTGGAGATAACTATGTCTATGGTCCACCCCTAGAAGTTGATTCCCTATGGAAAAGGTTACAAACCATGGCTATAGGTTCCCCACAATAGAGACTACATCCACAAGCATTGTCTATAGTACTAGACCATCCGACTATGGCTATTGTTGGTGGGATATGAAAACTAGGATAACACCCATGGGTGTCCTGATAGTGGATATAAACTATATCCATTTTTAATTGGTCTACAACCACTGTCATAACCCATGACTATTGCCTAATTTTCAACTAGTGTGAGGATCAGGCTGGGCAGATTAATGGGTCCTGGTATAACCTTAGTGAGGTTTGGGGATGGAATAGAGCCCTTATGTATTCTATTTTTCTATTTATTTTTTATATGTGATAATCCCAGTAGGTGGTCGTTGAGACCAAATTCCCTTTTTTGGTATTTTTTTCAATGAACATGAAGTGTCAATAAGCTTGATGTTAATATATAATTGAGAAGGAAAATTTAGAAGTAGGTTTGAGAGACCAATCTTGTCATCACAATTATATGAGTTATTAAGAAGTTCATTATTATGTGTGATGAATTGTGAATATTAAAAGTAGATTGAAGAAATACCTTTTTCCATGTAAGCAATGCCGATTACTTATAATTTAATTTAGATGGAAAGGAAAAATAAATTCCTTGAGGAGTATATAATATATTTTGATATTACTAAGGGAATTTTAAAAAGTAGATAGATGAGTCTTATATGTTTTTCTTTAAATGTTGTTTCTATTATATTACTCAAGAATCTAGAATTTAAGAAAAGAAGATAAATCTAAAATATTTTTTGAACTCTAAAAGATAGACACTACTAGAGAATCTATCCATCATAGAGGTTGTCGACCGAGAATAAAAGTAAGATCTATACAAAAGTAGCCTGTATGAGGGTATAAATAGTTAGAATAGGTCTATGTAAGTAGGAAGAGCATGTGGAAGCATAAGTGATAGAACAACCATATGAATTTAGAGGGGATATGAATTTATCTAATAAGAATATCCACCATAATAAAGAATAATAAACTATAAACTAAGAGAGAAATAAGTAATCATCAAAACAAAAATAATCAAATTGAGAGGGGATATGAATTTATCAAAACATAGACAGAGTGGCAAGAAACCATTCAAAACATTTTATAATTAAAAAATCCAATAAACTCTCCCAAAATTTGAATATTTCTCCCCCTTTTTGTATGATTAAAAAGATAAGGAAATTAAGAGCATTACATAGAAAATTAAAATAAATAGAGGTAATAAAAAAGAAAAGGAATGGAATATATCTAATAATATATCCACCTATCTTAAATAATAAAGAATATTAAACAATAATAATCAAAGAGTGACCAAGCATACTCAATAGATATACCAACAATTAGATGAAAAACTCCCCCAAAACTCAATGATATACCAACAATTAGATGAAAAACTCCCCTAAACCCTACACACCCTATGGAAACAAGGGAAACTGCAACAGAGACTCCCTGGGGGGAATATATGCGCTGTAGAGGAGGCTTCTGGGATGGTCGTCGGATGAGGAGGGCACATCGGAGCAGGTCAGGTGGACAAGGGGGCCACACAAGGAGGATGAGGAGGAGAAGAAGAAGGAGGCGTAGGTGGTGGTAGAGGAGGATGAGGCAGCGGTAGAGGAGGATTAGTCAGTGGCCGGGGAGGAGGAGGAGGCAGCGGTGGCGACAGCGGTGGCAGAGGCAGTGGTGGCGGATGAGGAGGGGGAGGAGGGGACGTGACGACGAAGGAGGAAGAGGCAAAAATAAAGGAGGAGGAGGAGAAGGGGTCGCAGAAGAGGTGGGATCGACATCACATGTGTCAGCTTCTGTGAAGGCTTGAAGGGGTGCGAGGAAGGAGGAGCATGTTAGGTTTCTTTTATAAAACCTATTGGAACCTTTATCAGCTCTAGTTAAAAGCGCTGATAAAGGTAAGTTTTATCAGTGTTAAATTAAAAGCATTTTTAAAAGACATATTTATCAACACTATAATTTTAGCGATGATAAAAGACCTATTTATCAGGGCTCAAATTGTAGCCCTGATAAATATGTCTTTTATCAACATGTTTTTAGTGCTGATAAAGGACATCGTTATCAGAACAATTTCAAAAACAATTAAATAATTATTTAAATAAATATAAATTTATTTCTATTTATTTATAAATACTTGTATATATTTATAACTTTATAAGTAGTATAATAAATATATTTATCATAATTTTATAATTATTTACACACACACACACATATATATTTATTTATAGTTAAAATTATAAAAATAAATAGTATATATTTATAAACATTTGTGTATAATTGTTAATATATATATATTAATAAAATTATAATATTATATGTATAAGTTTATAATTGTTTATATATATATCATTATAATTATATTTACAAGTGTTTTCAAAAATTATTTATATATATCATTAAAAATATAATAAAATATATTTATTATTTAAATATATTTAATGTAATTTTATAAGTACATTTTTCAGAACATATATTGTTCATATGAGTAACATTATGAATTAATCAATATACCACATCAATGGAAAACGTGATGTAATATATAAATGAACATTTATGCAAGATACATAACATATATATACGCATGATCAATATATTCATTGACCAAATTCATTGGAAAACACGCGTATATTCAATAATTTTAATTGTAAATATATATTAAAAAGTATTATATATTTATAAATAAAATAAATAAAAAATAAAATAAAACCAATACAATAAATAAATATATTAAATATTACAAATACAATAAATATAATGAATTAATTCAATAAAACTAATAAATATAATAAATTTATCTAATAAATCTAATAAATATAAATCAAATAAATCAAATAAATCTGTAATAAATATAATAAGTATAATAAACCTAATAAATCTATTTATTATTTAATGTAATTTATTATAATATTATAATTATTTAATTATATATATATATATATTTAATTATAATCTTAGATTTACTTTTTTCAATTAAAATATTATATATATATTTTTGAATTATTAAAAAATATATATTAATTATAAACATTTCTTTTTTTAATTTATACAAATAAACATTATTTTTGAATATAATATATAATAATTTTATATAAATTAATAATATTTTTTATTAAACACTTTTATCAGCGCTGATAAATGCGCCCTTTATCAATGCTAAGAAAAGCACTAATAATGGTCACATTTATGAGTGCTTTTATCTCGCACTGATAAAGGCCCACCCCTTTATCAACACTTTTTTCTTAGCACAGATAAAAGGAAGCACTTCCCTTGCCCTATTTTGTGGTTGTGATTCCAAATGATGAAACATGGTTTCTCAATAGGGCATGGGTAAGAAATTGTGTTTCTAGATGATAAATTTTATTGGGTAGGGAGTGTTCGAGCTTAGGTTTCAATGGATGGTTTCCATTCTTAAAGACACATCGACATCGAATGAAGAAAGTATGATTGATTTTGGGTGCCACTTTTTAACTCCAGGATTGAAAACGATTATTTTATTATGCTTATGTAGTTTTTTATTTATCTTCTGATCATATCACATATGCATGCACTACTTTAATGGTTATCTTAAGGACCCTAATAAGAAGTAACCTACTGAGTTTTACTCACACCCTACTGGATTGGATATGTTACTTTTGTACCAAATTAGACTTCACAAATCATAGGATCAAGTATAGAAGATGCTTGAGGTTGGATCATTCAACTATATATCTTGGATGAGGATTTGGAGACTCAGATGTGATGAGGCTTAGGGATGGTAGTAGAGCCTCCTATATTTTCATTTTATTTATTTATTTTTATATATGTGATCAGACTAATGGTAGATTGGCTAGGATGTATGAATTTGTCTTCCACATTCATTTGATATAGCATGGTTATTATTATTTCTTCTACATACTCTGATTTTTTTATTATGGATAATTCTTGGTTATTTTCTTCTATTTTCATTACTTTAATATGAGGGTATAATATCTCAATGATAACACCTAAGTCCCTCACTACTAGTCAGTAGCATCATGTATAGGGGTAAGCATGCCTAAAGTTGTGCAACATCACATGTTTGGATTTTGCTGAGTGGTATCTATCTAAGGGAATTAAACTAACATTCCTTTAATTCTATATCTATAAAAAAATTTATAAGGAGGAAAACCATTTACCATATTAAAAAACATGGATCTCAATGTGAGATATTCATTTCTATAAGAACCAGTCAACATAACACCTAAATCCCACCTCAATTTGTGATCTTCAATCAATGGTTACAAATAAACATCAATATCATCACTAGGTTGTTTTGGTCATGATATAAGAAGAGACACCATAATTTTATTGCACTTAATTATGACTATGGTGTAATAGTATAATTTTATAATATAACTATCCATGTATTACAAGTTAAACTCTATTAACCAAAAGTATTCATTTAATATATATATAGTACATGAAAAAGGTTTCTTAGTTGATTTTAAAATTCAAGATAATCATGATGAATTTTCTTCCACTGAGAAGAGTATACCGGTTGAATAATTTTCCCATATTGAATTCTTGTATATGCATGCCTTTTCAATTTCCTTGCAGTCTTGTCACTTCCATATACCTGTTTAAACATTACTTGATTGGAATATAATAGAAAACTTTCAAATGACTTGATTAATATTTCTTCTATCATGCTACACTACACTGATGGATTTTTAAGTGATTCATGGTCCTTATAAAGAAATATACAATCATTTGGATAAACATGTATTCTTATAGAGATCATACCAATTGAACATAAAATTTATTTAACATCATATGTTTGATAGATGATCAAAAATTTCATTTATTATTATTATTCAAATAGGCAACAACACCCCCTGAAGGTATTCAGGTGGTCTAAAGTGATGAATCCCCAAGGCATCCCCTTGGAAAAAATTCTTACATACCCGGGGTAGAGACCCCACATTTGAGAAAACCCTTTGGGGTTCCTTCGGGCTACTCTCTCTAGAAAGAGAATCCACTACAAAGTTAGCTTCTCTTGGAATATGGTGGATAGAGAAATCATTTGGGATCATAACGACACATAGATGAATAATGTACATTAAGGCCCACGAAACCTTCACTTTACCATGAAAAGCCCAAATCAATATCTTAGAGTTTGATTCCACTTTAGTAAAAACCAATGAGAACACATTATAAAGATCAAATCCCATGTGCAACGCATGATCTTTTTTACCTAGAGAATTTCCCAGCCTATGAAAGCTGCTAAAGGTAATAATGATCGAACCATTCCCATTAGGCACCAAACCAACCCTACGCATCAGCCCGTTCATGAATGAGACATCAACGTTAAGCTTGAATCCCATTCCTAGAGGGTGCCACCTTACCCAGCAGCTCTGAGACCTGGTACATGCCATTGGTATGTTCAGGAAACTACATAGGGTTAGAGAATGTTTTCCTCCTTTAAGTAGTGACCCTAAGTCATGTACCAACCCTTTCTTTTTCACCAGTAGTAAAAAACTAGACCATCAAGCCTCTAACCGAGCCTTATTCCGCACCTCCTAGATCATCCAAAAATCTATTATAAGCACTATGATACAAATTTTTAACTCTATCTCATTCAGAACCATGACCAAGAACCAACTGATGACAAAATCCTATATGGAGGAGAAAGAAACGTTGAAGTTACCACATAAATCCAAACAAGACAAGAGACAAACAACCCAGTCACTCTTAAGAAACAAGTATATCACCGACTCAGCCTGCAGATTAGAACAACAAAGACATCTTGAAGCTAGTTGAATTTCCTTATTTTGAATATTGACATCTACTGGCAGGGCTTAGTTACTCGCTCTCCAAACTAGAAATGTCATCTTTGTGGAAAATTCTCTACACCACAATCATGATCCCCACTCACCGTGAATGCATCCCTAAAGAATCAAATGAAAATAATCATGTCCGTTGAAGTAACCTGAACTTTCCTCCGTGAAACAGAGTCTGTTAACCTTCTCCGAGAACATCACATTATTAAAAACACCCATCTACTCTAAGCTAAGTATTACTTCAAGGATCCTAGGATGACGACTGGCCTCTTCAATAGAATATTCTAGAACTGGGCAGTAAGGGAAGAAGATCTTCTCCCTACCCTAATTTCCTCTCTACAAGTTGATATCCCCATGTCCCATAACCCACTGAGAAGCCTCCCAAAGGATTTACAGGTAAAATCTCACCATTTTCCCCAGTATAAAAAGCTTACTAGTCTCCCAATCGTCCCCATTCATTCAATACTTAATCCTAAGATTTTTGGCCCACAACAAATTTCCCTCCAAAAAATCCCATGCTAACCAAGCCTGTATGGATTTCATTGAAACCAAAATATACCTAAGATTGACTCCACCTTCCTCCAATGTTTTTTTCCACCTAATACGTGCATTAGTTTGAAGGAGACCACACTATTAATCAGTTTGGAGTAGAACACACTATTAATAAAATTCACCCTTTCCCCAAAGGATAGGAACACATTTTTCCAATTGAGCACCCTCCCAATCATTCTGTTAAGGATGTCTTCAAAGAAAACCTTTTTCACCCTGAAATTCAAAATTGGTGGCCCAAGATAGATCATTGGAAACTACCTCCTTTGAATTCCCAATTTTTCTTGAATGTTCCAAGACCTCCTTCTCTAACATTTATTGGAAATAAACATGCTTCTCTTACTAGCATTGACCTGTTGGCCGCTTAGGTAGTCGTAGATCAATATAAGACACATAAAGTTATGCAATGATAACCTCCTTCCATTCACAAAGATGAGAATATTGTCAGGAAACATAATATGGGAGCTAGAACCATCCGAAGCTTGAGATCGATATGACCAGATCTTCCGGTCCCTCAAGCATCTAAGCAAGTTTTAATAAACAACCTCTTGCATGATGAGAAATAGAGAAGAATATAGGGTCTCCCCTTGACACACCCCATGAACACTCTTGAAAAAACCAAAGCCCTTCCCCAAAACAGATATAGTTCTCCAGAAAGAGGAGAAACACAAGAAGCAAAAGTCACAAACCCATTCATGAAAACCCCTTCTTATCATCACCCAAATTAAAAAACTTTATTTCAATTTGTCATATTCCTTATCCATATGAACATGAATAATCATGTTGGAACCAACCACCTTCTTATTCAAATCCTCTGTCAGTTCTTGGGCTACTCCCAATGCCCCTTGGATGACTCTACCATGGATAAAGTTGTGTTGTTCTTGAGAAATGATCCTTAGAATCACCTTTTTGAGCCTCCTAGCCAGCAAACTTTCTAGAATATTGTATGATACATTAGAAATAAAAATAGGTCTATAATGACTAACAGTGGAAGGGTATTTCACTTTCAGTACCAACACCACCTTAGAGGCACACAGTCCCCTATTGATGGCGCCCACCCTGAAAAAATCCTGCACTGCCTCAATGACCTGTGGCCTCACAAAATCCCACACTGCCACATAAAAGACTCCCAGAAAACAATCTGGCCTGGGCACACTCTCCCGTAAAATTGAGCTAATATCCTCCAAGATCTCATCCCCTGATGGTAGAGACCTTAAATAATCATTCTCTATCAAACCAATCCTCTGTGGTATACTCCCCATAATTATCTCTTGATCCAGTGATAAGTTATCCTCCCCTGATGACTCCGAATGATCACCATCAAGCATCCACTCAAAGAGATCCAAATACAACCTTCCAAAAACATTAACATTAGAAGAAAAGGACCTGTCCTTGAGCCTAATGTTGCCTTTCTAAATTTTGCGATCCTTCATGAAAGCATGGGAAAAACCACTGTTTCTATCCCCTTCCTTAAGCCACCTGATCATCGATCCCTTCCTTAAAACTTTATTGGCCTCCAACAGCCTTTGATCTAGAAACGATCTCTTATTGCATAAAAAAAATGAAGGAGGTATCATCCCACCTGTGCCGAAGTACATCTTCCAAGTGGTCGATATACTTCTGCAGTGACTCCACCGATTCCCCTGCAGTTTTCTTACCAGCAAACCACCTTCCAATATCACACTTGAGCCATTTGAGACGTACAAACAATGCAACCCAAGCCCTTTCATCCAGCTCCTAGCCCTAGGAATCCTTCATCATTTGCATGAATCCATCCATGAAATTCCAATCCTCTGAATACAAAAACTCCTTACCCTCTTAATTTCCCTACTTAAGGTCGATGAGAAGCAGAACATGGTCCGAAAGAGCATGCGATAGGTGGGAGACTGAGGCCCTAGAAAAGGACTCAAGTACCTACAAGTTAGACAGGAATCTATCAAACCTACACCAGATGCGGTTACTCTGACGACTCTTATTATGCCAGGTGAATTTCCCCCCATTAAAACCCTGGTCCAAGGGACCCTTACTCTAAATACAGCTATTAAAACCAAGCACACCATTATTTTATAACACTAAGCCTCATCTCTTCTCATATATTTCAAAAATTGCTTTAAAATTTCCACCAACAAACCAAGGTAATCCCTCTGCATCGAAGGATCCAAGAAAATCCCACAGGTTCCTCCTAACCATAACATTGGTGCTGGCATAAATGAAGGAGATAAAGATCATAGAACCTCTGAACTTGAGCTTAACTAAAATACACTGATCTGTAACCTACACCAACTTAACCTGAATAAAACTCTTCCAAAAAATCCATATATGATTATTAACCAGATGCCCATGCATGTGGTTTCCAAACCCCATCTTTCTAGTGAAGAAGCTTATTCTGCATGGGTCCTGTTTAGGATCAAGAATAATCGCCAAATAATCCATGTATCCCCTACACTCATAAGTCAAGAAGGCACATTTTTTCTTCCCCCTAAGACAAAGATCATTCCAAATTATCAAAAAGGACATTACAAAATAGAGGGATTATCCTTACGGCCAATGCTACCTGCTATTGGAAAGAATAAGACCCTACAAAAATCCTCTGTATCCATTGAACGAGTCACCAATCTTGAAGATCCTTCGAAGGAACAAACCTTCTTTGGAATGAGAACATTCTTCTTCAAGGGACTATTTTATTCCTCCAATATAGAAAAACGGTTCCCCACCGTAACTAGAGGGGACTTTGGGGACACCTCCTCCTGGATCAAGGAGGTCAGTATCAACTAAGGTTTTGAGTTGCGGACCGATGCTAATTCTTTCACCACTTCCTCTAGGTAGCCCTTTTAGAATCCTTCAGATGAGAATCCCTGGCACATTCTACTGAGGCCAGCATAGAATGTTTCACTGAACCTGAAGACCAAAAAAGGATATTTGTACCTCACCAATAGGGGGTGCCAACCCTCTTGGGATGTCTTAAAAAAATGAAAAGAAAGCCTTGGATTTCCCTTTGGGCTGAAGAAAAGAAGGCAATGGAGTAACCATATCTATCTAAAATCTATAGGAATCTTTCTGAGCTGGCAAGCCCGACCCCAACGGTAGCTTAGGAGACAGATCAGAACCCCCGACCAAAAAGTAGCCCGATAGTGCCTTTTCAGAAAAACTTCCCACTTTAGGGCCCTAGGTCCGACGATGTTTGAAATTTCAAAAAAATTTCTTGGACCATTAACATTTTCCATTCCCATAGAGGAAGACTAAGCACAACCACCAAATTCTCCATGATATCCTATCTTACCACTCGAGCCAAGCACCAGGCTGAGCGAGGGTTTTTTTATGGGTTTTACGAAATAAGTAATTCGGGATAGGGGATCACGGTTCTGATATTTTTAAAAATGGGTCTCGGAGGCATGAACGCCCTTCACACTTCACTGCCACGGCTCGGATGCGTGAACGGAGTTCCCTCATCCTTCGCTGACTAGCTAAAGGACGTGTGAACGCCGTTCCCGCTTTTGTGCATGGGAAAGGATGCGTGAACGCCGTTCACGCATCCTTCACGGACTAGCTAAAGGATGAGTGACTGCTGTTCATGCATCAGACCGAGAATTTATATAAAAGGAGGGGTCCCCCCACAAAACCCATTGTTCTCCTCTGGTTTTTGTTGCGAAGCCCTGCAGAAATTCTTTCTGAACAAATATTTGCTGCTTTTATTGAGGTAAAATTTCTATTTAATAATTTTATTGTTTAATTGTGTTTATTTATTTCATTTGTGTGTTTAATTGTGTGTATGATTTATTTATTTCATATGTTTTACATGAAATGTTTTGTAAGATTTAATTTTCTTGATGTTGAATGTTTGTATGATTTAATTTTTTGAATGTATGTTGTCTGAATATTGAATGTTTTATGTTATGTCTAAAATGTTTAATGTTTAGGAAAAATAATTTATGTTAGAGAAATTTATTTTAATGAATGGATTTAATAACAAAAGTGTTTATTATGTAAATCTCAATTAGATTAGTTATAATAAAATTTATTAAATGTTATTAATAATTATATATATATATATATACACACATGAAGTTAAATTTTTGTAAAAGAGGTGTAGAATTTAATATAGATTTTATATAATATGGATAATATAATAAATATACCAAAAAACATGGTATGAGTTATGACTGATCTTGAGATGACCGACCATGCATAATTGAAATTGCATGTTTTATTTTGTGTATGTTGTTATTCAATTTGTAATAATTGCATTTTTTCCGCATTGATGACCTACGAGTAATCTCTCAGTAAGTGTAAGGACCTGTGTGTCCACTTAAAATAATTTATGTATTTCATACCCTTAGACCCCCTCACATGCATGTGAGTAAATTTGTAATTAAAAGACAGACACCCCGGAGATGTGTCCCCGAACAGGCTTCCCCGAAGAGGTGTCGACGAAGAGGCATCCCCGAAGAGGTGTTGACGAAGAGGCATTCGAGAACTCCTTCGAGAGGAGGCATTGCTGTTTGACAGGAGATTGGTGGTTGCTGAAATATTTGATAATAGAGGCAGGATTTCACCCATAGGTTGTGGTTAGTTTATCAGATGATAAACTAATCGTAAGTCTCAAGATAAAGTATTGATTATATATTCATAAGTAATAAAACTTTATGAAACATTATATTAAATTTTCTTTTGTGCTAATATCAAAATCACTATACCTTAGCAGTGATAAATCAATAAATTAAAAAGTCTCAAGATAATCAATTATTCAAAACCAAATTAAATAATTTAAAATTTTAATGTAGTGTATAATATTTTTTAAATTATTTTTTATAGGTAATTATGTATGCTAAAATATATTACAATGGTGAGGTAATTTCTACCGAGAAGTGTTTTAGGTACAGTGTACCACCTGTCAAAGTGGTAAATCTCCATGGTTGTATGACATTGGATACAGTTCTTAATAAGATTCATAGTCGGTTAAAACTGAGTGTTGGACAAGCAACCACTTCAATTAAATACCAACATCTTCAATATCCTGAGTGTCTGTGGCACATCAACTACCCTATAGTCGATGATGAGGACTGAATGGAGGCTTCTCAGTTATTCAAGAAACAATTTATTAATGATTTGATGGAATTATTTATTATCATTTCTGATATTTATGTGGTGCAACTGATTACTACAGAACCATGCTTTGTGAGCTCTGTAGAAGCTGGTCATTCACAACAGTCTTATTAATTGTCTCCTCTTTATATGACTCCTTTGGAAGAATGTAATGAGGAAGATCATCAAAATATGGAAGGAAATGTAGATGACATCCCTTTATGTGCTGATATAGTGCATGAAAGTTTATCTGAGGAAGAAGAATCTGGGGAGTCAGCAGGAGATGATGTGGTTGTGAATGAACCTTCTGAGGTTCCTTTGAGAGATAGACATCCACTACATCCACCAGTTAGTGGTAATCAGCCTTCAGTTTTGAGTTTTTTAGTTGGAGGAATGTATCGTGAACAAAATTTTGATTAGGATGTCATTACACTAGCTTCTGAATTCCCTAGAATTATAGGGAATAAGCCTCCATCAAATTATAATGCTATATATGTTGGGCAAGAGTTTGAAACTAAACAGGTCATGAAAAATGTGATAAAGCAATACCACATTGAGCGACATTTCACATTTGTGGTTTATGAGTCAAAGAAGACCAAATATCTCATTTGTTGTGAAAAATATGGGTCATAATGTAAATTTCAATTAAGAGCAATATTTGATAAATATTATGGATATTAGAAGATAACCAAATTAGAAGTCCCACACACTTGTATGCATCCCAACTTGGAACAAGATCACTCTTCCCTTGATGTAGAGTTTATATCTACTGTTATTTTTGAGATGATACGAACAAGTCAGGATGTTCCTGTTTCCCATGTTCAGGAAAGAATTAAACAGTTGTATAACTATAAGATATCATACAAAAAATCTTGGAATGAAAAATATAAAGCCATTGTAAAAGTGTATGGTGATTGGGATGAGTCTTATGTGATGTTGCCACAGCTTATGGAATTTGTTTCTCTCAATAATCATATTGTTTATCAATTGGATAGTGTTGGGTATGTATCCCAGAATCATCGAGTAGATCATTCAAAGGTGAATTTCAATAGGCTTTTTTGGGCATTCAGACCATGCATTGCTGCATTTCCCTATTGTAAACAATTTATTCAGGTAGATGAAACATTCCTTTATGGAAAGTATACAAGTGTTCTACTCATTACTTCCACACAGGATGGTAATCGCGCTCCTCCGCCACTTGATTTTTTTGTTGTTGAAAAAGAAAATTTTGAATGCTGGAGCTCGTTCTTGGAATGTGTACGTGTTCATGTCATGAAAAAACAGGGCATGTTTCGGATATTTGATCGTCATCGAGCGATTATAGAGTCCGTGAGTAGTGATGTGGTTTCATGGACTGAGCCGAATGCTTATCACCGTTATTGCATTAGACATATTGCAAGTAATGTGCATAAGCAGTTTAGGGATGAGTCCATAAAGAAGGCGATCCTCAAATTGGGTATGGTTTTCTAAACTTTCTTTTTTTTACAAAATTTAATTTCCATTTTAATACATTATTATGTTATGGTTTCACCATATGAACCCCAACAAGAATGGTTTGATCGACATCTTGAAAAGATCTGGACAGTTAATGAGGAGGTATATAAATATATGATGCAAATTTCAAAGGAAAAATGGTCATTATCATATGATGGTGGCATGAGATATGGGCATATGACCACTAATATAGCGGAGTGCATAAATGGGGTCCTCAAGGGTGTGCACAAACTCCCAATCACAGGGTTAGTGCAAGAGACATTTTTTAGATGTGTTCACTACTTTGTTGACCGGTCCCAAAAGGCCTACCAGAGGATGGAAAATGGAATGCTTTTTACTCAGCATTTTCAAACTGATATTGACTGGATACAGAATGAGGCTTAATGATGGACTGTTATAGCCTTTGACAGGGAAAAGATGAGTTTTCGGGTAAGATAGTGCTACGACCAGGGTACATGCACTAATGGTGGAGTGTTTGTCATGATGTTGGACACCATGTACTATGATTGCGGTAGCTTTAAGGCATTGAGATATCCATGTGTACATGTTATTGCAGCTTGCGCTTCGATAAATATATCATGGGAGCCATATGTTGACCCGGTGTATCACATGAGCACTTTGGTTAACTGTTATAGTGCTTCTTGGATGCCTGTTGGTGACATCCATTCTACCACATTACCTGCTGATCAACCGACCATCGTCCCTCATATTTCTAGGTTTTCATAAGTTTTCCTTGGTTTCATTTATAATTTTTTCAATGTTTTTCATTTTTAAAATTATTGGCTTCATGCTACCAGGTTACGGCCCTGAGGAAGACCAAAGTAAAATCGCATCAGAAATGAGATAGATTAGCCTCGACAACAAGGAGGGAGAATACAATGCAGTATCTGTCACGCAGAAGGACATACTCGTAAGAGATGTCCCCAAGTGGCAGGACAGAGTTCCACATCTCATCATCCATGATCGAGTCTGTGTATCTGCTCCATTTTTGTGATAAATATAATTTTTCTAGAGTGCGAGTTGTACTTTTTCTAGAGAAGTTCAAGTGCCTTGTTTTGGAGTCATCAATGATTATTTTCATGAGAAGGTTGAAAGGCTTGTTTTGAGGGCCTAGTTTCCCTGTGGATTTATTTTTTCCTATTAATTTTTTAATGTGCTATAGATATGAGTAGGTGAAAGCTGGGAATACCTATTGGGGAGATGTTGAGAGATGAAATTCTCACTTATGAATATGGATGTTCTTGGTTGCATGTTTCCTCATAGAGGTAGCTTTGGATGGTCTTCCAAGAGTACATGGTTTGGATTTTTCTTAAAGGGAATGGAATTTACTCTGATGATTAATTTAATGCAATTTAATATAATGTGCAATAATGTTAATGGTTATTTAATGGATAATGGATAAATTAACAAATGTAATTTCACAAAAAATAAGAAATAAATAATTTTTCACTTTTAAATTCTGGTTTTCTTATAATATGTCTAGTTTTTGTAATGGCATCTGAGTGTATGAGCATCATTAACTAATGTTGATTGTGAGACTAGGCTAATGTTGATTGTGACACCAAATGAAAATGAATATATCATGATTCCACTATTAATAAGTAACGATGATACCATGTGTGCACATGGCATGTTTTCCATTGCTTATATCTCAGGCTACTCATGTATCATGACTTCTTTTAGAGGGATGTCCTATGGCTCCATTTAGTGTACGTAGATCTCACCATTTCTATCATACTGCACAACCTCCCGCTATCGTCCCACATCTTCGTCGTGCTGGATTCTATGGAGTAGAGATGTGCGACTTCACATTTCTTGATCATCAGCTCATTACTGCACTTGTAGAGAGATAGAGACCAGAGTTGCATACTTTCCATTTCAGTGAGAGGGAGATGACTATTACGTTGTAGGATGTGGACATTATGTTGGGCCCCCCTATCGACGGATATGCTTTGACAAGCTGAGTTCCATCAGATTTTCCTAAGCTTGTTCATAGACTTCTGGTCATAGGGTACAGGATGATGGCATGACCATCGTTGGTGGTAGATTGCGGATGCCTTGGTTAGAGCAGCACTTCACACATTTACCAGATGATGCTGATGACGTCACCCTACTGCGATTTTCACACACATATATTTTGAGGCTGATCAGTGGCACACTTTTTGTTGACCACTCTACTACTTTTGTGCACCTGATATATCTATATTTTTGGAGGATTTGGACTAGGTAGGTTGATATAGTTCGGGGTCTGCCTGCCTAGAATATACATACAGGGCCCTATGCAGTGCATGTCACATCGATAAGATGCATATCACAGGATGCATGGTTCTTCTACAGATGTGGGTATGGGAGCACATACCTCGTTTAGCTCTACATTCCCGTTCACCATTACCCGTATATATTGTTGCAGAGGCTCCACGTGGACGTTGGTATGTTATTAATTACTTATAATATCTAACTTAATTGTACAATATTATTTTATTAAATATAAAAAAAATGTTATCTATAGGTGGAGTTAGGCGCATCGACATTCAGATTCTCCCAGACATGATGTTCACGCCTACAGACTTATGTTAGACAGCATTCGACCAGACGATGTAAGTGATTATTATTTATATTGTTAAATATTTACTCTTTACTGTACATCTATTCATTTATTAATTGATTATTCATTTTTTATTTCAGATTACATGGATTCCATATACAGATGATATCCTTCAGAGTCTGCCCCCATACTGTACAGTGATGCTTGATATCGGCTCCTGTATGGTTCCACTGATTCATTTTCATATAGTTGAGTGACATCATACGGATAGGGTTATGAGACAGTTTGGATTCCTTCAGCCAGTTCCAGACCCGCCTAGTCAGTTGGATTCATTTCATTCCCTGAAGATGTTAGGGAAGAGGGATTTTGATTGGAGGAGCTACCAGGCCAGATATGTTGCGTTATGGGAAAGACGACAGGAGTCCCAGTTGCGAGGGGAAGGGACAGTACATTTTCATTTGATGGATCAGATGGATTATGTAGGCTGGTACATCAAGTCCCTAGTCATATTTCTTACACGGCACGGACGCGGCTTCCATGACCTGGTATGCATTCTTCCTTTCACTGTTCAATATATTTTTTATTCATATTAGTTAACAACAGAATTTGTTTTTCCAGGATGCTCATATTTTTCATCTACTTCATATGTCTAATCCAGTGGAGAGAGCTGCCTTTGACCCATCATATTTTTACACCCTTGTACGACAGATGCTACCGTCGATGGATGAGATTTATCATGGCATTTTATTTGATACACCACCTGCTGCGGAGGCCGCGGAGCCTGCTGAACCTCACATAGATTTACTTGGGGGTGACGACCCTGTAATGGATGTTGTTGTTCCATAGGAGGAGGCTACTCATCTTGCTCGACCACATGATATTGTTCCACTGGAGGAGGGTGTTCAGCATGATCAGTCAGATGCTGCTCCAGCTTCTCAGGCACAGCCATAGGTACTTACAGACGATGAATGGATTTAGTTCGATGTTTTATTGTAGTCATCCACAGCAGAGCAGCCATATACTTCCTATGTTGGTGAGAGTTCCATACAGCTTCCACTATCCTTAGATGCAGGCCAGGGTACAGTCGGTGAGACTGTACATCCACCGCCTGTCACACAGGAGGATGTGGAGGTGGTTGTCGATGAGGATGCGCAGGATACGCTAGAGCATAGACATAGATAGACACGTCGTGGACGCATCCAGTATACGCCTGGCTATGGGACAGAGGAGCATCCACGACAGAGGCGTAGATTAGGTTGACATTTGATTTATGATACATGTTGTACGTGTATTACTGTTATCTAGACTTCTATTCTATTTTTAATAAGTTTCTTACTGTTATCAAATTATATACCAATATATATATATATGTATAATAAATAAAATGATTAAAATAAATGATAAATATTAATTATATTAATTATTTCAAAATCAAATAGATTCTGGATTAAAAGATGCGTGAACTTGAAGAAATCTTGAAAAATATTATTGATCTCAATGATTTAAAATTAGATGTAAAATCCTAGAATATCATGGAACACGATTATTTTTTTACAAAAATTAAATTGCATGAAGAATAATTTGAATGAATAATGGATATTTGTGAAGAGTATATGATTATGATTGAAGATCAAAATAACTACAATATGAATTAGAAGTTCATTTGGCCAATTTTGAGAAGATACATATTTAGACTTTATAAAAGGAAACAATTTCTACTGGTACACAATCTAAAGAGTGAGATTATTGAGTATGCATATCAAAACATAGTTTTATAGTAAGTAAAGGATGAATGAAAGAGGTAAAGGAGTATGATTAAACTATTACCCATTAAAATATAAAACATCGCCATCTTATAAAGACCTACATTATAAATAATTCCATTCAGTTTATAGTTGATCAACTTACAATGCTTTCTTACTTCATTACTATTTGAGAGTATTTCACACTCTATCAACATACCAATATATAAATAAAGACGTAAGTTTACATGGATTAAATCTTTATATTATATCTAATAGAGACCCAAGGATCTCTATGATGTTTTTGGGAATTATTTAACACGCATCGGATAAAAAAATGAGATTTGAACTACTAACCACACTAAAACTAATAGTAAGTCTAAAAGGATTATTCATAGGCTTGTAGATCAGCTAATATATTTCTTGATATATTTCAAGAGATATTGTGATCAACAACATTTATTAGTGGAATTCATATATAATAACAGTTTCCACTTTAGAATACAAATGAAACCATATGAGGATATTTATAGAAATAGATGTATAACAAAAAACATGTTGAGATGATGTGAGTGAAAGATGCTAAGATTATATCTTTCTCAATATATGTTAGAGAATACTCAAGCCATTATATTAATAATTATCTAATGAATATCTATTATTCATGAATATTTATTAATAATTATTAACATTATTTCAATATTTTCTATTATTTAATTGATATTTATTAATATTTCTAAATTTTTACTTTAATTTTATTAGTTTATAATTAATAGTTATACATTTTGAGGAGAATTTGAGCTCTCTGTGAGATGCGTGAACCTCGTTCACGCATCCCTCCTCTCGGGAGGATGCGTGAACATGGTTCACGCTTATTTAGTGGGGCTGGGATGCGTGAATGGCGTTCATGCATCTCAGACCCAGTTTTAAAAATATCGGAACCCTAGTCCCCTATCCCAAATAATTTATTTCATAAAACCCATAAAAAAACCCGCTGAGCAATGGTGCTGGTTGCTGGGCTTTCTTAGGCATTGCTTCCCCCCGAATTCACACTCTCATTTTCCCTTTCCTACAGAACTCCACCATATAACCTTGAAAGCCGCAAGCGGTACAAAACTTGGGGGAGAAAGAAAGACCAAATGCTGCCGCCACATAAACCCTTCTGGAGAACGGATCAGTATAAATGAGGGGAACTTCACTGACTGGTTCATCTCCACACAGACCCGCGGGTTATCCGTGTCCATAAAACTCTTCATCATCTCATCAATACACATGTACTTCCCCAGAGAATATCCCACTAACATCAGAATCGAAGGGTTATGGAAA
Organism: Viscum album; assembly: GCA_963277665.1. Taxonomy (NCBI): domain Eukaryota; kingdom Viridiplantae; phylum Streptophyta; class Magnoliopsida; order Santalales; family Viscaceae; genus Viscum; species Viscum album. The sequence goes on along the minus strand of OY728136.1, from coordinate 1,660,744,022 downwards.
GGTAGGGGAAGACCTGAGAGCTTGATCCACACCATGCCCATAACGTATTCTTTACCATAATGGCACTCCCAAGCCCACCATGAGAGGGTGAAATGATGAAGACCGCACCGCCTTTCCTCCACTGACCAGGCATGCCCGAAGTCATCCCTATTGTATATATTAACACAGAATGTGAACTTCGATAACTCCGATACAGCTGTCGGGTGCTGAAGACCCCAGGATTTCATGAATCCCCTAAACTTCTCCAATAATAGTTTTACCAGACCAAACCTAGCAAACAAGGTAAGGTTATGAACCTTCAAAACACTTTTCATTTCATTTTAGGAGATCACCAACACTGGCTCCCATCATGAAACTTTGTTTGACATTGCTCAAACTGGATCAGAGGAATATTAAACATTTCACCCTTTGAGCCTCCCCTGTAGAATGGATATGTTGTATATTTAGTACAATCGATATAAAAATGAAATCTTCTAAAAGATCCTTTTCAAATATTTGGACAATCACGATGGTCATATTCAAATGATGTTTTCATTTTCTCAACAAAATCTTCATCATACTTTACAGTTGTATTCAAATTAGATGATCCATGAGCTGTAGTGTTATCCCAGTCATAAGATACATTCATTCCTTCTTTGTAATTAGTCCAAAATTTATAAATTGAGTATATTCTGTGAAAAAACAAGTGTTCTTCAAAATTTTCTAAACAAATTTTTCTTTAATAACAATAATGTAAAGACAAAAAAAATGATTTGAGAATGGTCATATCCATGCACTTTTGAAAACTTGATGGAATCTTTAAATCCAACCTCATACTCTTTTTTCATATGATTGACATCCATACATTTTTGAATCATATTCAATCTTTTTGGTTCATCAATATTCATAATTAACAAAATATAAATAAATAAATAGAAGGTGTGTGTATAATGAATCATTTTCTTACAAGTGAAAATTAAATAAAGTATAAATTTAAAAAATATAATTATAAATTAAAATACATACACATGGGAGATATTTACTATATCCCACTTGATTTAAAAAAATAAAATGATTTTAATGGATTTAGTTTCAATAATATTTAAATACTTAATGTTAATGGTTTTAAATTTAATTTTATATCAACCAATGGGATGGTTTTTTATTTATACATACTTTCTTTAAAACATTGATTTAAAAACTTGTGAAAATTTGGTTTTTGGAAAAGATTTTATTATTCATGTCAGTTTTTAATTTGAATAAGTAAAATTTAGTATGTTATAATGGTTTGTTTGCATGGGTTGGTTATTATATACTTTAATGTTCTTATATAGATTTTAGAATTTTTAAATTATTGTTCTCCATGAATAATTTTTTTACATTATGTGTTTATTCTTAGTTTCTTGTGCAAGTTCCATTAATCACATTTTCTTATTTTAGAATTCTATGTTCCGTGAACTAAACCTATGGTCTGGAGTTCTTTAATTTATTACATGAATGAATTTCTAAATTTTCATTCTCATAAATGTTATAAAGATCCAAATGGTTTTAAGATCCATTAAGGAATGTTTTTTCTCATGTTTGATTTATGTCCCTTTAATTTATTTTGATTATGTAAAACAAATTTTGACATGTCTTAAACTGTGGATCAAGAAAGAAAATCAATATTTTATTAATATTTATTATTTTTCATCCTGAGACCTTTTAGTAATCCCAAGTTTAGTTTGCAGAGATATAATTTTAATGGAATGAATATTTCTTAGTTAAGATTTCCATTTTATACCCAGTTATGCTTTACAAATTATGTCATTTATTTCTACTAAAACCAAAATGAATTACATGTCAATGAAAAATACTTAACCTTGGTTAGGAATTGTATCAATGATGAGACAACGGATGGGTGTAACATAGTGAAGATGAATGATTTAGTTCTAAAAGATATTTGGTTTTATTAACTAGGTTGTTTTCCAAAACTAAAATTAAAACTTTATAACTATTAATGGTGTTTATTTTCGTATTTTTTTGAGAATGGAATTTGTTTTAAATGAAGAGTTAAAAATTTAATGTTTTTCTCAGTGAATCCATAACCTTGAGTAATTCATTTCATTAAAATGTTATATTTAAAACTCATTTTCTACCCCAAACTAAATGGATTTAATTTATATATTAAAGTTATAAAGTGTAAAACATTCTCATTTGGGCATATATTACACATGGTGTAAACTTTAATTACATGTTTTGAATCCATGTGTCACTCAAACCAACACATAACCATCAAAAATTATAAAATTATTTTAAAATAAACACATTCATGAAAAACATACCTAGAAAAAAAATCCTTTATAACAAAAAGTGTTCAAAATCAATTAAATAAAACCGAAATTCATCCCAAATCCTTCATTATAAAACTCAATAAATTAATTGAAACTCAAGAAATTAATTGTGAAAATAATTATATTTTTAATTAAAATGAAAACTAAATAAATCCTTAAATCACTACAAAAAATTTCACTTTTTCCAACAGGGGAATATCTGTTTGTAAAAGTACATTTTCTGTTGGTAAAACGTTTTACTAACATATATGTCTCTGTCACAAAACTATAGGTAAAAACCCTATCACTAAATGTTTTTGCGACAGATAAAATCATTCTGTTACAATTATAATAATACCAACAGATAATATATATGTTGGTTAAATAGTTTAGCAAAAGGTTCTGATGAAAAATATTTCTGTTGGTAAAAATATTCCCAACATATAATATCTGTTAAATTATAAATTTTTATTTCTCATATCATTTCATATAATATTTATTAATTTATCATATATAATACATATGTTTTAATTATTAAAGAGAGGATGATTTTCACACATGTTCAAAATTTGAAAAAAATAATAATTATATTAATAAATATTCTATACAAAATTCATCCCCCAATAGGATCCATCACACACCCAACCAACCCACAATGCCCCCCACTACAATAATGCCAGCAGCATCTCATCCAAGCGGCACCAGGGACCAGTGAGCACTAGCAACCTTGGAAAAGTGAGCCAGTAGCATCCCATACATGCCACAAAAGGGTCCATCAGCAGCCCATCCATGCTAGTGAGCCAACAACATAGCATTCATGCCACACCAAGGTCCAACAGTAGCTCATCCATGCCAGTATGCCAGCAATAACCCATCCATTCCACACCCAGATCCAGCAACACCTTATCCATGCCAAAATCAAGGACCAGATACCACCAAAAACCCAGGACCAGTGAGCTAGCAACAATATCCCATCCATGATAGTGAGCATGCTCCAGCTCAAATCAATGAAAAATATCCGCATGAATTGAAACCAATAAATAAATAAATGGAGATATAAAAAAATGATTTTATTACTGATAAATTTTCATTATCCCTGTTGAAATCTCAAGAATATGGTAAGAGCAAGTATGCCCATTGCTCAGAGCCCCCTCCCACCATAACTTTCTATTCATCCGCGACATCAAGTCCACCAAGCTAAACCTGCAACAAAAAAAATCACAATCACTCTACCGCTCCAAATGAGTTGAAATAAGGTTGTGTTTGATTATGGAAAATGTTTAACAGAGAAACACTTTGAAGAATCCATGAAATGGTCAATGGGAATGAACTTGTGGAAATGAGCAATGGGCATACTTGGGAAATGGATGGGAACTGGGAAATGGTTCATGGGAATTGGGAAATGGGCCATGGGTATACCTGGGCAATGGGAATCAATTGGGAAACTAAGCAATGGGAAATGGGCAATGATCATAAACTGGGAAATGGGCATAACTGGGCAATGGGCATAAACTGGGCAATGAAAGTGGGAATACCTGGGCAATGGAAGTGGGAATATCTGCTCTTACCAGAAACCAGATCTTTAATTAGTGGATAAATGCTAGAAACGTGGATGAAGTCACAAATTCATGAATATGTTGTAAATGGTTCACACCTATTAGCGTCAATTTACCAAAAAAAATCCATTTATGGAAAAAGAGATAAAAATAATAAATTAAACTTGAACCGACAAAAACTAACCTGGTAACTTAAAATACTTTTTTTGTTCATAAAATTTTAATCCATAAAAGTATTGAAAAAGATTACCAATAATGGTAGATGCCAACAATGCCATGGTTAAAAATACCACCTGGTGACCACAACAAGAGGATTATCTAACTATTGGAAACAACGACCATAAGATAAAGAAAAATGAACAAACTTGTGATGTATACATTAATACATTTGGGTGAAAAAAATATTTAATGAAACAAAGATATGTATATAAAACCAAGATTTGTATATAAAACAATGATATGTATTAAAAAATATAAATATTAAAACATCGGTGCATTGAGTGAATAGAGGAGATGACCATGATAGATGTCCAACCATTGGATCTCAAGGCCTCCCATTACATTTGTAGTTATCTACCCACCATGACTATTTTCAATATCAACAACCAAGAATAGTTTTGAGGATTACCTGATGAGGAACCTTCCACACTTCTCCTTGTACTAAATCTATCAACTGCACTTCACTAGTGCTGAGCCTCTACAACCCATCCACCATGCTGCAGCTTTAGAACCTATGTGAATCCATCCATGCATCTCTCTAACATCAAACACATTTTTCAACTCCTTAGATTTAGATCTAGCATTATATACAAAAAAAATATGTTGAAGCTACCTTCAAGTACCTTAAGCTTATACATTGTAGCAAGATCCCAAAATGTAGAAATTTTCACACAACACCTAATTAAATACATTCAACATTATAGAAATTTTCAATTCTATTATCTGTAGATAGGCTAACATGTTTAATCCTTTACAATCCCCCACCATGGATCACAGAATATCCTCCACTTCAACAAAATGGCCATGGATAAGTAGTACTTTATATTTGTTGTAAAATAAATATCAACCTACTTGTCATGCATCAAATATCAAAACAACTCCATCCATAAACTTGTAGAATAGACTCCATACACACAGTTTAAATTTCCATGACAAAGAGACACTCTCTCTCATGAACATAGGATGAAACCAAACCTCAATAGGTTATGTAGGGAATCATTATAATATATATTAAAAGTGAACTGGTACTTAAATATTTAATATTAAAAATTTCCAATACAGAAAAGAGTTTTGATAACACCTATATAAAAGATAGAACTTGCCAATATATGAAAATAAAAAGGGAATAAATTGCATTAAAAACTAAAAAAAACTCAATTAATCTGATCATGAAAGTCTAAGATTAAATACCAATCTGCACTGCCTCATGTTAACAGTAAGAACATGAAAACAACAAAAACTAGACCATCATTACTAATGATAACTATAAGAAAGCATGATAACAATCAAAACTGAACCAAAACTGGACCTGAATTACTAATACTAACTAGAAGATGGTATAATAACAACCAAAACTAAAACCTCATTACTAATGCGAACTATAAGAATGAAATATAACCAAAATTAAATCAAAACTGAACCCTAATTACTAATTAAAACTGTAATAACAAAACTGAACCTGAATTAAACTCTCCTTTATAATGAAAGAACATACCAAAGTATGATAACAAAATAGTGAAGAACCAATATTACTAAATTAAAGAACATAAAAACTGTAAGGACATCAATTAATCCAAGCATGAATGTTTATGATTATATTCCAATCAGAAATGCCTCATGTTATCTGCAAGAGCATAAAAACTACCAAAACTGAACCTGTTTGTAGGGGGAAAAACCAAAAATCGAACCAGCATTACTAATTGCAAAAATGTGAAAACCAAGATTACATACCAATATGCACTACCCTCATTATTTTGATTAGTCCAAGAAAAAATACATTATTAATTACCCACCTTAATAATTTGAAATTGATTCCTAAAAATTAATCTAACAAAATCATTCTAAAGAAATTGAAACATCTCTGATTGTCTCTTTCTCATTAATATCCCGAAAAACCAAAAAATCAATGTAAATAATAGTGATATTGATAGAATTTCTCAAGTCCCATTGATATAGTAGAAAAAAACCTGACCCTGTCACAAAAATGTTAAAATTATATATTTCTACAAGTGAAAAAGAATAGTATGAATGAATGAAATTATCATCCCTCAAAAATTTATAATAAACCACTGAGATGTTGGAAAACATTATATGTGGTAAGGTATAAAAAAATGAATTTCTTCTCTACACCAACCCTAAATATCTTTTAAATCATCAAATAATACTAAAAAAACATGTGATGAAGTAAATTTCTAAATTAAATAAGAATATAATACTAAAATTCCTACAATGTTTCTAATAAGAATAAATAAATAACACCAGATTCAATATTTTAATCCAGAATCTCAATAGGATCGAAAAAACAATAAACATAACACAAAATGAAAAAATGAAATATATAGAATGTATTGACTAGTATATGGATTACTATATGAATACAGACAGTCTGATACCACCTTGCAAAAAAAATGATAAAAATAGTGAGTGAGAATGTTGTTTGGATCCTTGAAAAACAATAAAGTAATTATGGAATTCATCATAAACATCCCATGAAAAAGGAAACATAATAATTAAAGTAATAAAAATACAAGAAAAAGTGAAGAATAAAACCTTATGAATAAAGGAAAGTGATCTTGAAATTTGGGAATCTTCACCCAACCATACCACATTTGATTGTTCAGATCAAACAGGAAAGTACAATTCCTCAAAAACAGATCACCTTAGGCACACTTGATGATGAAAATCTCTCCACTGAGTAACACTTCCTTAATCAATGCTATGAGAACCAGAAGGTTTATATAAGGATTGGGTTTGACTTTTACCTCATCAATGCATCACATGGGTAGGAAGGTTGTGGCAACAAGGCTCACTTGTAGGAGTTCTCTCGGTTAACAATGATGCAACAAGTATTCTTCAAATTTATCAGGATTTTTCATATTTGTGGGTTTTTTCTAGAAAATCATTGCAGATAATATCTTCATGAAGAAAAACATTATCCAACAATTAAGATAGTGGAACAACCATAGTCCTGCTGAATCAAGCATTAAAGGCAAAAATATTCAGCTATGAAAAGTCTGAAAACAAAATAGATATAGAAAGGGTAAGAGAACACTAACAGTAGAGGTAGAGAATAAATAATGAATAGGAAGAGGGAAATATGACATGTATAAAGATACTTACTATTCATTATTCCATTTGCTGGGAGTGGTGTGGAGAAGAGGCAGGCATAACCTTTGATTTCAAAAAATTTCTCAAAAAGTCTATCCTAAAATAGAATCATATTACTGTAGATCAATTGATTGTGGAGAAAAAAGAATAAACACTCAGCTCTTACAAAAAAAAATTGAAACTTAAAAAGTAAACAGTGGTAGAGATAAGAAACATTGTAGATTATCTTCTTATAATCCATATCACATATGCACTTTAAAAAAATATGTGATCATTGTTCTATGTGTAAAAAATCACTTACACTTAAATTCCAAGAAAATAAAACTATTATAAGTAGTAGAAAAACAATTTCAAAAAGAAAACTAAAAACACATACGTATATGAAGTTATCATAAGTTTTTTTAATTACTAATAGAAATTTTAACAATGTATTTTTAATTTGGGGAAAATGTAGAATAACAACGTGGAGAAAAGAAAAACAGTAGATTTCATAGTTTTAATTGGCTGGGAAATAGATATACTTTTATTAATACGATAGTAGATATCAATGGATCTACTGTCCCTTCCTCCCAAAGTAAGTATGAAAGTGAATCCTTTTAAAAAGTAGTTTTAAAACTGCATATAACCAGTTTGAAAAAAATAAGGGAAGACCATTTTAGCTCTGAAATAACACATGCACTTAAATTTTAGAAGAAAATCACTTGAATATGTAACCTGTAAAGAACCTTTTCAATAACTGATAAGAAATCCTTAGCACTTTTCACTAATGAAAAGTAGTCTTAAAAAAATTGGCTGCCTGCTGGGCATGAAGAACAAATAAAACATTGACACTTGATAAAATATTAGAAAATAATAGAGGTATCAAAAATAACAAGATTTATGCATCTTAACATCAATAGAAATTGGAATGATTCCAACAGAAATAATTAGACTGGACATGTTATTTTGAAAAATTGGTTCACTAAATTCCATATATGAATAGTTAACATAATGATAAAATAACCAACACATTGATATTGGAATATGTAAAGTCATGAAAAAATAGTGAAAATAATACAGGTTTGGAAAACAAAAAAGAAAATTGCCTTTATAGAATGTGAAAATGATACATGTTTGGAAAATAATAAAGAATGTTTCTTTTCATGTATTATGAAAAAATGAGACATACGTCACATTATTATTTTATAATATAATCTAATATGATTTTTATATAATTTTTTTAAAAACAAACACAACATTAATCTTTTCTTTTACATGAATCAAGAAGAAGCATCAATAGTACTAGAGAGCTAGAGGACAATACAAAGAGCTACAACAACACTTGAGAGACTTGGAACCAAACACAAAATGGGTGAATCTTCACAAAAAATACTTATCATGGAATGATCATTCTAACATCTATATTTAACTCTCTAGAGATGATAAGTGTAAAATCACTATGTATTGAAGTTGCGATGAAAATAAATTGATGATGTAATTGATAAAATAATCATCATTGGATTAAATTCATTAATTGATGACTTTTACATCCATAATAAAGATCAAGTGATTTAGGTTGGATTGGTAGTGCATTACTGGCATTTACTTCATATCATGATCAATTGGTTTTGGGGTCTAAAAAATGTTTTGGATTCTCTTCAATAATTTATAATTTAATTTATTTTCAAATCGAGGATTAAATTTAGCAGTAGAGGATTAATGTTCAATGAAGGGCTAATACGTTATCTAAAAATAGTTGATGAAAACTTCTTGTGGTTCTTATCACTTATGATAATTTGTTTTGTTTATGTGTTTTTAGATTACTTACTAAAAAGTATTTTACTGCCCCTTATTTAAGTGCTTTTATTCTAGAATTTAAGAGTCTATTTGACAACACTTTTTTTTCAAACTTCTTATCATAAGAGATAAGATTTAGAATGTATAATGAACCCCTAAAATACTTATCACTTATCATAAGTGATCACACATAAACATTTTTAGATTACTTATTAAAAAAATGTTTCCTGCCACTTGAGTGGTATTCTTTTAGTATTTAAGTATAGTAGTTTTGCAAAAATAGGGCACACAATGTATTTTTTTTATTTATGATGTTTTGTAAAAGTAATAATAGAACACACTGTACATATTTTTTTGAAACCGTTTATCATAAATGATGAATTCTATAAGAAATTTCAATAAGAGGTATCAAACATACCCTACATGCAAGTTTTTTTCAAGAGCATAACAAACACAACATATTTTTCATTATGAGTATAATAAGTGACGAGTGAAATGAGAAGTTTTTAATAAGTGCTACCAAAAAGACCAAAATTATCATAGTTGACACCCATATCAACTAAATTTCATGTATTATAGCCCTGGCATGCATTAATTATCAACTGTTTCAATAAAGTGGGGGTTTTCATTGGTTTTCAAAGATAATGACTACTATGTTATCATTATTCATGCAAATTAGGAGTGATCATAAATCATAAGTCTAAGATTAAGTGCTATTAATGGAATCAACTCTATAAAGGAAAGAACACATAGTCCCTACCTACTTTCGTATGGTAGTTATCAACCTGTCTTGGAAACCATATGCATGAAAAATTTTCAAATATTGAAACTACACAATCTCACTAAGAAGAAAAAGTTATGGTCACCATTATTAATCAAAATCATCTTCATTAATACTGAACATATTTTTTAAAGATATATTTCTTCATCAAGAAGGGAAATAGGTAGTAAACCTGGATACAAATTCACATGAAAATTCAAATTTAGATCAGATTTTTGGAAAGTTTAAATATAGATCCCGCAATAGAGATTCACATGTTCAGTACTTGAAGGGTTGAATAAAGAACCAATCACATGACTAGAGAAAACTCACATCTAAACGAGAACAACCCAACATACTCGGATTTTTCAACTCTCCATGTTTGATTATCAGCTTTAGATAAATAACATGTCGTTTTCTGGTGGGAGTTTCATTTACTTGTAAAAAATCATTTTTTAGTGATTGGGGTTTGGGAATTGATACCAGATATGGAAAATAGACAAACCATGACTTCAAAAAGTAGTAATTGAGTAGTGGAAAATTGAATAACATTCAATGTTATTTTAGGGTAGAGAGAAAGAGTCGTGAAAGCATTTCAATGAACATGATGCAGATCATACCAATACCAATTCCACTAATCATACAAATACCACTGTCACTGATTCTAGACCCACTAAGATCATAAAATTATAAAAAACTATATCTTTAAGCAATGGAAACAATATATTTATCAATGATTTCTGATCCAAGAATCAGTAGAAGCATTTGCAAACTCCTAAATTAAGTAGCCACTAGAGCAAGTTGAAAACCATGTGAGAGTTGGACTAAAGAAACATGTATGCTCATCAACATTGGGAAACTCCTTCCCAGGTCCTCAATATTACAATTTTCTAAAATACAAAAATCTAAAGAGTGTTCCCTCAAATTAGAGCAGTTGATGGATATATTTGACAAGGGGTGTAGATTAAAAAGCAAAATGTTTATCAGTAACAAACCGGCCCAATTAATCCCTATTTATCTGATTGAAATTGAATGGCTTCGTTACATTAATGTTGTAGGTAATAAAAAACAACTGTAGAACCTTATGTTATGGGAAAAGAAAAATCTAGAGGAAAAAATTGAATAACATGCCTGGTTTTATTGGTTCAAAAAAATATACAGTCGAAATAGAACTACACTAGTACATGGGGACGATGATCAGTGAGTAGGGGTAGCAGAGGGGGATTTTCGAGAGGGACTTGTAAGAAAACTAGAACACAGGGATAGGGAAAAATGTGGGGATGATTGTGACCTGAAGTTTTAGAAGATGGTAGGGGGATCAGGGAAGCAGGGGCTTCAGTGGATGTAGGAATGCATATCAGAGATGTAGGGTATGCAATGAAAATATGGGTAGGCGGAGGGAATGCAGGGAAAACTTGGGCAAGAAGGAGGGGACAAAAAGAGTAGTGGCAGTCGATCGGGGATGCATGGAGGCTGAGTGGTGGCAGAGGAGGTGGGTCGGATTAGTGGGGTGGACAAACATGATGGAGGAGGGCTACAGGAGGTGGGTTGCTGGGCAAGCGAGATGACATAGGCTTTGATTGCTGGGTGGCAGGACGACAAAGGCGGCAAGGATTCGAGCAGCTGGGAATCGACAACGAAAGCGGAGGGTGACTCGGGATGAGGTGGAATGAGCTACGGGAGGCGGGTCACTGGGTAGGGGGATGATGGCGGCTATCTCTGTGCATCGGCAACGACAGCGGCAGGAGACTCAGGAGGAGGTGGGATGATGACGGATTCAGTGGCGATGGGGGTTACCTCAGGCAGCGTCGACATGCCTCTACAGCGGGCCAGGGATGAAGTAACGGTTCAGGGAAACCTTATAGGTCGATATAACTAGGTTTCATTCCTCATATAATTAATTGATATTGAATAATTTATTATAATGTGTATTTTGAATTGTAAAAGATTTGTTGGTAAAAATACATAATGAAAATAAATTCATTTATATGTAAAATAATTATTGGTATTTGTATGTTAAATAGATGTATTTAATTGTTAATAAAAAATAGGTATTGAACAATAGATATTAACAGATATAATTGTTGGTAAAATGATTTATTGGTACCTAAAAAATATTTGTTATTTTTTGATAGGTTGTAACAATTTTTATTGATACCAATCGAATTGTTGGTAATAGTTATTAATAATAATAGATTCATGTGTTAGTAAAAAAAATTTGGTATTAGTATGATAAAGAAAAAAATATAAATGTTGGTAAAATATTCAAGTATTGAACCATAAATATCAACAGATATATTTGATGGTAAAAAAAGTGTTGGTATTCAAAATCAATACCAATAAAACTTAATATCTGTTGGAATTACTCATTTTTACCAACATATATATTGTATGTCATTAAATTTCTGTTGAAAAAAGTCAAATATTTTGTAAACACCCAAAATACACTACTCCTCATCAAAACCAATTAAACTTCAATAAAAATTCTAGTACAAAACTATTCTTTTTTAAAAAATATGCCAATGGAATGTATAGTAAAACCAAACATCGTCTTATTGTTCAAAAACCATTATCTTTCATATAATCTCATACAAAAAACTCGAAAGAAACTTCCATTTTAAATTTAATGTAATTTCTGAATAAACCATTAGTTTTTGTTTAATAATTCCTTTGAAACAAATTATTTCGCAACAAATCTTCCCAAACACTAACCAACTTGCAATTTTAATTATAAATTCATATCTACAGCACTTCGTGACTTGATCCATGAAAATCTTAAAAAAAAATTCAAAAACTTAAAAATATCCAAAAAAACACTTCATTACTCATGAGGGGGGGTGAGACAGAGTGTGGAATCATTTTATATAATGAACCATCCAAAATTACCAATAAACACACCATGATGGGAGGAGATTGGATACCTTTGATTTTGGAAGTGGAATCATTCACCAAATGACTTGAGATGGTGCGACCGAGTATGAATTCTATAATAACTTGAAAGATAAGTCTAATAGTGGCAGTGTGGTTAATGTTATTTTATAATGAAATTTGAGATTTACCAGTTCTTACGAAAAAACTATGATAAAAGAGGCTTGTATCCGCACTAAAATCAAAAGTGATGATAAAGACCACTTTTATCAGCGCCACTTTTAACATTGATATAGTTAGCTTTAGCGATGACA